>JARHVA010003043.1:2097500-2201089 GCA_037957365.1 Torreya grandis
CTAATATAGATCTATAAAGGTTATCTATTTTACTGGCTTATACCAAGATATAAATAAAATTGTAGACCAAGCTAGGGTTAGCATAATTGAGTACACAAAGGATAAAAATACCTATAACATATATATAAAAATATATAAAATAATAAATGGGGATAACTCAATGCTTAAAGAATGAGAAAGCAAACTATTTAATCAAAAGAACACTATAAAGTAAGAAATGCATTTTAGGATCATGAAACTCTAGTAATTGAAAGATGATTTTGGAAAGTGAATGATTTTTTCAAGGATGAGAGAAAGAGATAGAGATAATACACACTTTTATAAACCTAATCTAATTTCTTTACTCAAACAAAACTATCTCTAGCATGTGATATCTAACTTAGCCAAGGAAATACCATTTTAATCAAGTAAACTACGTTATTGGAATAAGAGAGCATATACCAAGTAGTAAAATAATTCAAAATCAATAAAACATATAAAATAAAATACATTTTCAAGGGGAAATATGTTTTTATGTTTAGGAGAATGCATAAACTTTAGATTCTACTCTAAAACATATTCAAAATGAGCTAAACTAGCATGAAAACAATAAACCCTAGTAAGTATACTAATATACAAATATGGAGTTTTGATTTTCATAATAAATTTCCCTCAGATCAAGCTAAAAATACTATACATGTGTTATACCAACTATGAATCCAAGTACGAGGTAGCTATGGAGTAAGACAAGGCTACAATGTAGGGCTAAGTCCAAACTAATGTCTAAATAACAAAGAGAAGGTGAAGTGAGAACTTGCAAGAATGTGTGAGAAAAATTTAGGTATATAAATTAGGTTAAATGAAACTTGTAGAATCTAGGAGCAAGCCACAATATATTAGAAAAAAATGGAAGTAGTAATGGAGTCATCAAATCAATATGTATCAATCTAGGGAATCTTCTATCACAATACAAGCTCAAGATCACCAAGAATGAACCAAGAGAGATCCAAGAAGGTGTGAGAGACAAATGAGTGAAAAATATTAATAATAATGGTAAAGAGGAGTGATTTGGAGTTATATAGGGCACCCAAGGATTGAGAGGTCCAAAATATGCCTATTTCTAGCTGTTTGAAGCCAAACAAACCCAAAAGCATGCATTCTAGATAGGTTACAGCTCAAGCTATGTATTTTGGGCCAAAAAATGAAACTTAGGTTATATACTATCCCAAAATACATGGCTTAGTTTTAAAAAAGTTTTGGGGTGGTCAAAGTGATCAATGAGGGTTTTGGGAAGCACTAAAAGGGTCTGATAGTGAGTGAAAGGGTCAAGAGAGTGCATGGAAGGTCTGTAAGGGTGCACAATAGGCTAGGGAAGTGTAAAAGCATATGGATAATATAAAATTATATTGAAAAGGTTTTTAGTATACATGTGAGTTGATATAAAATCATTAGGATGAGCAAGGTCACATGAACTATGATTAAATATGCCCTTGAGGTATAAGCAGTCAATGTTCAGAAGGAACAAGGAGTGTTGTAGATTACTTAGAAGAAATAAAAAATAAATAAAGAGAGAGGAAAATGAAAATATAAAACATTACCTACACTTACATGATATGGATAGAATTAGAAGCAATAGTCAACAATGTGATCCATGGGTACAAGTACAAACTTGCTGTGATCTATTTCCAGCCCTAACTCCAACTCCTTCATAGAAGGGACACAAGTGATATCAAATCACAAAATATAGATTGACATTCACCAGAGTGTAATATCTAGGGTTATCTTTGTGAGGGATGTGGGAGATATGTAAGTTCTAAAAAAAGGATATAAAATCACACACAACTTTGAAGAGGGGGAGAAACTCAGAGCTAAGGACATTCCAAAGTCTAATAAGCTGAGACATGGCTAAGAGTGAGTTAGGAAATAAATACACATAACACATACCTAGTTCACAATCATTGGCCAAGGCACTAATGATATCATGATACTCAAATACATTATTCATCTCATTGATAAGAAAGAAACTAGATGCAACAAGATCATGTCCTATGGGTTATCGATAATCCAAGCCATAGTTATAGGCACTGGGTTGACTTGATTACCACCATTAGTGTGAATCACCACTTATAGGTACATCATAATTGGGGTGGATGATGTAAGATAATACTATGGAAGGACTATATTAATACAAATTAGGAGAACTAAACTACATGAGGGAGATAAAAAATGAAACCAAGTCACAATCAAGGTAAATGATCAATGTTAGCCATGATAAGAGGTGATGGGGGGTGGTATGAGGTATATAGAAGATGAATACCAATCATAAAAGACAAAAACAAGTACCAAACAACTAAAACCATTAACTTGAACCACCTATATGAACCACAACAAAATATGAAGAAAGAGTCAAAATGGATCGACTGCAAGCAAGTAGGGAAATTACTAACTAATAAAAGCACATAAATATACTTCTATCCTAAGGTGTACCTAGCAAGGCATGCACATGCCTAATAAACCAAGGGACCCATGGTCCAAAACATTATAAAGTTATAAAAATGAGACTCATAAGGCCTTATGTCATAAAATGAACACTGAAATTATGTTTAAAATGGGCCAAAACCCCTAATATGAAGGTTTTAACATCCTACTAACAATAATGGATGAAACAGAAGCTAGAAATAGACATGCTATAAATCCAAGAAAAAACAATAGGCTTACAACACTACTAAGCTATCAAATTTTATAAAACTTGTGGCTTATAATATTAATAGGATGTTTGTTTTTCTACAAACATGTGGCCTAGTTCTTGGGAGCTTCAAAATTGCCTGATGGGGTGTAGAAAGAGGCTTTGCAAGACAAAAAAATGGGGGAAGTGAAATAGTAGGTGCGTACCTATATTTCACTCATTTTTCTTACACTAACATCTTGATTCAACATGAAATGTTGTAGACACAAAGAGGAGTTAGATTTATAGAGGTAGGATAGACATCATAAATGGTAGATCCACCATCGTTGTGTGGTTACTAATTGAGAGAGTGTGTCTAAATACCATCCATAATGAGAATTAAAGAAGAGTGGTATGAGGCTCATCATAGATTAATAATTGATAGATAAGACCAAATAAAGTCTCAAACAATCACAACCACTAACCCAAACCACCTAGAGGACCCACAACAAAGGACAGAGGAAGTAAATAGAGGAATAAATATAAGCAAGTAGTTCACCACTAATTAGAATAATAAAATGACTATGTTTCTATCCCACAGTGCATCTAAAGAGGAGTGCATAGGACAAATAGATAAAGGTACCCATAAGGTCTAATTAAAAGCACCATGAGAGAGGTAATCCACCAAATTAGAGCCTATGGAAGGTATTCTAGTAAGCTCTAGGACCAAGGTACCACAAGCCCAAGCCCAAGCCTAACCCCGAGGGTAGGCCACCAATTAACCCAAACCAGGGTATTTCCCATAAGGCAATCCACTTATTAGCCTCTACTAAGGCCAAATGGTAGAGAAAATTTAGGAAGAAGGAGATGGAGTGTCCATATCCTGAGCTTCACCAGTCATAACCTAAAACATAAGAGCTCCAGAGGTGGGGTCATTATTACTAAACAAAACCTTTAAACCTAGATAATTAAGAGGATGATAGTGTGTATGACACATATGAATGAGCTTATTGTAATATATATTCTCATTTATTAGGTCACATACTATTATGTGTATGTAATAACACTCAATATCCAACTTGGTAAATCTAAATACCTCACTAGAAAAGGCATTGATAGTGCTAATGCTAGGATGAGATAATTGTGATGAAAGGAGAGGAGGTTAAATTTATAAGGAGACATCTTGGAAGAGGTTTCCTAAGATTAAAAATATATATGTATGCCTAAAATAGGAGGCATTAGGGGTCACACAATTATCATAGGAAGAGTGAATACTGACCAATATTCAATAGGGTCAAAATATTCATACTTATGAAAATAAGATTTACATACATGGGCCTTGGGAGAGGATAGATAACCCCACATATAGACAACTAAATCCTTATCAGAGGGATTTATATTTGTGTATAGAATTCCTAATGATCTAGGTCAACCTCCATGGTGTGAACCTCACCTTTTTTCACAAACTAGACCACATGAAACATTGTCAATGTGATTTATTACATTGATGCAGTCCAAAGATGGACAAGAATAATTTTTTATTAGATATCCAAATATAACACACAAAACTCAATCTTGACTATTATGGGTTCAAAATTGATTTGAAGTTTCATGTTTCCCATAAGCATAACTGTATCATTGTTGAAACCAACACAAATATGGTGAGAATCAAATATATTTTTATGACTAATCCCAAGTTTATTAAACACCTACAATGACAATATTTTAAATTTGGATCCCTTGTCAATTATGCATCACTTGATGTGGTAATCATTGATTGAGGTCTTGATATAAAATGGGAACCTTTCCCTCTTTACAAGAACCAAAGCATCTAGCAATGAGGTGGGATCAAAAGATAATGTATGAAGATGAGGGTGATTGAGGACATCAGAATTGAATAAAACCTCCATGTCATCATGTAGTAGACCTTTATGAGAGAGGCCAAGCTTGTCAAAGATGAGTCCCATCTTCTTAGGGAAAAGATAAAGAAGGTCCTAGATGGATATACCAATGGAAAGGGATTATAAATCCTCTATAATAAAGTAAGAATGTTGTCTAGTTTGGGGAGGAATATTATACCAAAGTTCAAATTTGACTTTGGGGTTTCTTAATCTTATGGTTGGGATCATATGCCCTACAACACTAGTCTCTCTAATGGGGTCAATTTCCCAATATGAGTGCATGTTGAAAAATCACTCATATCTAGTAGAGGCTATGTCGGTAGCATCAATGACCTTGTTAATATCACACTTGTCCTTCCATTTTGGGTTAGTTAAGGAAAAGGAAACATAAGAGTTATAAGAGTGAGAAAAAGAGTGATGGGTCTTGGCCTTAGATTTTTTATTCTTCTTATTTTTTCCTTTTCTTTGTTATGTTTAGGAAGAGGCTCTTTGAATAAATTCAAATTATGGTTCGGTTATGTAAGTGGAGAGATATGAGGGGCCAGTGAGGCCTTAACATTAGACATTTGGGTGACACACTGCTTGTCAAAATGGTCCTTTATTTGATGAAAGTTACAAAATTTGGTATCATATAATGGGTAAGTTATCCACTATCCTCCTATGCTCTTTTCATGTGCCTTCTTTTCATTTAGCCTCTTTCTCAAAGCATTGACCTCCCAACCATCCTCCTTATCCTTCTTCTCTATAGGAGAATTAGTGAAACCATCACTAGTCACATTATGGTTGTGATTGTGAAAGGAAGATGACTTTTGAGTTGGCATGAGTGGAATGCTTACTCACACATAGAATACTTCAATCTTAAGACACTTGTTAACAACTTCATCATAAGAGGTGGGTTCACACTTGGGGACCTCAAGGTGGACCCCCTCCCTCAATGATAACATGAACATGTCATAGGGTTGATCATCTAAGAACCTTTTCTTACACATATGGATGGTTGAACTCCTCCTATGCAATAAGTCAAAATTTAAATCCCCTTGGCCTGAGCCATGTAGGTAAGTGAGATGCTGAGGTTAAATGGTTTGGAGATATCAAAGTATTGGAGGAAGTCATTCAGGAGGAACTAGAAACTATAAAGAGAATTTGGTGGTAAATTATAGAACCACACAAGTCCTTTGGTTCATAGGGAGTGAATAAATATCTTCAACATCATGTCTTCATCCTATTAACAATCCATGCATGCCATCATAAATGTAATGATATGCTTTATGGGACTAGCATCTTGAATCCCATTAAACTTGGGTAGTTTAAGGATTAGAGCAGGAAAGAGAATAAAATATATCCAAGGGGTTAGAATATTCCTATGGAGATCCTCTTAAACATGATTGATAGTGTGTGGGTGATGAGTTACCTAAGGAGGCCTGTAGGGGTCATGATGCTACCTATGTAAGGGTCATTGTGACCATAGTTGTGTGGGATATGATATCGATGTGGCTCCTAATATGGGTGATGTTCATGATAGGTATCATCCTAATTATGGGGTGAAAAATAACCATATGAAAGGTATCATTCCCTATGGGGACAATGAGACAACATGACATACATGGGGGGATAGTCATGATGACCTAAATCCTCATGGTTTTAACCATTTGTAGAAATATAAGGGTCCACATGAGGGTGTTAATGTTTTAGATAGGCATCTCACATATTCCTAGTCTATAAAAGGTGATAAAAATCAACATGCTCATTTGAGACCCTAAAGTAAGGGATAGGAGGATGGGAAGACTCCATGGTAATTGGATGCCAATTTGAGTTGGGGTGCCTATGTATTTAAATATAGACATGAGGTTTTTATCACCATAGAGTCTCTTATCGATAAAGAGGTGGGGGACTCATGTGAGAATTAGTTGAGGCACCCAAACCTGAAAGGGTGATAACTTTATCTCCATATGAAGAAAACCACCTACTCGTATGGAAGGAATGGTCTTTTACATTTATGTGAAGCCACTTATGACAATTTTCAATGATTGTGTATATCTCATTAGGCCTCAACTATGTGATGGGATAATTTTCACCCCTCATAGGTGAATTCAAAATATTGTGAAGTCAAAGGGAAGCATATTCAGATAGGTAAAGATCAGATTGTTATTAAGATGAGGGAGCTTGTTAGTTGTAGACATGCCAATCTTATTTCTTATAAAACATGATAAGTTCAAGGTCACTATTCTAGGTTCGTGGAACCTCATAGGTCCAATGGTGTATATGTAATTCCATTATAGACCCATTTTTCTCATGAGTGAGCTCAGAGATAAGACCCTAAATTCAATGGGATTGACATCCCATAGGTGAAAGAGTAGCCATAGATGCAAAAAAAAGATCAATAAAGGAGAAAATAGAAAATTAAAATGGTCTAATAAGAAGTATAAAGAACAAAAAACCAAGAAATATCAAACACCCTAGAAGGGAGCCAAAACACAACTAAAGATAAAGTCTTGTGACTCTCAGATGGGAATTATCTAAGAGAGCTCTAAATGGGTTATAAATAGCATGATATCATATGTGAGGTCCCATCAAGGTGTGATAATAATGTAACTCCAATCATCCAAATAGGTACATAGGGCACTAAGCAAACACCTACTAGACTCAAAGACACTATGGGTTATTAGATATTTATATAGGCTATCTAGCTTGTTGGCTTGCACCAAATTATAGATAGACTTGTAGACTAGGATAGGGTTAACATGGTTGAGTGAACAAAGAAAAAAAATACCTATAATAGATATAACCACATAATATCAAGTAATAAAGGTGGATAATTCAATGATTAAGGAATGAGAAAGCAAACTACTTGAGCAAAAAAATACCACCAAGTAAGAACTATGTTTTAGGAGCATTCAACTCTAGTAATTAAAAGATGATTTTAAAAAGGGAATGAAATTTTCAAGAGAGAGAGAGAGATATAGAGAGAATACACACTTATAGAAACCTAAGCTAATGTCTTTGCTCAAATAAAACTATCTCTAGCATGTGATATCTAACCTAGCCAAGGAAATGTCATTTTTAAGTAAGTAAACTAAGCTATTTGAATAACAGAGAATCTACCAAGTATTAAAATGATTCATAATAAATAAAACATATGAAATGAAATAAATTTTCAAGGGGGAAGATTTTTTTAGGTTTAGGATAATGCATAAACTTTAGAATCTACTCTAAAACATGTTTAAAATGATCTAAACTAGCATGAAAATAGTAAACTGCAAAAAATAAACTAATCTAAAACTATGGAATTTCAATTTCAATTAAAATTTTCCCTTAGATAAAGCTCAAAATATTGTGTATATGTTCTACCAACTAAGATCCAAGTATGAGGTAGCTATGGAAGAAGACAAGGTTACAATATAAGGTGAAGTCTAAACCAATGTCCAAACAATAAGGAGGAGGTGAAGTGAGTAATTAAACAAGTTTATGAGACCAATATAGGTACATAAATTAGGTGAAATTAAACTTTTATAAGTTAGGATCAAGTTAAAATGGATCAAGAACAACTGGAATTATCAATGGATTCACCAAATCAATATGCAACAATATAGGGAATCTTCTGACACATGTAATCTCAATATCACCAAGAATGAACCAAGAGAGATCCAAGAAGGTATGAAATACAAAAGACTAAATAATTTTAATAATAAGGGTAAATATGAGTGATTTGGAGTGATATAGGGCACTCAAGGCTTGAGAGGTCTAAAATCTACTTGTTTTTAGCCATTTGGAGCTAAACAAGCCTAAAAATTACACATTCTGGATAAGTTGTGGCCAAAGCCATGGATTTATGACAAAATGTGTAGACTAGGTCTTATATTAGCCCAAAAAATATGGCATAGGTCAAAAAAGATTCCCAAGGTGGTCAAAGGGTCTCCAAGAGGGTCCCGAGAAGCACTATAATGGTTTGGTAGTGAGCGGGAGAGCCAAGATAGTGTAGGGAAGGTCTGAAGGGGTGTATAATAGACTAGGGAAGTGTCTAAGCATGCAGATAGTCTCAAAATAGATTGACAAGGTTGGTAGTCTACATGTGAGTTGATATACAATCATCGAGAGGATCAGGACCACAAGAAATATGATTACAGTACTTGGGATCTTACTAAGGGAATACACTTGCTAATTATTTAAAGAATTGGTTTGATATTAGAGAATTAATGAATTTTAAAGGTTTAATTTTTAATTTAGCATGGTTGGCCAAAAATTCTGATATTTTCAAAAATATTAATATTATTCTAATCTAGTCCTCTATATAGATTAGAAATTTTTTTAAGGGGTTAAAAAAGTATTATAATCTAAAGGCTCAATGATAGATTACTAAGGTGGTGTTTGATAATTCAATACTTGATGGGGATGCCAATGTGATTTAGTTTGTTGTGGTGATATGAGGTGTTATCTTCATCAATGAAAACATTTTTTTTTTTCATTTTAAAGAAGTGCTAGGATTAAGGCCAAATAATTATGTTGAATTACTTGCACTCAAGTTGATCCTTAAGATTGCTTTGAATAATAATGTTGATAGGTTACAAGTGATGGGAGACTCTTAGGTTGTTATTAATTAGATGAAAAATATTTATAGAATGGAAAGTCTTCTCTTGACTTTGATTTTTGATTAGGTGAATCAGTTGGTTGGTGTCTTCACCATTGTTTCATTCAAACATGTGTTTTATACAATAAATACATTGGTAGACTTATTATCCAAAGATGGTTTGTTTTTGGTTATAGGACAATAGATGAAGTTGAATACAAAGGATGGAATTTCACAACTACCTATCTTTTGCAATATTTATGGTCCATAGTTTGGCATCATTTGTTTTTCGGATGTAATTTTATTGTTGTTCCCTTTAATCCTTTTTATGGATATTTTTTTATTCTCCTAACCTCTTCATGTTTTTTATGGATATGTTTTTGGTTTAGTCTGGTTTGTATTTTGGGCCCTTAGGGGTTGTCTTTGGGATATATTTTTTCCAATGCCTAATGCATTTATATTTTTAATTATTTTCCACTAAATAAAAGTGATAATTTTTTCTCTGGAAAAAAAGTATTTATGTAAATAAATATAGGTTATGAAACCAATAAATGAAGAAGTTTTTTTATATTCAAAATTTTATCTTAAGAGAGGTTAAAGGGGTTCAAAAATAGTAATAACATTCAAATGATTAACCTGAATAGTTTTATGTTGATATATAAATTTGAATTTAAATCAACTATAAAAGATGAACTAGAAAGGGAGTTATAAAATGAATATGTATATGAATTAGAAGAAGAGCAACTAGAAGGTGTAGATCCAAAAAAAATAGTTTTTAGAATATCAGATCAAATGAGAAGAATTAAAAAAAGGTATAGTAATTCTAATTTTTATTCTACATTTATTTTATTGTTTTAATAAATTATTGATGAATTACCCAAGACTATAAATGTGGCACTAGATCAAATGAAAATAATTCTTGGAAGAAGGATATGGTGTCCTTCGATAAAAGTCATACTTAGGAGTTGGTGAATTTACCTCCAGGTAAAAATCCTATCAGCTACAAATGGGTATTCAATAATAAGTATAATGTAGAAGGAAAAATGGAGAAGTATAAATATCACTTAGTATTAAAGTGATTGTAATTTCTCTTAGGTACAGGGAAAATATTTTGGTGGGATATTTTATCCTATTACTAAGTTAAATTCAATTAGATTTATTTTGGCTATTGTTGCTACTTTCAATCTTGAAATAGAATAGATGGATGTAAAGAAAATTTTCTACATGGTGAGATTGAGGAAGAAATATACATGATGAAACTAAATAGTTTTAAGGTAAATAGAAAGGAGGATTTGGTGTTTAAGCTGAAAAATTATCTTTATAGCTTGAAACAATCACAAAGGATGTGGAATCAAAAATTTTATAAGTATGTGTTGGGAATTGGGCTTGAATGAAGTAAATTTTCTCATTGTGTGTATTTTAAATAGGAAGATTATTTTTTTTTATCATAGTGATATATGTAGATGACATGCTATTAATTGGTAAAAATAAGGAAGTGGATAGTCAAGTTAAGTCTCACTTATCATCTCAATTCCATATGAAGGATGTAGGTGCTAAAAAATTATTTTAGGAATAAAAATTACAAGAGATCATGTAAAAAAACTAAGGTTAAATCAAATGAAAGCTAGAGATGATTTTACAAAGGTTTCAAATGTAATAAATTAATATTGTAAGTACTCATTTTCTAGTTGGTCAAAAACTACCTGGTAAATAGTGTCCCAAGCCACAAAAGTAATATATACTCACACATGTATTAGGAGTAGAGAAGAAATGAGAAGTACATTATTTTATTTCAATATGGTTAATTTAATATAATAGTAAATGAGGTTACTGTGATGGGGTTTAGGTGAAATATTGTGTATTGTATAATATTATGTATGTAAGAACATAAATATTCTATTAGTATTACTTATCTTGTATTGGTTTATTATTCATGTTATCTTCATTTGGTATGAAATCAGGGCTTTAGATTTTTTTTGAAGATTTAAAGTTTTTTTTACATTTGATAAACTATTTTAAAAGTGGGAGCTTTGAGCATGAGAATATTTGTGTGAAGGAGAATGAAGAGAATAAAAAATATAGAGATTAAAAAATTCAAAGGTCAACATTTTGAGTTGTAGAAGATCAAGATAAAATATCTTATTGTATACATATATTATTGGGTTGATGTATCGAGAGTACATCCTATGGGTATGAAGGTAGAATATTTGGTAAAGATTAATAATAAGGCAAAGAGTTCAATCAAATAGTGTCTACCATATTCTATTTTTGTAAATGTGTCAATGTAAAAACCTTTGAAGGAATTATGGGAGAAGGTTGGGAATTTGTATCAGATAAAGTCTCTACTGAACAAACTATATCTCAAAAGGAAGCTTTATTCATTGATAATGAATGATGAATCCATTGATAAACATATGAATGCCTTTAAAATTGTGGTGAGTCAATTAATTTATGCTAAAATTAAATTGGAAAAATAAGAAAAGTATATTACTATGATTTGTTCTTTGCCTAACTCTTGGGATAATTTAGTTATTTCAATAACTAGTATTACATCAACATTTAAAAATGAAGATATAGGAGACTTGTTATCAAAATAAATGTAGAAGAAATATATTGAGAATTTTTAAATAAAGGATGACTTGTTTGAGAGAGGTCATTCAAAAGATATAAATAAATATAAGTTTGGATGGTCAAAGCCTAGAGGTAAATCTAAGACTACAACAAAAGATAAGAGGAAATTATAGAGCTATGGTAAAATGGGGAATTTTAAGAAAATTCATAGATCTAAAAATGTTGAAAAGTAAAAGTCATGTGATGATTATGAGTCTATAACAATAAAGACCCATAGTGAAGACTAGGGGCACATATTCCTAGTAGCATCAATCCTACATGGATTCCATGATGTTTAGCTGATTAAATAAGGTGCCTCTTTTCATATTACTCCCCACAAATAGTGGTTTTGTGAATATGAAAAAAAAAATGGAGGTGATGTATTATTGGGAGATAAACCTACCTAAAATATTATTTTTTGAGGGAGAGTCAAGTTGATGTTAAAATATGGAAGGGTTTAAAATATCCTTAGAGTTTTACACATTTTAGGTTTGTATAGAATATAATTTATATAAGCAAGATAAATGATGTGGGTGTGCAGGTGATATTAACAAGGAAAAATACAAGATGGTATTTGAAGCCATGGTATTGGTAAGAGGATTTCACACTATAACATTATTCAAGCTTGAGAACACTATCATTATTGGGTGTAATAGCTTGGTTTTTCTTGAGGTTATAAATGGACCAAATAAAACTCTTAAACTACATAGAAAAAATACAATTCTCTAGCTTCAAAGGATGGATAATATTGGAGAGAAAGGCCTTCGATCACTAAAAAATAAAGGTATGGTTGAAGGTATTTCTAGTTCTCCTTTAGATTTTGACTTATGTGAACAATGTTTATATGGGAAGAAAATTCAAATTAGTTTTTTAAGTAGTGCTACTAGATAAAATTATACCTTACATTTAATATATATAGATGTGTTTAGACTTGTGAAAGTTAGATATTTAAGAAAGACATTATATTATGTTTTTTATATAGATGAACACTTGAGAAAAAAACTTGATTTTTTTAATAAAGCATGATAATGAGGTTTTAAATAATTTAAATGAGTTTAAGTTTCTTATTTAATACCATATAAAAATAATATTAAAAACTTAAGAAGTGAGAATGGTGGAGAATAATGATCCAATGTTTTCATTCCATTAGTTCAAAATACAATAGAAGTCATCACTAACATTCCATTGGTTCAAAATCAAGATGATAATGATTAGGGGAATAATCTAGGTTATTATGATTACTAAGGTACTGATAATGAATAATATTCATATTCACACTGCAAATCAATTCAACTATAACATATCAATCACACTGCATGAGAGGTCACCATTCTTATGTTTTACACAGGCCAAATTGATAGTGGTTCTCTTGTGAGACTCATTGGTTAGTATGTTCCTCCATGCTTGTACATAGTTCCATTAATTTTTATCTTTGTATATAGTTTCATTTTCATATTTATTTTACATAGATTATATCCAAAAAACACAAAAACACTCAAATATTTACTCAAAAAATACAAGCTATAGATTGTATGCATTTCCATGTTTACATTTCTTATACTAGCTACGTACTAATAATGCTAACTATATTAGTATAAATATTTTTTATCATGCATACTTGATTCACTTAATCTTGTCAAGTGTTTGAATATTTCTATAGGACATAGTTCCATCACAAGTTCCAGATTTGTTATTATCTACCCATTGGGGGTACATACACACATTCTTCATTTGAAACATTCACCCATTTAGGGGCATCCTATACATAGTTTTAATTTATAGGTTACATATTTCTATACTCTATACCAAAAATTTAGCATTTTTATATCCTGATATTGATCATCCTACACTACTTATATTTTTTATCGACTACTACTCCTCTAGACTCAGCTTATATACATCTTTGATCATATAAAAATTTGTATCACATGTTCATAGACGCTTTCATTTATAGATCTCCTAGTTTAGATAGGATTGTGTCTATATTCTTCTTATATTTTAGGGAATTTGAATATGCCATTGTTATATGGATCTATGCCAATTCCTTTCATTAAATGTATGTTTTGGACATGTGCCAATGTCTTTGTGTGTGCCTTCTTGATTGTGTATACAGGAATTTGAACATGTCCTTCCATGTGGATCTAAACCAACCTACTTCTTGTTTACATATGTAGATATTTTAACATAACTTTATATGTCTTGTCATCTTAGATTTATTGGCATGTGCTCATGTCCCTTGTATTGTGTCCCCTTGGCCTACTTTATGTGCCTCATGTGTTTTGTATGCATGCTTCCATATATGCATCATAGCCATGACATTTTTTTCTTGATTTTTACGCACTATAATTTTATATGACATGAGGGACCTCATGTATCTCCCCTTCCTCATTGGGTGTCTTGATGGACATCATGCCCCATTCCCCTAGGTAGTTACTCAGTTTATTTCTCATATTTTTTATTTATACAAATGTTTACATTGCTATATCTATCTTGACAGCCTTGTGAATGCTAGATCTAATATAGATCATACATCAAAAACTTAAGGTTAGATTATATTACATTCTGATGTCTTATATGCACATTCAATTGGTTTATTATATAGATATCATATATGCTCTAGCTAACACATATCATGTTGAAATTTTTATTTTGAGGATAGTTATTGCATAGGTTCAAAAAATCACCTCAAAATAGGGGCATTCATATAGGTTTGACATAGAGATCAAGCTATTTGAATGTACCCAGAGCATAATTTTTATCACACATGCATATAATAAAAAAATAGTTTTAGAAAAACATAGTGGGAAACAATCACATAGAGACTAGTTTCAGATACACATAAATCAATACAGTTAAACGTTAGTGCCCAAAGTGAGACAATAGCACCACTAGTGCTACTATCCAAATATGGCACTACTCTCTAGTAGCCTTAGTTTTAGGCAATTCTATATTGGCCAAAAAATTAAAGTGGGTATAGTATAGGTTTACATAGGTTTAGTTACATATTACCAATTTTTGTTTAATCTAGAACATATTCATACTAGCTTACTAAGTTTTGGGGCATTATGAATGGCATGGTCATTCCTATTTTTATTTTAGATACTTAAATACATATTATTACAACTCAATATTGAATCCATATGCATAGATATTAGATTTTGGGGCATGTACATGACACATTATTATTGTATACACACAATATTTTTAAAACTTTATTAATTAATAATGCTTTCTCTCTTGTAGTTACCTATTAAGACTCAATTTATCTGAGTGCATGCCTTAAAGGGTGCAATGAGAAAGGGATGGGTAGGCCATTGGTGCTTCATAATATTATTGTTCCCTATACCACCACTTGAAACTAACACAAACCTCTCATATACACTTCCCTAAGCTTTGACACTTCCCTTACACACTCCTCTAAGCAATTCATCACCTCAAATAACCCCTACACAAGACAAAACCTATTTTAAAGTTTTATCAAATAAATTTGGCCTAGGATGACCTTATACTTAAAATATATGAGCATATTTTGAGATTAGGTTAGCTTTGGTCAACCTGGTCCAAGACCTAACTTCTTTATTCATTTAATGATATAAGGTCAATTATGTTGACTCTATTAACTAAAACTTCAAAATATTTTATGGTTAGACTAAAATATATAAACACATCCATTTATATCATTTCAAAGATAGACAAATAGAGTTAATCATTCATTTTTGCTTCTTTACAATATACTCTTCCACCATTCTACTTGAGGAGTCATCGCTTAAAGTTTACACTTGGAGAGAAGGATCTTGTATTGTGGAAAATTATTGTATGATTTAGCCTATCTTAGTGATCCTTACAAATAAAAACAACCTCTTACAACACACCATTGGATAAGGGAGAGATTAAATCTCAACAAATTCATCTTCAAGGTAAGTATATCTAACTTTTACTCCTATATTTTAGTAGATAGAAGTAGCATAAGTAATGTATTTTGAATGTATTTCTCTCTCTATGAATTAGGGTTATATCTATATAAACTTAATTATAATTATTTTATGGATGTGTAGACACCAAAAATCCACACATTATAGTTCTAGATGTCAAAGCACACCTAATTTGGACCATCACCCAACTTTTAACCATGACCTTGAGTTAGATTAGCTAATTATCTAGCCAACTCACTAAATTACCCCTTTTTACCCCTCTTAACCTTCAACACTCAACCATCAATAGTCACCTTAACCACTAACAGTTACCATAATCATCAATGGTCAAGTCCCTTCCCCATTTGGCCCAAGATAACTCAAGCTATATGCAAACTAACACATCAAAATTTAATATGGATGATAAAATAATGCATCACAATAACCAACCAAACCTCTTATGGAACCTTATATCTCCATCTCTCTTTGCCTATAAAATGAGGGGAGTAGGAAGTGAAAAGGGAGCCATTGATCTAGGAATTTAGTAACTCAAGCATTCATCTATCAAGCAACAAACAATTATCAAGAGCTATCAAAATTCATTGTAGGTTCTCCCTTTAATAAGATAGCAACCAAAACAAAGACCCAAACCTCTACTAAAATCATTCTTCAAGAAAAGTACCATTACTCTACCAAAATTACTCTAGGATCAGCTACCATCCATCAAGAAAACTAGCTAAATACATTTTTGGTTTTAAGCTTTGTTTACTTGGTTTTTGACCCTAACTATTCTTTTTATTACTCTAATACCCTTGAACCCAAACAAACCTTCAAAACTATACTATATCCATTTTGTAACCTAAACTGGAGTCTGTTCTAAAACATCTTCAAAATCCATAGCAACCAGCGATGGTCACCTTCAACTATCGATAGTCACCTAACTGCTAACTGTCAGCATAATCACCAATGATTACCCTACCCACTGATGGTCACTATGGTAAGAAATAATAACAAGTTGTTTTCACCTACCTACCCTCAACCAAATCCAACTTTCTAATTCCTTTCTTTTTCATAAAGACCCCACCTATTTTCCAAACTTAACCTAACCTATTTAACATTAGTATTAACCCACTATTTGCTTAAATTAGTCTATTTTATTTATCAAGCATTCATTTCTTATTTTATTCTCTTTCAATATTTTATATCATTTGATTCAAGTATCTTATCTTTATTTATTTTAAATTAACTATTTTAAGAGTACGGATTGAGAGCTTCCTTGTAAGCTCATGCTTCTTGGATCTAGCTCATGCTAGGTAATCCACATTGTTATCCATCTAACAATCCCTTTACATGAGTAATTTTTTATCTATAGGTCTTTCTTCCTAATATAAAGAGGATATATTCATGATAATTTATATAACACATGCACAAATAAATATGTTCTTCTATCACACCCTTATTACTAGTTTCTTCTTTAAATAAAAATAAGCTAAAATTGATAGAAACATTTTGGCATGCTCGGTGGGACCTAGTAGCATCTAGGTGCCCTTTTCTTCCTTATTCTATGTTCATATAAAGAAATAAAAATTTATTTTGGGTATAAATTAAATCTTTCATACATTGATTGCTTGCATGTTTAGCTCATTTAGTTAAGTTAAAAGCAAAGTAATTAATCGTAGTTTCACTTCTTTATCACACACTATACCAAACCACTCAAATAAATTAAACATAAAACAAACTTGAGACAAGGCCTGAATAGGATTTCATCACTTAATAATAACCTTACCCTTTCTTGGTAATCCTACTTAGAGGTCATTACTAAGGGGAGAACCAAATTAGCTCTCTAGTTGAGTCTAAACTCTAGAAATTGGTATATAATAGATAAGAACCTAACACCCTTATCTCTATGATGTGTGAAGTGAGGGGATAGGCCCCAATACCAAGCCACATATTGATTTCCAATATAGATCCTTTTGAGAGCCTTAAACACCTGAAACTAACCATAAACTTCCTTTCTAGTACCTATTCTACAAACCAGTTTCTTTTTTCACAATTTTCAACTAAGGCATAAGCCAAAAGTGAGATAAAAGATATCTTTGGAATTTAAACTCACTCTAGTGTATGTTTTATTTCTTTGAGATATTTTTATTTTGTTTGCTTTGCATTTGAGTTGTGAGCTTTCCTTTATTCCCTTCTATTTCTCATATGTTTTTTACTATTCAACAATTAAGAAATCAAACCAACCAAGAACCACCTTCCTCTTTTTCTTCCTCTATAGAGTATATCCCAAATGTTGAGGGTTATCCCCATCCTTATACCCCACCTACTATGCCTCAGATATTTTCCCAAGGTGATGCATATTTTTCCACCTTCCTTGATAACAACCCCATGGCCCTCCAACATTACCTTAACACCTTGTCTCACTGCACCCCTACTGCTTCAGTTCCTCTTAGTGATCCACCTTATGGGATGCCTCCCCATCTTATGGTTTATACTACCTCTACCCAACCTATGATCACTCAAACATCTTCCTCCACCAATAATCAACCTATGACCTCCACCCAAACTCAATCAAACAACCCAACCAATGACTAAACACCCATACACCAACAAATAATAACTCCAACATAGGGACAACCTCACCTCTTATTACCCATACTCTACCTACCATGGGGATATCTTCTACCCCTATTTACACTATTCTTCTTATCACTTACAACCCACAAATCTCCACTCCACTTCAAAATGTGTTACTTTTTATACCTTCTACCCTTCCACCTATTAGTACTAGAGTCATAACTCACCCCCAACTAATTAACCAAACCATACATCCAACTCAATCCATATCAATTCCCCAATCTACCAATCTAATCATACCTCTGATTCAACCAACATCAACCCCTCAACAAATACATATGACACCCTACCCATGTTATGTTCCTAAACCACAAGGATATATATCTCCATCTTCTACCCAACCTCTTGTGCCCATTAACCCTTAATGACCACACACCAATGTGTGGCATCTTCTTAACCTTATACCATTTATGCATATATTGCATCCACCCAACCTCAACAAAATTTACCATATAATTATCGAACTCCCTAACCCCAAATGGATTTGGTCAAAATGTTGATGGAAAAAATAACCAACCTAGAGTCAATTATCTCAAGGGCACATAATCTCTTGTCTTATGACCAAATCTATAATGAACCTATTCACCCATTTTTTCCTATCCAAACTTACCCTCTTCAATGGGAACTACCCAAATTTTCTAAGTTTCAAAGTAAGGAGGATGCCCAACAACACTTATGAGCATTTCTACATTCTTGCTACTTGATTGCCTATGGTGATGCTCTTCTCCTTCATACCTTTCATATGTCTTTATCTAGACTAATATTAGATTGATATAGTGCTCTCATTAAGAACTCTATCTTTTCCTTTTCCAAAATTTCCCAAACCTTTTCAGACCACTTCTCAATCAATATATCTAATAAAGTCTCCATCATCGACCTTTACTTTATTAGGCAATTTGATGATGAATCAATTACCAAATTTGTAGCTCAATAGAGAGGTCTTATCAACCAACTTTCTTTATCTTTACCCCAAATTGAGTTGATTGAAATTTTCTCTCATGTTTGTGCTAAAAAAATTACCCCTACTCTACAAGTTCAAAATTTTAGAACCTTTGATGAGGCTTTCACCATGACACAAAAATTAGAAATCAAAGCCATCGATGAGGAGAAGTTAAAACTAAGGAACAAAAAATATATCTTTAAATCCAATGACTCTTCCCCATATAAAACCACCAACAAATATAACCACCCCAACCCCAAACTAAAGGTATTTTCAAACATGGTTATCCTTAAAATCATTCCACCTTTAGTTGTTAACTAACCAACCAAACCAACTCTTCTAACTCCTCCCATCAACAAACATGAAATCAAAAATGGGCTACTCAAAATAATACACCCTATTTGGGGAGTCATATGATTTATTTTTAGATAAGTTATTGAAATCTAACATCATACAACTTCCCCCTATCAATCCTCCTCTAAAATTTAATGCTTATCACCTTGTACCTACTTGGTACAATGATAATTATCTATGTGCTTTCCATCATGTCATTAGACATGACATTAGTAGGTGTAACACCTTCAAAACCATTGTCTAGAACTTGATTGATAAATGATAAATGGCATTATATAATCCCAATGTACCCTAAAATTAGTCACTTGACATCTTTTGATAACCTTTTCCCAATCATACCCCTTCTACCAAACATGATGATAAAAAATTGTAATTATCTCACAGTCATGAGGTCCATACGGTCAATGTTATTATAAGTAAACCTATCTTTGAGGAAACCACTACCTTAAGTACCTCTTCATCAACTCCACTTATTAAATTACTGTAATCACCCTCCATTCCTTTCGATACCTAAATAAAGGAAGTAACCACCTCCTTTCCTTTACTTGATGAGATAATATACTTATCCACCTCTCCTTTGGTACAAACACTGAGGGAGGCTACCATTTTCATCACACCTTCCTCCCCCAACATGGATTCACCAACCCTCTCTTTGGAAACCATTCCAAAAGAATATATCACCTTATCTACTCCTTTCATGGAGGAAACATCCTCCAAAATCTTGGAGCCTTTCATCAAAGACAAGGGTGAAGAAACTAGTCCCTTACCTCAGCCTATGGGCCTAATCTTTGAATTTGATTCCCAAGGAACCAAACCAATCTATAAACCCTTTTCTAGACTAGTCCAAATCCTAAAATTCTATTTTCAATCCAATATGGATTGAGCCACATTTTGGCACCATCTTGGGCTCCCCTATTAAAAAAAAGATGAATGTTCAACCTCACTTTATCCACCATTAAGCCTATCATCACCTCAATCCCTTCATCAAACACCTCTCTCTCCAAAACTATAGAATAACCATCCAAACCACCTCTATCCAAAATTATTAAATCAATTTACACCTCTTTAACTAAACCTATTAAGAACTTAGGTACACTTCCTACTCCTAGCCTTGTCCACCCATCTTTGAAGTTGGACTTGACCCCATCTAGTCCACCAAAGAAAACCTTAACCAAACCAACCAAGAAGGTGGAACCACCTGAACTCCCACCTAAAACTAGGACCATACCAACCCCCTTCCCTCTTACCTTCTATCTTGGGACCCCATCCTTCTTCCATCTTAGGATCTCATCCTTCCATCTAGAAGGTGAACCCTCCCAAAACTACCCAAAATAAACTTCCTCCTTTCTTTATACCTTTACCTACTCCCTCCAAACCATAAAACTTCCCATCATTTTTGGACAAACTATCTACCTCTACTACCCACCTATATCCAAGCCTTCATCATATAAATCATCCACCTCCAAAACTTTCATTTTTAAAGCTTCCACCTCAAAACCACCCAACACGAAACAAATCCAATCAAACCCACCTAATAAAACCATTCCACCACCCACAACTTATGTGGTGAAGCCTACTTCTAAGAAAGCTCCCGCAGTCAAAACCAAAAGCCCATCACCCATAGTACCTTTACTCCAATCTTATTCGACCATTTTACAAAGGTTGTTACAAACCTTTTCTTTGAACCTACCAATTATCAAACCCTTTGACCTATCAAGTCCTAAACCATATTGTTTTAATGATAGTTTAATTTGCTCATACCATAGGACACCTGGACATGACATGGAGAACTACAAATCTCTCCAAGCACTTGTCCATAATTTATGGGATGAGGATGATCTATTATCAGATGAACTTCTCTTGAGACTATTACCAACCCAACCACCAAACAAACCTATCCCACACTTACCTACTCCCACACTCTCATATGAGAATGAGGAGGAACTGAAGCAACATTCTAGCCCAATAACTACCCTCATCCACATGATTACCTAATATCAGGCCCAATAAAGGGATAAGGGAAAGGAAAAAGTGTCTATTCAATGGACATATCCTTCCACCCCTCAACCTTCCAATTAAACTCAAGCACTTTCACCTTGACCAAAACTTAAAATATCCATTCTAGGTGCCTCTCCCTCCAACCCTTTGAAATATATCTAGTGAGTGGGTTTGAAACAACTTCACCAGACACTGATGAAGATGAGCCTATACAAACTAATCAAAACCTCAACCCATCACTGCCAAGCATTCATAAAGGCCTTATAATATATAGAGGTCCAAGCTGAAGACCTTCAACCTCTTTCAACCTTTATCAAAACCCTTTAACTTTCTTCCCTTATTACATTTAAGGTTTCATAAATATCTTCTATTCATCCTGAGGATCTCGATCCTCCCCTCTTCATCACTACATACATCAATCAAACTCACATCAAAAGGGTTATGATTAATGGAGGAGATAGTATTAAAATTATCTCCTCTAATGTTATGACCAACTCCATCTACCAAAAAATATTATGTCAAAAACCTCAGTAATTATCCATTCTTTTAATGATACTATGGCCATAACTTTGGGAATAGTCATCCTCCACAACTTCTTGGGACCTCACACAATTCCAAAGATCTTCTACATCATAGAAGGTAATTTCTAATAAAATTTCTTACTTTAGTGCCCTTAGATCTATGCCATGAGTTATGTCTCATCCACCTTACATCGATGTGTCAAGTTTGAATATGAGGGTCAAGTCATTGCCATACAAGTTAAACCTAGTCCTTTCACCTCTTGCAACATGACATATTGACCCAATGATGTTCTTCTTCCTTGTTCATCCACCTTACCACCAACCAGTTAAAAATCTATCCCTACCATCAATGAAGCTTCAACTATCTCATCTATCCCTTCTTATCATATCCCCATAGAGGACCCCTTAGAACCTACATTCTAACATCTCTCATTGGGAGAGTATCATATTTTGGCCTTGGATACTTTTCCTTGCTCCTAAAGAGTATGAAAACCTTGACCATGATCTTGACTATGATCCCAATATCAATAAATAACATTCATTTAGGACTTCCAAACCACCAAACCAATTTCATATATGGGGGACTTGATCATCCACTTCTCACTTCCTCCACCACCTTTTATCTAATCATTTATTTTTGATTTCTCCTATTTAGACAAACCAGAATTTGCCAAATTGTATCTTCATAGGTGTGCATGAGAGGGATTTAGCCTTGGCCGTTATGAATATAGACCTCATGAGTTACCTTTAATAAAAACCTAGAAACCTCATGAGCTATTTGGCTTGGGTTCGGACCACTAGAAGAACCCACCAACTCACCCAAACCTATCACCACTATTGAGGATGACATCCCATCCTCACCAACTCTATCTCCTTAAAAGTTTGAGGATTTTGAAATCATCCACCCTAACTTTTTTTAGAGTCAATATGATTAGTTTAGCCCCCCTAACCTATCAAAAAGGTGTCCAAACTAAAACCTTTCCTTTGATTCATCATGAAATGGTAGAAAATGATTCTCCTACCATCTACACCATCTAAAATTAGGATGATAATTCCATTCTCACCTATTTTAGCATAGAGTATTATATCCATAAATCCTTTCCTCTTAAAAACAAAACCATCTTGAATAAATCCACTATTAATATCAACTTGGGTACTCAAGATAACCATTTCATTATGAAGATTGGTCAATCCTTAGATTCTTTAGAGTAATAGGATTACCCTTCCTTCATTCATAACCATAGCATAGCATTTGTTTGGTCCTATCAGGATATGTCTATAATTGATCCCTCCATTTCTCTCCATAACATCATCATCCATCTCGATGCTTAACCTA
Source organism: Torreya grandis (assembly GCA_037957365.1). Classification (NCBI taxonomy): domain Eukaryota; kingdom Viridiplantae; phylum Streptophyta; class Pinopsida; order Cupressales; family Taxaceae; genus Torreya; species Torreya grandis. The sequence goes on from JARHVA010003043.1 coordinate 2,120,917, forward strand.
TCAGGCAAAAGTTTTTAGGATGCACCCTTATATCACCCTTTTAGTCAAAGAAGAGCTTCAATGCCTCTTATCTATCAACTTCATCCAACACATTGACTATCCCCCATGGGTTTTTAACATTGTTTCCATTACCAAGACCATAAGGTACTTCACCTCTATATTGACTTTCATGACCTCAACCTTGCTTATCCAAAGTATGACTTCCCTTTGTCTAGCATCAACCAACTTTTTAATCTTACAAATGGCCATGAGATGTTATCCCTCATGGATGGTTTCTCAAGATATAATCAGAGCTTGATCACCCCCAAGGATCAACATAAGACTTCTTTCATCACCCCATGGGGAACCATTCACTAAAGGGTAATTTTATTTGGTCTAAAGAACATTGGAGTAACCTAACAATGTGTGATGACCTATAACTTATATGATCTCATCCAAAAAATTATAGAGGACTATGTAGATGATCTTGGGAAATATAAATACCATAGGATCATCTACACATTCTTAAAATTATCTTTGAATGCTTAATCCATTTTTATGTCTAACTCAACCCCAAAAAGTGTGTTTTTGGGGTCCTATTTGGAAAGCTTTTTAGATTTATTGTCTCTCTTCGAGGAATCAAAGTAGACCCTACTAAAGTCAGATTGATTCTCAACATGCCACCTCTAACTCACCTTAAGAAACACCATATCCTATAGGGGAAGCTCTAATCCATCCATCATTTCATCTCTCTATTATCAAATAGATATCATCCCTTTCACTATCTTCTCAAGAAAGATTTATCTTTTAAGTGGACTTAGGACTATTAAAAATCCTTTGATTTAATCAAATAATACCTTCTTTCTCCACCTTTTCTTACCCCTCTTAAATAGGACCAACCATTTTATCTTTATATCTCTACCACTGACCATTCCTTGGGAATGCTCACTCACTGTGACAAACAAAACAAAAAGCAAGTTGTTTAGTATATAAGTTATACACTTATAGAGTATGAGACTTGGTACACCCATACAAAGAAGCTTTTTCTTGCCTTAGTATTCATGGATACCAAACTTCATCACTACCTCCTCAATCACAAAACCTTTATCATCACCCACACTGACCCACTCAAGTGCATGCACTCTAAACCATGCCAAAACCAACGTATGGCTAAATGGCTTATGCTCCAAGCTGAGTTTAACCTTGAGTTCCTCTAGTAAAATTTGATTCTTTTTATATAACCAACCACTTCCTCTTGCATTTATTTATGAGTCCATCATAACCCTTTATCAAGAGGACATCACCTACCAAATGACCATGTTTTTTTATAGTTAAAAATGTTAGTGTGGTGGGGGTGTTAGATCTATTCTCATTCCCTTAGGTAGTGAACCTCTTCTTATTTCTTTCAAGCTTAATTTTGAGTTTACCAATAATATGGTTGAGTATGAAGACCTAGTAATAGGTCTTTAAACTGCTCTAGCCTTGGGAGTTAATATGATTAGTGTCTTTGGTGATTCCCAATTTGTGGTCAACCAAGTTAATGGATCCTACCAATGTAAGAATGATGTCTGGTAATGGTAAAAAAAACTAGTAAATGTACTCTTAACATCATTTTATCATTACCTTATCCAATCTATTCTAATATCTACCAATAAATTTATGGATATAATGGCTTCCCTTTCTTCCCAAATCCCATCTCAACCTTCTAATATCAAGATATTTGTCACCATTCATAATTTTATTACCACCTCTTATATCCAATTTGACCTCCCTACCATATGTAATGTGGAGGAATCTCCATTAGACACTTGGTATGAGCAAACCTTTGATTACCTCAACCTTGACATCATTCCTCCCAACCTCTCTATGAATGTTCAAAGAGCCTTTATCTAGAGTACCTATTGTTATACCATACAAGGGGGAATCCTTTAAAGATGTGGTTTTGATGGCCTCCTTCGTTGTTTGTGCAGCTATGAAGCTTCCCATGCCATCAAGGAAATACATGATGATATTTATGGGGGACACTTTAGCAATCTAGCTATCACTAAATGTATCCTTTGCTTTAGCTATTATTGGGCCACCTTTAACCAAGACTATTGTGATTATGTAAATAAGTGTGTCAAATGCTAACAATATGCCAATTTACATCATGCACCAGATCATGGCCTTCAAGTATCCAATGACTTTTGTCCCTTCTCCTAATTGGGACTAGATTTCATTAGGAAAATCAACCCTCATTCTTCATAATTGCACCACTCCATCATCATCATCACCACTAAGTATTTTACTAAGTGGGTGGAGGATATTCCTCTCATCTCAACCAAAGTGGAAAAGATTATCAACTTCATCAATCATCATATCATTTGTCCCTTTGGTGTTCCTCATAAGATCATCACTAATAATGGAAAATATTTCAAAATGAAAAAATTCCAAGGTCTTTTTGATGCATTTGTCATCAATTTTTTCCTTACCTTATTATCTGTAATAAAATGGATAGGTGAAGACCTATAACAAAATCCTCAACAAGATATTAACCAAAGTGGTCAATGTTTTAGGTCAAGATTGGAACTTGCACATCCTTTTTTCTTTGTGGGCCTATCGTAATAGCATTCAAACCTCTATGGGTGATATACCTTTCTCTCTAGTATTTAGAGTAGAGGTGGTTTTACCTCTTGAAGTCAAAATTTCCTATCTTTTCATATCCTTGCAAGACATCATTTCTAAGATTAACTATCATCAAGAACGTCTAGCATGACTTTAGATACTTGATGAATGTCACCTATCTTCACTTAACCATATTTGTGTCTATCAAGAGTGAGTCAAGCAAACCTATAAAAAACACTTGAAAGAATGATAATTCAATACAAGAGACCTCATCCGAAAGGAAAATCAACATGTGACTAATATGGAGAAAAGTAAGCAAGGAAAGTTTGCTTTCAATTTTCTTAGACCCTACATCATAACCCATAAAATTGGATGAGGGTTTTATCATTTATCCTCTCTTAAAGGCAAACTATAAATTTATCTTCTCAATGCTTCACATCTACATCCTTTCTTTTTTTCAAACGATCAAATTCACCTTTTATCTAACAAAAGTTTGTCCCTTGATTTACAAGATTTTTCACCTCCCTTACACCTTCATCCCATCCCCTTGAGGACAACAAATTACAACATAAATACATGTGATTAATCATTATAGTCATAGCGTAATCCTAAATATGGGTACCATGGCTCTACCCATGACATGGTTCTCATGGATACTTTTCATCCCTAATTAGACAAAATCCCCTAGTCATTATCTCTTAAAACCACCCCTTTTACCTATCATTAACCTTATTATGATCTAGGTTTTTCCCTCATAAAGGTAAAATTTCAAGCCTATATATACTTTTCCATGTCTAACCTAGCATCAAAAAACATTTGGATACCAAAATATCACTTGGGTCAAATATCTCTAGCACACAGGCTACTCTTGTGAAGGATAGCTACCCTAAATCTAAATTGCTTGAAAAGATAGACTTCTCCCTTGAAAGATATCTACTAAAATAAATAAATCCAAACTTAGACCACTCCCTTTAAGGATGGCTAAGTAAAATTTTGTCAAAATAAATCATTTGAATTTTCTTGCATTGATCAGATTCATAAACCTATCAAAACAAAGCAACAAAGGACCCTATATCAAAGTCAAGATGAATTTATCTCAAGAAAGCTACAATTAGCTTTCATACATAGCATCAGTATATGTCCCACATCAATCAATCTACACCTTGCATAAAAACATGGACTTGTCTATTAAGGCTCTTAGGTCTTCTATATAAGGGGCAAACCAACCTACAAAAGGGTTACACTACCCTTCACCCCACTAATCATCCATCTCCCCATTATGCCATCTATAAATCAATGGATTCAGAGCTTACTTGATATGATGTGATCAAGATACTATTTTACCAACCAAATCATGCTAATGTGAAGCATTCAAAAGGCTTATGTTCCTTAAGCCAATCTAATTTTGGGTTTGTTTTATCTTTGCTAATGAATAATCATCATGCCTCCTCTTTATCCTCTCCTAATTGGTTCATATAGTCACTTAGATGTATGTCTCATGATTTTCATCTCTTTTCCCACATCTAATTTTGTTATCTAACTTACTTTATGTGTTATCATCAACAAATAACCATAATCAACACATCATCATCAACATTGCATACATACTCATAAAATAAAAACATCACATATCCAAGATCATAAACCATTTTTTTCATAAACATCAAATTAAAACATCATCACCATACATAAAATAATAACCATTTATCATAACCATATCCATGACCATCATCAAAACATATATAACCATCAACATCATAAACCACATTACATATATAATCATAAAACATGATTGTATCACATATCCATTATCATAACCATAATCAAAACATCATCATAACCATAATCAAAACATCATCATCATGAACAAAACATCACATCATCATAAACATCATCCATGATCATCACATGCCTAATCTAATGAGTCTACATCTCATAACCATAATTCACGATAACAATAAACACCAAAACCATGAACCATGAACCATAAAATAACATCTATTTATCATCATCACATCATATACATCATGTTTCATCAACATAAAATAGTTCATGTAATAATGTGTATCTCTCTTTCAAAACATATACATCTCACTACATTGGCTCATAGGCCAATATCAAAATCATATACATCTATACATATCATATCATATCATGTGCCCCTAGGGCACTACTACCATCTAGTGTCTTCCCCCCCAAGGTGCCTATCTATCCACTCACAAAAGCAACTTTCTAACCTAGAGTCACTACATATATACCACATATCAATCTAGCTCTATACTCACCCCATCAAAGCTCTTATGAATAATGTGTCAAAACTATGACATCATAATAATGTAGCTCCTCAACTATGTCCAAGTATCATGCCATGGGATTACTACCTAGTGGTCCTACTAGTGCTGCAACTACTCCTCCTCCCTATCTCAAGGAGTCCCTCTCCTAGGTCACTAAGGCTAGTGTAGTCCTCACCTAGTCCCTCTCGCCTATCATAGTCATCACCTAACCCTATAAGGTGGTAATTTGGCCCTACAATGTCACCACCTACCCCTATATAGCTATGATTTATGTTTTTTGAATAGCCAATGTTATTCTTGCTTGTCCATCAAGGCTAATTCCTTGTACCTATACTTGTGTACCCCCACCATTTGGGTCTAGATCCATGGGCTACCTACCCCATCATCCCATCCAAAATATATAGCTACATATATGACCTAATACCATGATACATATCCATCAACAAAACTAACATCATCAATATCTTCACTAATGGGCAACTCCTTACGATCAAGAACCACCTCCACTAGCTACGGTATTAGAAAAAAATTGACATCCTCCTGCTTGTACCTTGATAATGGGCCTAAAATATCTTGTACCAAGTTGAACTACCTACAAACCCTATCAAAAGGGATGAGCTTAGTCTCACCCTCTCTCCTCCCAAAAGTTCACTTGTATCTCTACATCGATAAAATATGTTGAGTATAGTGGCTCCACCTCAAAAAGCTAACATAAAGCCTCTAAATCACATCTCCAGACACTAAGGCCTTAAATGCCCCTCTAAACCAATCAATGTCTTATCTAGATTTTATGATTACATAATCACTCCTCTACCACATAAACCCCACCCTAAAGTCCATCTAAGTGTGTCCCTCCCATGCTAATCCCACTAGTCTCAAAACTTAGATATGTTCATAGGCTAATAATGAAGTATAAACCCCACACTGATGCCATATCTCCTCTGAGCTTAGAATCTCCATATCTCCCTATAAATTTATACTAATAAAATTAGTACCCACCCAAAAATTGTTTGACCAAGCAACATCTCCACCAAAACACCTAATAGTAGATAAAAAAAACCTCTCACTACTCAAATATAGCAATGGAAAACATGATACCACCATCATCATCATTGTCATCAACCTCTAATAATCTATAGTCCTCTAATATAATGGCTTATACCTAAAGCCTTTGGTATGCTACTTGGTGAAGTCTTGATCTTCACCATATAGGATCTCTATGTGATCATCTCTCTCCTCACTCTTAATATGATATATCAGCTCCCCCCAAATGGGTAACCATGTAATCCTATGTATATCCTATAATAAGATGGTCATCCCACCCATTGCTAAGAGAAAAGTATTCATAATTAGATACCATCTCTTGATGAGGGCCATGATCATTGTTGTATCTCATAGCATGTGCTAGAAGTGCATCATTGCATTAAGGCTGACCTTCTCCATATGTACCCAGTCACCATCCATCATCCCACCATGAATCTCTAAAAATATTTGAATAACTCAATCCCACATTTGGATCTAATTTCATGCCTACAAAAATCATTTTACAACACATTTAGTTTTTTTTAACTACTTTGACCATAGTTTTCACCCCATTTTTACCTCATTTCACATATCTACTAAACACCTACTTTTTTCTATCTTAATTATATTACCATATCTTTAAGCCTACCCTAAACCCACATTATAAAATGCTAAAAAAATAGCCTTAACCATTTTATCAAAAACATCTTAACTTATTACCTTTAACCTTTTATCAACACACCCTCAACCTTTTAATCAGTTGTTGATGGTCACTCTGATCACCAACGATTAGGTATGATCACTAACAATCACTATGTGTGACTACCAGTGGCAAAACTCTGACCATACCCTACCTAAAAACCACTCAACTAACCCATATCTAACACCTAATTACCTTAATTTTATTCTCTACACTATTCCTAACCTACATACTTCCCCAATTTTAATTTTTACTTTCTAGTTTTAACAAATAAAAAAACCTAAAAACCTAGGGAAAAAACCAAATATCCTCCCAAAATAACCCCAAATTCAGTAAAAATTTAACCAAAATAACCAAAATCAACTAATATAAAAATTTAATATAGTCCATACCTCATTCCTCAACTATCATCAATGAGAAATCCTAGATCCTATTGCTCGACCACCTCTTCATCCACCCGATATCCTTGGTCCCTCACTAGCTCAACACAAGTACCCAATCAACACTCAACCTGACTTCATCAATATGTTTGCAAAAAATACCAAGAATACTGGTACGCACAAGAGTCAAAGAGTTAAAAATTAAATAGTGAAAATGATTTCTATTTTTTCACTTTTAACCTATAGACTTTTAGGGTTTCCCCCTGACCATTGATGGTTGAGTTTCGGACCCCTAACCATTGACATTAGAAACCCCACTTTTCAATTCTTTTTTGGCACCAACACCTTCATGCCACCTTTTTAGAGATTACCCTTCTCCACCAAACTAAAACTAACCTTTGAAAAACACCCTCTCGAACCAATCAACCACCCAACCACATCCACCTTGATATTGGCCATTTTGGCTTGAACTATCACATATTTTGGGATGACCTTACCTTGGTCCTTTTGATCATACTAACCAACCTTTCCATGTTAAACAATTGAATTTACACCACCTAGTGAACACCAAACCATTTATGTTTATCATGGGATCACTTCCTACCTTTGATACCCATAGAAATATTAACCCTATCTAAGAGACTTAATATAATAACCTAATCAGCTATGCCTAAAGCTATGGCCCAGTTACCCTATCACGAGTATTTTTAGAACCAACCTTATTTTTATCCACCATGGAAACTTAGTCCATACATGATATTGGCTATCAGACTTAGTCATATTTTGTGCACATGTTTGTGCTTCAATTGCCCAACCTTTTATCAATAAACTCATAACTCACCATCAATCACCTATCAAACCCGCACTCAATTTGGTTTTACCTCATTGACTCCTAGTTTTAGGGAGAACACTTTCCTCCCATAGTCAATGTAACTAACCCTTTGATCCATAATCCATTTTTGTTTTATAACTTTCTAACATAAACTACATAACAAAAAGGGCAAAATGTAGACACTAGAAAACCACACATGATGGTTCTATATCCCAAAGCACCCCTAGTTTAGACTATCACCCAACCTCTGACCATGATCTTGAGTTAGGTTAGATAATTATCTAACCAACTCACTAACTTACCCTTTTTTACCCCACTTAACCTTTAACATTTGACCATCGACGATCACCTTGACCATTGATGATCACCCTAACTATTGATGGTTAGGTCCTTTCCCCATCTGGCCCAAGATAACTCAAGCTGTGTGCAAGCTAACATGTTAAAATTTAATAGGGATGAAAAAATAAAGCATCAAAGCAACCAAAAAAACTTCCTATATAACCTTATACCTCCATCTCTCTTTTCCTATAAAAGGAGGGGAGTAGGAGGTGAAAAGGGAGCCATTGATCTAGGAATTCAATAACCCAAGCATGCATCTATTAGGAAACTAGTAGTTAACAAGAACTATCAAACTTTTTTGTAGGTTCTCCCTTCATCAAGCTAGAAACCATGATAGAGATATGAACCTCTACTAAAATCATTCTTCAGGAAAAGTACCATTACTCTACCAAAATTACTCAAGGATCAGGTACTAGCCATCAAATAACTAGCTAAGTACATTTTTAGTTTTCAAGCTTTATTTATTTGGTTTCTGACCTAGACCATTTTAATTATTACTCTAACCCCTAACCCTAATCAAACCTTCATCACCCTATTATATCCATTATTTAACCTAAACTAGAGTCTTTTCAAAAACATATTTAGAACCCACAGTAACTATTGGTGGTCATCCTAACCACTGATGGTCACCTTCAACCATCGACGATCACCCAATTACTAATGGTCAACATAACCATCGATGATCACCTTAACCATTGATGATTACAATGGTAAGAAATAACAAGTTATTTCTACCTACCTACCCTCAGCCAAATCCCACTTTTTGACTCCCTACCTATTCATAGAAACCCCACGTATTTTTTGAACCTAACCTAACATATTTAACATTAGTATTGACTCATTATTTGATTAAATTAGTCTATTTTATTTATCAAGCATTCATTTCTTCTTCTATTTTCTTTCAATTTTTTCTTTGATACAAGTATCTTATCTTTATTTCTTTCAACTTAACTATTTTAAGAGTGTGGATTGACAACCTCCTAATAAGCTCATGCTTTTTGAATCTAGCTCACTTTAGGCAATCCACCTTACTATCCATATAACAATCCTTTTCTATGTGTACTTTGTTATCTATATGTCATTCTTCCCAAGACAAAGAGGATCTCTTCATGATCATCTAGATCATGTGCACACAAACAAATAGGTTCTTCTATCACACCCTTATTACTAGTTTCTTACATCTTTAAATAGAAATAAGCTAAAATTGAGAGAAATAGGATGTTTACTTTTATGTTTATTACACCCATTTTATGACACATGATTTAGTGAACATTAGGCTAGATTTTACCTTTCTTTGTCATTTATTTATGAATAAGAAAACATAGGACATAACTAGGTTTATTGCAAGGTGTTGCTTGACTAGAGACTTTGGAACCCTCTCTAGTGATATTTTTGTGGTAAGAGATCCCATGGTTAGGTCTAGCAAATCCATCTTGGTGATGAACCTAATTATCTAAATGTATCAACAAGTGGAAGGGATAGTATTATTTATCTTCTCTGATCTAGGATTGATTTGTAGATCATCTTCACTTTCCCTTGTATATGTTATAGTGAACCTAATGTGAATATAACCCTTGCAATTATTTATTCATGCCTTCATTTATTATCATCTATTATATATTTTTATTTCTATATTATAGGATTAAATATGTTGATACATTCTAACATTATGTTTACAAGTTTAACACAAAATTATTGTGATCAACTTTGTATTTCTTTGTGCAGGTCTTCTTTAACAATAGGTAACTAGATTGATCAACTCGACTTAGTTTGCTTATTTCATACAAGTTTTCAGACTTCATCGACCCAATTAACTCTGTTAGTAAAACAAAAATCATCATATAAATAAAAAATATAAAAATAAAAACTTCAACATCTTCAAAAATTATCAAGTTCATTCTTACCTTCTTATTCATTTCTATTTTTCATTTGCAGTCCTATTTTTCACAATTTTTAGTATATAAAAAATGTAACCCTATAATGAACTAGGTCAACTAGATTGACATAGTTTTATATCTTGATTTCCTATCTAGAAAACTCAATCAACCTATTTGACTATATTCTTATATATCTTGATTTCAATAAATATCATTGACCCTATCGATTCTATTTCATATTATTTGCATCAGGGTCACCTAAATCGACTCTATACTCTTCAAAACAAAGGAATTATCCTATCTTGTTAGTAATTAATTCACTTTTAATTTTTGTTTATTGCTTTCTTATAGTAAAAAACATAAACTAAATAAGATTTTTTTAATTTACCTATTTATTCACACCTTTTTTAATCACACACTTCTAAATCACATAACACCAAAAACCATTAAACAACTTCTACCCAAGGTCTACCTACTTGGATTTCATTACCAAGGGGGAAGCTGACTTGGTTTTATAGATGCATATAAATACATGGTTGATGGTATATATTTTAAAATCACCTAACACCCTTATTATTGTAGAATTGTGAAGTGAGGGGGTAGGCCCCAATACCAAGCCAATATCATCACCAATATAGATCCCTTTCAACCTCAACTACCTAAAACCATCGTTAGATTAAGTTTTTAGTTCCTTCTTATAGAAAAATATCTATCACATTAATTTAAAAAATTATTATAAATTAAAATATTTAAGAATGATCACTTAGATTAGCATTTCTATTTTTACTACTTGCTCTCAGATCATTGTATATTATATTGCAAAACTTGTATCATCCAACATTGCTACAAGGTTTATGTTGTGTGCCACAATGGCATTGACTAAATTGATAAAGTTATTTGTGTGTTCCTTTCAATTTTTCTAAAAAATGAAACTAAATCATCTACAGTCATAATTATCAAAACCTATCCCTACCTTTAGAACATAGTCAATCTACTCAATTATATCTCTTAGAGTTTTATCCCTTTTATAGGACACAGTCATCCTATCTAACCCAGTATCTTGCAAGTTGGTAAAAATTATTTTGCATATAAAATAATCATTCTATTTGACTCAATCTCATTATTATGGTCCTAGCAGGCAGACTTCACTAACTCTTCGAGGTTTTGGTGTAGCGGTTCATTACATGTGGTATCATAGCCTCCACCTGAGTTCAAGTCACAGAGTGGGTGGCTACACTGGCATGGCAGTGTTCATTTGGGGCTTGTACACATAGGGAATCTTGGTGGTACAAGTGCAAACCCAACCCAGAGTCTGGGCTTCGAAAGCATCGTGGGATGTTATGGACCTGGTGGGTGGCCTTCACTAACACCTCAACGTTTTGGTGTAGTAGTTCGTTACACTCACATATAGTGATTTTTAATTCCTCACCATAAAACATAGTTGACTGACCTGATTGTGTACTTTCCTAAATTTTTATATTGTTATTCACTCCAAACTCTATTGACCTAATCAATTCTTTACCTCTTGGTTGATATTGTTCTGTATTTGGCCAACTTTATTATTATTTTTCATCTTTTCTTTTTGATCTTAGATTTTTACTTCAAGCATCATGAAATCACCTACAATAATATTTTTAGACAACCTCAATCCATTTAGATGATATATGGGATGTTATTTTCTTCTTACCTTTTCTACCCAAGAAGATTCTCTCTTGGATCACTTTTTCTCATCCCTCATCTTTGAGCTACAATAAGGTCCAAATTACTCCAACTAATGATGTTGATTGATTATATCCATTTTAAACTTCTCAAGATAATTATTTATTTGAATTCCCTTATTACACTATGGGGGTAATTGACATAAACTTAACCAACAACCTCACAAGAAACCTTCTAAACACCAAAAACCCACCTAGCAATCTCTACCTAGAAACCTTCCCCCTAATTATAATTTGAATAATGTTCCTCATACCAATCCTTATAATCCACCCCACAACATCAATCCACCAATTGATACCACTCAAATTCTCACCACAAATAGTGCAACAAATGAACATCATGTAAACATATAATACTTATCAAATGATGAGAAATATCATTACCCAACCTATTATGCACAACAAGATGCTCCAAAACATTCAAAACAAACCTTTACCCCCCTTCCTTATTTCTATTGACATTGGTAATATATCTCCAACTATTAAATATGATGGGACTAAAGACCCTGCATCTTTCCTTAAAGTGTTTGTTAATCTTTATAAAAACTTAATTCAAACAATACCTTCACCACTACCAAAATTTTAGTCAAAACATTCATAGGTCATATATGAGAATATTATAGTCAACTTATGAGAAATTCTATATGGCAACTTGAGGATTTAATCAATCCTTTATTAAAAAAATTTAATATAATGATATTAGTAAAAAATTTATTAGACATTTCATTAATGTTAAATAATCCTCTTCTGAATAAGCTCATGATTTCAATAAATTTTAGAAATATTTATCTCAAAAAAATGATCACAACATGACTAATGATAACTTATTCAAACTCTTCATATCTTCCTTAACACCTTCCCTTCAATACAAGGTTTAAAATGTTTCTCCCCAAATTCTAAATGATACTATCGATCAAGCTAATCAAAAAAAATTCTTATAATAGTTTGATCTAAATATTAAAACCATCAAGGGATATTTCCAAAACTCTACTAATGCAATTACTAGCAATCCTCCTCAACTAAAACTAAGAGTAGCCAAAATGGATAATCCCCAAGCTTCTCATGCACCCAAAACTGTTCAACAAATGAAAAACATTTTATCTCCTTCTAAACCATTCACTTATGCCAATAATCCACCTACATTATGTGATCCTAATAATTTTTTTTGGTTTTATGTCGATATAAATCACTCCCTTAAAACATGTTAGGGGCTTACCAAATTTTTCACTTCTTCTATGATAGGAGATACATTCAATCATGATGCTATGATCAAAATATGTCATCATGATTATGTTAATTCCTCTCAAAATAAATAAAATTTCAAGCCTTATTCCTCTAATAACCCAAAAAATATTTTCTACCTCCAACCCATAACATTTAAACAAGGATATATATGTAATTGATTTTGACTATGACCAATACTATACCAATTCTTAATATGTGAATGTAGCTAAAGTCAATTATTGAATTAAATCCACCCATAAAGACCCTATCACAAAACCAAAGAAGCCATCACTCGAAGAACATATAAAATACACCCCTATGACTAACATACCTTCTGACATGGATGAGGAAACACTTCCACAATATGGACCTCAAGTTACTTCTCTTCCTACTAAAAATATTTTATCCTCCAAGACTTGGCTGGTTTTTCATCCTCGAAATATCATTATAATTTCTTATAATAACTCAATTATATGCCTTTTAAAATACCTCTCATGAAGTTAATTCACACTTCTCCATATTGCCACAAATTCTTGATGCAATAGTTAAAATAAATTGAAGAACTTCTTTCCCTTGAAGTAGATCAACCTCTTTAATATATTACACCAATAAAATTACACACTATTGAAATTATTTATCCTTATAAACCTTCCATAAAATTCCTTCAAGAAGATATGATCAATGATGAAATTTTCTTTCAAGTCAATAACCGACCTCTCTTCATTAGAATCATAATTAATACCACCATTATTTGAAAAGTCTTAGTATATGAATGATTGGGCATTAATGTTACATCCCTTTAGTTAATTAATAACTTGGGTATAACAAAGATCACCTCAAGAAAAATTGTCTCACATGTCATGGATTTGACAAGATCAATGAAAAGACACTTTGTTTTATTTGTCTCCCTCTCACTATTGGACTCAAGACCATATGTACCAAGCTTATGGTTCTTGACTTACCATTATCCTATAATTTACTCCTAGGTCACCCATGGACACATTACATGAGGGTTATTAATTCCTTAGGTATCCAATGTATCAAATTTATCCATAATGGAAAATGTTATAAATATGAGGCTAATCCTAATCTATGGAGAATTCAGCTACCCAACCCCAAATCTTAGTATTTTATTGCAGCCATTCTATGAATCAATAGTGCACCTGTACCTAAATTTTTCAACATGATTCTAGATTTACAGGTCACTCTTTCCAATTTTGATGATGAGGAGCCAAATGACTTGTAAAATATGTGTAATACTACTAATTTATCTCCTTATATTTTGGAGGGGTTCCCTCTTTATTTATTACCCTGTGATCATCTCATGCCTCTCATCGATGAGCTCATCAAACTTCCCCCTCTATATAATATATATGAAGCTTCTTACATAGAAGGTGAATTCACATGTAATGAATATGGAGTGACCAAGTTAATCAAGACCCTTTAACCATGTCAAATTGAAAATTTATTAATATAGGTGTATCTCCTTATGATTCTCCTCTAGAGACACAAACATAAACTATCTCTCAAACCTATGATGATAAATACATCATGTCTCAAGCTCAATCACGAGACTTGGACATTCAAAACTATCAAAAAACCTTATCCAAAATACATGATTTCAACCATGATGTTACATCATTTTAATGGATAGTGATTTAGAACCTAAAGGTCATGTATCTCCAATTAATCCTCCACTTCTTGATGCCACTTGGGTTGTAGAGCAAATCTTACCTCCAAATTTTTTAAAACTTCCATAACCTTATATACCTTCTATATCACCAATCAATCTACCAACTCTCCTTCCTACCAATGATTCTATAGATACCACTGAGGATATCTCCCTAACTTTAACTGCATCCCCATATACAACACCACATACTAAACCTATTATCAATTTAATTAACTCCAATCAACCTTCATCAATAATTCCACCTACACCTAAGATTACCCTTGATGTTAAGGTAATATATGTATGATAGATATATTCTAATTATGATTGCCATGTTAATAAAATGATTGATTTTTAAGTAGATGTGGAATAATAAGGACCCTTACCCATACTCCCTAGTGATGAAGCCATACTTGAATTACTCCATGCTGGAGAACCTCAACTTTCATGATAACATCATAAACTTGGAAATTTAAAATGAAAATCTCCTCATTTTAATAAATTAATTACTAGCATGAACCCCAAAACAAATCTTATTTATTATCTTCTTAATGTTCCATATCATTTTCAAGATGTAAATACTATGTTCATTAAAGAAACTACATGAATATAATATGGTACACCCTCATTTCCCTAACACATAACTCTATCTAAATAACTCATGTGAACCAACCATGATAAATTTAGCATATTCTTTCATAATTATTGTGAAAAAATCACTTGGTCATATGAGGAATGTTAGGTATTAGCCCTAGTATTGTTGTGCATAACATCATCACCTACCCAAACACAAAAACCATCTGGAAAAAAACAACAAAAGTTTCCACCTAAAATTTCCACCCTATTCCATAAATAAATTATAAAACTATTAGATGCTAAGTTTATTAAACCTATTGACTATTATGAATGGGTGTCAAATATTATCCCCGTTCATAAAATAATCACCATGGTCATTTCTATATGCATTGATTTCCACAATATTAACCTCACATATACAAAAGATAATTTGTTATTACTTTCAATAGATGCCATCATAGATTACACTACTAGATATGAAATTATTCACTCATAGATGGTTTTTCAAGCTATAATCAAATTCACATATTTCCTAAAGACTAGCATAATACAACATTTACTATAGAATGGGGCACCTAGTTCTACATTAAAATGCCTTTCATCATTAAAAATATAAGATCCATCTATCAACATTCCATGACTCACATTTTCCATGATTTTATACACAATATTATGGAAACCTATGTTAATGATCTCATTGTCAAATAAAAGAGTCACACAACACATCTCACTGATTTAGCTATAATTTTTTATTGATTAATCAAAAAAAAAGTTAGACACAGCCCTTATATGTGTGTCTTTTGAATTACATCTGGTAAACTTCTAGGGTTCCTAGTCTCTTTCCATGGTATTGATGTTGATACCACCAAAATTAATGTTATAGTCAACATTCCTATTCCTCATTCCATTCCCAACATTCACACTTACCTTTTCAAGATTGGGGTAATCTGATGATTCATCCCAAAAATGGCTTACCACATATACTCTATTAATTCCTTTCTCAAGAAAGATAATTCTATAGAATGGACTAATCCCTATCAATAATATTTCAACAACATGAAATAATCTTTGCTCCCTTCTCCCACCTTCCAATTATCATCCTTTAATTTTGTATACCTCTTCTACTCCCATATTAGTTTAGATAATGCTTCCCCAACAAGATGATATTAGAACAGAATACACTATTTACTATATTAGTCGATACCTCATTGACTATGAAAAATGTTATACTAAATTACAACGTGATTGACTTTTTATCTACTTCACAACTAAAAATATTTGTCACTATATGCTTTTATCAAAACACTTATGTCATTGTCCACTCTGATCCACTTCATCATTTATTCTCCAAAGTATTTATACCTAGAGATAGAATTGGCAAATGTATGGTTCTCTTAATGGAATTTGAACTTCGAATCATAACACAAAAAACTATCAAAGGGAAAATCATTACTGACCAACTTGCAGTAGTACCCATACCCACTAAAATCACCTTCAAAATAGTCTTCATGACAATAACATCCTTTATATTGAAGTTCTTAATCAAACTATGTCCTTTAAAGATTATTTCCATAATTTCACTATTGATTTAGAGGAAAATAATGAATAAAACAACAATACCATTACTGATACTACTAAATCCAAAGTAGTCATCCAAGAACTTCCTAAAGTCACCATCAATTTACATGAATAAAATTGAACACTCCACTTTAATGGATCCAAATGCCTCCAAGGATTTGGTGCATGTAGTATTATAACTCACCCTCATGGTAAGATAATCCTTCTATCATTTAGATTAACCTTTGATGTCACTAATAACATGGAAAAATATGAATCTCTCATTTTAGGTATGAAATTAGCACTTGAATTAGATATTAAATATCCCTATGATTTAGGTGACTCCTAACTTATCTTCTATTAGGTTAATGGTGAATATCAGTTTAAAAGTGAAAATCTAGTTTCTTGACATCCAATGGAAACCACAATTGCCAAAGAGTTTGCCTCTTTTACCATTAAGCCCATTCCAATTGATCAAAACTCTATCATTGATTCCATTGCTTCTTCAACATCTCTATTTCATCCTCATCAAGTACTTAACAACTCCCAATTTATTATTTAAATAAAAAATTCACCTTATTCCATCCAATCAAATGATTTGATCATTTTTCATATTGAGGTTGTCACTATTCAATAAAGCCCATGGTAGAAAAACATCATCAAATTCCTTGAACATCAAATGTATCCTCCAAACATAGATTCTCTTAAAAAGAACAAAATACATAAACAAGCCTTTAAATATGTCTTCCAATACAACACCATTTATTTTCATAATATAGAAGGTACACTACTCTATTATTTGATGTAAAAATGGGTTCCTCTTCTCCTCAAAAAAGCACATGGGGTAATTTGTGGTAGTCACTATAGTAGACATGTTATAACACATAATTTATTATGTATGGGATACATTTGGACTACCTTAGAAAAAGACCATATTGATTTTTCTAAAAAGTGTATTCTTTGCCAAATTCATGATGATCTAATACATTCACCACTAGCCAAGCTCCAAACCATGGAGTCTCCTTGGCCATTATCCATGTTGGGATTAGATCTCATTAGTAAATTACCTTGATCACAAGATGGTCATGTTTTTATAATCACTACTACTGAATATTTTATAAATGGGTAGAAGCCATACCTTTTTTCAATGTCATAGAAACCACTATCTCTAAATTTATCCTTAACCAAGTCATTTGTCACTTTGGATTACCCCATACTATCATTTCTGATAATGGTGAAAAATTCAAAAACAAAGACATGAGACAATTATGTGCTAAAATTTAAAATTTCTTACAAATTTTCCAAACCTTACCTCCCCCAATGCAATGGATAAGCAGAGTCCACTAACAAAATTATCAAAAAAATACTATAAAATACCATCTACTAAAACTATACTGATGGGCATCTTCACTTATATCCTACACTTTGGGCCTATTATCCTAACATATATACAACAACTGGGGCAACACTGTTCTTGCTAGTATATGGTTTTGAATCCATTTTACCATTAGAATTTAAACTCCCCTCTTTACATATATCTATTCATGATATCGTTCCTAGTGAAAGTTACGTGAATCTCACCTTCATGTTGTATATATTCTTGATGAACACTATCTAGCCACTCTTCAACATAACCGCTAATACAAGGCTCACATCACCAAACAACATAACAAAAAGGTTAAAGTCTGCACTTTTAACATTGGTGATCTAGTCCTTAAACTAGACTATACCCCTAATAAGGAAGGAAAATATGCCCAAAAATGGTAGGTACCTTATTTAGTGAAAGACATTCTTAGTCCTAGCACTTATTACCTACAAACTAATGAAGGTTGTGTTTTTGACAAACCCATTAATACATAATTTTTGAAGAAATATTTTACTTAAATATTTCTCTTCTTATCATAATTCTACATATTTTCCTATTAACACTCTTTGCAATAATTCTCCAATGATCTCACCTTCTATACTAGTTTATTTTATACACAATCCTTAGTTCATTCCTTTGGTACTTTGGTTTTTTTAATTCATGAGTTGCATTGTAATATTCTTGATAGGACCCATTTTTTCTCATGAATACCTTTCTCTTTCATATCAATTTTATTATTTTCCAATGTTTTTAACACCCACTTGGGTTTTTATTTTGTGAGTTATAGTGTAAGACCATGGATAGGACCAAAATCTCCTCACAAATACCATTTTTTCACATCATTTTTCACCCACTTGGTTTTTTCTTTTGTGAGTTATAGTGTAAGACCATGGATAGGACTAAGATCTCCTCATTAATACCATTTTCCCTTTTTACACCCACTTGGGATTTTATTTTATGAGTTATAGTGTGAGACCATGGATAGGATCAGGCTCTCCTCATAAAATCTCCATATTATTTCAAAATATTTTTCTAACTTGGTGTTCTTTTTATAATGTTAAGAAATGGTTAAATTTTCATGATATCATATTCTCAACCTTAGATTTTGTTTCTTTTATAGATAAAACTGCAAAAAAAACTATGTTATCATGTTCCCCTACACTTACATACATTAATATGATAATAAATCATGTTTACCTATCATTGTATCCCTTTTCACATTTCCACATTTTTTTATGATTTGAAGTAATTCAAATTGTCCCATGTTCTTTTCCCCTTGAATTTCCTTCTTTCCATTTCACTTTGGATAAAACAAGGTCAAAGTCAAGATAACACTTTTATTTTAAATGAATAAATAATACTCTTAGACACCATGCTCTCTAACTCCTCTTTCTTAGCTATGAAGTCCAAAGTTTTCAAATTATAGTTATTTGGAGCACCCATGTTTGGTTCTTTGAATCCATATGGAGGAAGAATTTAAAAATACATCAAAATTTAAAATCCAAATCATTTAAAAAAAATAGTAATGATCAAAATGTAATATACATATCAAAAAATTCAACATCACAACAAAGACATGATTTATACCACATCTCCTATCTCCAATCAAAGCTCAAACTCCATAGTTGGACTCATCATAGATCCAAGGTCCACTAGGGTGAAATAGGTAATAGATTGGGATAGGATAATTTAAAAAATCTATAAGTGATACCTAATTTATCACATAAGTACCCAATCTTCATAGTAGACCAATGACTCTGTAAGGGGTCCTAAGGAATGGGGAACACGTTGTGGAAGGTAGATCCATTTTACTTTTCATTCATATAGATTTTATGGGATGATATTCATACTTCATTTGATAATCCAAGATTTGTGTGATTAGGATAAGATATTTAGAGTCCTTAATGTTGAAAGTCCTTTTGTTTTAACAAATTTAATTTTAGTGTCTTGACTTCAATAAAGAGTTTATCTAGATTTTTCTTTCATTTCCCCTACCACCCATTTCATTCCCCCCTTGATAGGAAAGTTTGATTTTAAATATGTTTCCCCACTTATATATTCCTTCCTCTTCACATATTAAAACATTCTAACACTACTTTATTTTAGTTTATCTATCTTTAGAATAAAATGGTATGCTTGAGTGACTATGGATTATTTTATTTACACCATTGATTTACATTTCTAGAATTGTCTTGATTTAATTTGAAACTTTTTCAATATCATTCCTTTTTCAAACAACTATATCTATTTCTATATTTTTTTGTACTTCCCTTTTTCAAACAACTGCATCCATTTCTATTTTTAGTATTTTTATCATTATTGAGTGAATTTGGATTGTTACTTCTCACTCACCAATGTTTTTTTCCATTTCATGTACTTTTACCATTGATGATTGAGTAAGTATTGTTACTACTCACTCATCAATGTTGTTTTACCATCTCTTGCCAATCTTTATTAAATTAAGGATTGTTACTACTTTCACATTGATGTTAAATTATCATTTTTACTTGTATCCTTAATTTGATTTAAATTGTTACCTTTCTTACTTAAGGTATAATTATTTGAGTTTTTTGGTTATTTAGTAGCCTTGGCTTTTTAGTTACCCAATTTACTCTAATTTGTTGGCATGGCCATTTGGTCCTAACTTAGAATTTTTCACCCTAGCTTACCAAATTTCCAAGTACATCATGACTACACATTTTATTTATTTTGGCTTTTCTATGTTTATTTGATTTTGATCTTTAGTTTTGTATCTTTGGGTTTATCCAAAGCAGTCTATATGCCCTCCATGATAAAAAAAAAACATAATAGACAACCATCTAATGATAGTTAAGGTATAGATAAATTACTTATTTATTTTAATAATTTCATTTGAGTCATTTACTTTCAGTTATTTTATACTTTAAAATATTATAATTTACTTAGCTCAGCATTGTGTGTTGTTATGTTCTTTTCCCAAAGCACCATCCCATGTTACAACTACATGATATGTGATGAGCTTCACCTAGGGCATATTTATACACACAATATTTTTAAAACTTTATCAATTACTAATTCTTTCTCTCTTGTAGGAACCCATTAAGACTCAATCTCTCTGATTGCATGCCTTAAAGGGTACACTAGGAAAGGGGTGGGCAGACCATTGGTACTTTGTAAGAATATTGTTCCCTATACCAACACTTAAAACTAAAACAAAACTCTCCCATACACTTCCTTAAGTTTTGACACCTCCCTTAAACACTACTCCAAGTAATTCACCACCTCAAATAGCCCCTACCTAAGCCAAAATATATTTTTAAATTTTATTAAAAAAATTTAACCTTAGCCAACCCTGTACTTAAAATATATGATCATGCTAGAGGATTAGGTTGACCTCAATTGACCCAATCTAAGACCTAACTGTTTTATCTATTTAATAATATATGGTCGATTGGGCTAACCTTTTTGGCTAAAACTTTAAAATATTTTAGGGTTAGATTCATTTATATAAACACATCCATTTCTATCATTTTATAGAGACACAAATATAGTTAATCATTCATTTGCACGTATTTATAATCTAATCTCTGACCATTATACTTGAGGAGTCATTGCTTAGGGTTTACACTCAGAGAGAAATATATTGTATTGTGAAGAAGTCTTGTATGTTTTGACCTATATTAGTGATCCTTGTAAACCACACCAACCTATTTCAAAGCACCATTGGCCAAGTGAGAGATTGAGTCCTGATGGGTTCATCTTCAAGATAAGTATCTCTAACTCTTACTCCTCTATTTTAGTAGATAGAAGTAGCATAAGTAACATATTTTGAATGTATTTATCTTTCCATGCATTAGGGTTAGTTATATATTAACTCAATTATAATTCTTGTATGCATGTTTACTTTTTTTTTTATTACCCCCATTTTATTCCACATGCTTCGGTGAACACTAGGTTAGATTTTACTTTACTTTGTCATTTACTTGTGAATAAGAAAACATAAGACCTAGCTAGGGTTATTACATTGAGTTGTTTGCCTAGAGGATTTAGAACCCTCTCTAGTGTTATTGTTATGGTAAGGGACCCATTGATTAGGTCTAGTAAATCCATCTTGGTCATGACCTCGATTGTCTAAATGTATTAATAAGTGGAATGGATAGTGTGATTTGTCTTCTCTAAGTAAGGATTGATTTGTAGATCAATTTTACTTTCCCTTATATATAGTTTCCATATGCTCACTTTTAATATAGTTAATCAAATGGAATTTAAAACTTCATGTCATTCTCTATATTCTCAATATAGACACTATTTTCACTAGAAAAATATAGATTTGATGCTTCACTCCATCTATAATTATTAGAATTATTGAGTAGCCTAGATCCATCTTACAATACTGAGTAGTACAAATCCATCTTACATTTTTGAGTGTCCTAGAACCATTTTACATTTCAAAGTTTTTGAGTGGCCCAAAGCCATATTATATAGTTTCAAATACATCAAATAGTTTTAGTTTTAGATGCATCTAATACACATGAGTAGGTAATGATGGAGTCATGGTCTACTTGAGTTCTTGATCCACCTACATAGGAGGGTTGGATAAGCCATCAGTCCAATCCAATTTATTCACATGTCATGATCCACCAAGTAGGGGTGGGAAATGATGGAGTCAAAAATTATATTTAGTTATTTATCCACCCAAACATGGGGATTGACCAAGATATCAAATCAATCTAAGTTATTCACTGATTAATCACTATCTACACATGTACACATAAGATATTACCAAGTTTATTCATTGGTTTGCATACCTGGTGAGGAGTATTCATTCATTTCCTCTCTCTTATATTTTTACTCAGTTTTATATTTACTTTTGATATATATTAAGTAATGATTAATCAGTGCATGTTTCATTTTTAGGACACATAATGGAGCATGCTTCATGTACTTAGACCCAAATTCATGAGATTCACATCTTAGGTAAGCCCAAGTATGCTTATTTTTCCTTTATCATAGTCATTTCACTTTGATACATTTATAGAATAAAGGGGAAGAGTGTAGTCATTAAAATTAATCATTCATGCATTATATGTCCACTTGAGGTCACTTTACCATTAGTATATCACTTGACCCATCTTAGGGACCCTTTTGATCAACTTTTAGTCACATGATAGTCAAAAATAGTACATAGGCCTATAAAAAAACACATGAGACCCGTAACGACATAATTCCTTAGGGATTTAAATCCCTACACCCTAAAAAAGGTAATTTTACATCTCCCTAAGAGTATTAGGGTTGGCCTATACCTATTATTAAGTTACCCTCCTAAGTCATTTTTTTATAACACTATATAAACACTACTCTCACACTCTTAGACCCTAAGTGGATATTATGACTAAATAAACACACAAAAGTACCAATTCACATTGAGGGAAAGATCCTAATTTTTAAAATATTATATTCACTCATCCCACACATTTAATAATCCATCCCTAAAATAGGTATATAGATATCAAATGGCATCCAAGGCATCCTCTCATGCATTCACACTTAGGCATTTTATCATTCACTTTCACTTTGCACAATTACTTAGGTGGGAGAACTACATCAAAATTAATCCATCCTTAGAATATAGGTATGTAGGTAGCATTCCCATATAAGGGTGAAAATCACATGTCCAATAAATTAGACCTATTAACCCCTTTTTTATCATGGTGTTAATTCAAGCCCTTAAAAGCATGCAAACCTAGGGTTTTTTAGAGTAAAATAGGGATATATGAAATATTATCAATCACATAGATTTGAAATTAGACCAGAGTTAGAACATGACCTGATCTACAAAATCCAAAAATAATTTAGGAAGAGGACATTTGTGCCAAAGAAGGACACTATATCCATTAACACTATTGTCTAGTTAGGGCATTACCATCCAAGAAGTGTTTTAACACCTGGATTCTATCTGTGACACTTAAAATAGCTCTTTTCATAGTTTTTAGCCTCTATATCTTCCATCTTAGTTAGTTTCTAGATAATCACTTATTTGCATCATTTATTGTTATTTTTAGAAAGGTTAAACTAAGTTAATTCTATTATAAATTGGTGGTTATATTTATTGCATGTTTTATACCCTTATTTACTATACTCAACCCCTTTAATAGCCTAGGGATTACACTCCATAACCCTAAAAATTCAAATCAATCTATAAATACTATGGAATAAAAAGGAAAAAGATGAATTCACATAAACCACATCATAATAGAGTTTTAAAATAATGAATAAGACTCTAATAGATAAAGCAATAAGTATGTTAAGTGTTGTACACTTAGAAAGGTAGTTTTTAGGAGAAGCATTTAAAAATACTAATTACTGGATCAATATATTGCCCATGTCTACTCTAGTTGATAAAAATCCATAGGAAGTATGGACTAGTAATAAAATATCTCTAAAAGATATTAGGGTTTTTGGGTGTCATGTTTATATGTATATTCTAAAATTAAAATAAGGGCTAAGATTTAAAACAATAGAAAAATGTATATTTATTGGGTATAGTATTGGAATGAAAGTATATAAGCTATGAAACCTATAAATAAGAATATTGTTTAGAGT
The DNA here is from genome assembly GCA_037957365.1 of Torreya grandis. NCBI lineage: Eukaryota > Viridiplantae > Streptophyta > Pinopsida > Cupressales > Taxaceae > Torreya > Torreya grandis. Next base: position 2,145,640 of record JARHVA010003043.1, read on the forward strand.
AAAAATATTATCTTTAGAGAGGTTAAAAGGAGTTATAAAATAGGAAGGACAACCAAATCCTGAACTTGAATAGTTTCATGTTGATTTAAAAGAGTGAGAATTTATTTTTGAATTCAAAGCAAATGTAGAAGATTAACCAAAGAGGGAGTTACAAAAGTAATATTTAGATAAACTAGAGGAGGAGTAAATAAAAGATGTAGAACCAAAAAATCTATTTTTTAAAATATCATATCTATTGAGAAGAATACTATAAAGGTATAGTTTTCTTGATTTTCATCTTGCATTTCCTTTTTTAGTTTAATCAGTTACTTGTGAAGACCCCAAGAATATAAAGGTGACATTTGGATCAAATGAAAATAAGTCTTGGAAGAAGGCTATAGAGGAAGAAATGGAGTCCTTAGTTAAAAATCATACATGGGAGTTGGTGAAATTACCCTTAGGTAGAAAATCTATTGGTTGTAAATGGGTATTCAATAATAAGTATAATTTAGAAGGAAAAATAGAGAACTATAAATATCACATAGTAGCAAAAAGATTTTCTCAGGTAGAGGGAATTGATTTTTATGAGATATTTTCTCTTATTACTATCTTTATTTTAGTTATTTCTGGTATATTTAGTCTTGAAACAGAATATATGGATGTAAAGATAATTTTTATACATGGTGAAATTGAGGAATAAATATACATGATGCAACCATATAATTTTATGGTAAAGATAAAGGATGATTTGGTGTACTAGATAAAAAAAATCTTTATGGATTAATGAAATTACCAAGGATGTGGAATTAGAAATTTGATAGGTGTGGATTGGGACTTGGGTTTGAAGAAAGTAAAGTTTCTCCCTATGTGTATTTTAAATAAGAAGATGAAAATTGTGTTATCATAGTGGTGTATGTAGGTGGCATGTTAATTGGTAAGAATAAAGAAATGATTAGTTAATTTAAGTTTTAGTTAACATCTTAGTTCTTGTAGGTGTTGTAAAATTTATTATGGGCATGAAAATTAAAAGAGATCATGTAAAAAAACTATGGTTAAATAAAAGGAAATATATTGAGATGATTCTACAAAGCTTTCAAATGTAGGAAAATAATCTTATGAGTACTTATTTTATTTTTGTTCAAACAATGTCTATTGAATAATGTCCAAAAATACATCAGGGAAAAGAGGACATGTCTCAAGTTGTATATGATAGTGATGTTGGAAGTTTGTTGTGAATTTTGAATAGTGATGTTTAATCATGATCAAGTCTCATATACCAAATCTGGTTTTGCTCATGCAATGGGAATAGTAAACAAATTTATGTTAAATCTAGGAAAGGAACATTAGATTATGGTGAAGAGGGTCTTATGGTATTTATGAGAGATGTATAAATATGTAATATTTTATCAAAATAATCTTAGTAAAATCATGACGTTGAGGCTATATGGATTTATGGATTCTGATTGGGCTGAGATCTTGAGTGTCATAGATCTACTAGTGCATGTGTTCAACATGTTCAATGGAGCTATAATTTGGATAAGAAAATGATTAACAAGTCTTGTTATATCCAACATAGAGGCTAAGTTCATGGATACCAATCTTGCAAGAAATGAATTAGTTTGATTAAAAGGTTTTGTTCCATAATTAGGTTCTTTCAAAAGGTTGTTAGGATAAATTATGACAATTAAAGTGACATTTATTTGGAAAAGAATCCTACATATCACTCTTGACTAAAATACATTTATGTACAATAACATTTTGTTTAATAAATGGTTGAGGGGATTTATAGAAAAGGTGGACATGGATAAGAATGTTCATGATTCACCTACAAAGGTTGAGAGTACTAATAAGTATTGTTGGTGTATAATATCAATGGCATAACTGTCCTTAGCTACTAAAATTATGCAACTATGAACCCCTAAGCAAAGTTTTCAAAAACTGGGATAAGGTTAGATATTTGTTATATAATTTTCATGTGTTACACCCCTTAGGTACAATATAGATAGGCATAGTAATTTTGGTTTAAGTATTTATTATTCATTCCAATATGCTCCTTACCATGATCATCCCATATGATTGGGGTATTACTTGAAAAGGGAAAGGTGGGGACAAATACAAACTTTCATCCTCCATTTTAGGACTGATCTAGGATCAATCTAAGGCATAGATGTGGGTACTAGACTTCAAAAATAGAGTCTAGGTGAATAGTCTCCAAGATATGCAATATTACCATTAAAAGATCAATAATTTTTACTTCACATAGGTTAAGGATAGTTATGAATACTTGAGTGTTGGGCTTGTTCTTTCTAAACATAAAGGTAAATAGGGGTTTTAGATCCACTAAACAAACATAAAGGAGAGGAAAGGGTAAGGCAAAAAAGAGAAGCCTTTGGGTATTAAATGAGATCAATGCAATGGTCATTTAACTAAGTGAATCTACCATAATTATACCACTATAGACTAAGTTTAAATATAACTGTACATCATATAACATACAGTGGGGAGAGTTTGAGGGAATTAAGAGTATGTCTTCAATTTGAATTCCTAATAATGATGAGTACTAGGGGTTTATTATCAGAAACATATAAACACCATATGAGAATTTGTAGATGGACACATAAATTATCAGCGCTACCAAAAGAGAAATGAAAAAACTTACACAAAGATTATAATAATGAAGCACATCATAATCATGACATACATAAAATTACAAAGAGTTAATCTAATTAACCTAGCACTGTTGATCATTTAAACATGAAGATGAAAGAAAATTAAACATATAAGAGACACTTTTATATAAATTAGTGATTGTATTCATTAAAAGAGTTAAATTCTACTACAATAATACATATGAGTTGTTACTACTATCTAGAGTGAAGAAGGTAATCCAAGTGAAATCCTATCAATAATCCAACAACACTTTTGAGTAATTTTTGGTTGACCCCTAATACACAATACAACTCTTATATAAATAGATAAGGATTAGGGATCACCTCCAAAAATAATTATTATCCCATCCTAGGCCATGATAACCACTCATTATAGTTATAACCATATTTTAAAATTTGAACCAAAGAAAATACACACAAACTTACAATATATCTATGGGGGACCACTAGTTAACATGCATAGTTAGCTAAGAGGGGACAAATGTCGTGCCCCAAATCCATCTAAGTATAGGATCCATGCCAACACAACAAACACATGGGCATGATGCAATTACTTGGTATGATTACTATTTTAGCATCTTGTGGCACTAGTTGGTAAGTGGGTAACTAAATCCCTTCTGACTCAATCATCATTTAGAAGTGGGCACATAGGAAAATAATGACTCAATGGAAGTAAGGTAGTGGAGATAATTAAATGATTACATATATCACCAACTCATTACTTGGTGTGTTCTATTCACCATAACACTAAGATGTCTTAAAACACTATAAAGTTGAGTTGAATCCAATTAGTGAGGGAGAGGAGATTGGAGTAACAAAGCTTTTAAGAATTGATTTTAGATGTTACATTTGCTATTAGAGCTCATATTTTAGTTTAGGATGTCATTTAAGCTCCCCATTGTAATTCCTAAGCTTTATTTTAAGCTTCTAGGCCTTTATCATCTTTAAGATGAACATTAGCTTAGTTATATTGATATATATACTACGTATTTGAACTCTACTTAATGATGAATGGATTTGTGTAAGGTTTACAATAGATGTAAGTTTTAACATTATATTATGAATACTAAGTCACAATGATATTTCTACCCAACCTCTTCATGGTGTTCTTATAGCTCAGGATGATGTCAGCACCCTATATAAAAAATACTCTAAGTATATGAGAGACCCCATGCCTCACAATGATACCTATGCCAAAGAGTGATATCAAGATTAAGTCCTTCATCTAAGTATCCCATTGAAACCTCCAAGCACCTAAATGGTACTAAGTTAATAGAACCTGTTGTTTCCAAAATCAGCTTAGCTTATTTTTGAAAACACCCCCCTACGAAACTTGTCCGTTTCATCTTTTGTCTCTCTAAGTTTATTTTTCGATATGAATTTTATAATTAATTTTCATCTTTTCCTTGGAACGAGGAGTGGTTACTATCTCATCTAGGGCAAGTTTTCCTTTCCCCTTTTTCTCCTTTCGGAGTTGGTCTCTTTTTACTTTCCTGTACAAGGGCGGCGAAACACCGCCTCTGCATTTCTCTTCTTTTTTGTGCAAGGGTGGCAAAAATCACTGCCTCTACATGTTTCCTGCAAGGGCAGTGATTTTTTCCGCCCCTGCATTTCGACTTGCAAGGGCAGTGATTTTTGCCACCCCTGTAAAGAGACCGACTACATGCAAGGGCGGCGATTTTCACCACCCTTGCATGTCTTGATTTCCATGCAAGGCATTAATGGCCAAGCACAGCGGGTTGTTGGGGTGGGTTTTTCACCCTATATATTCCGATTTGAGCCTCATTCTTCTCATTTCTCCCTCCTCTTCTCCTACCTCTTGCACCTGAGCACCTCAACTGACGGTTTGAAGCACCAACTCACAGATCCGACCTCGTGGCACACGTGTTTTCTCAAGTAGGGTTCATTTTTATGATTATTTCATGATGTTTTCTCATTTCCAGCTTAGTTTTCATTTTATTTTATTAGTCTTTTTTCTTTTCTTCTCCTTTCTACCCGCAGTTTTATTCGCCAAGACCTCATGCAGGCGGCATTTTTGCCGCCCGTGTCTTTTATTCAAACTGTCATGCAAAGGCGGTGAAAAACACTGCCTTTCCACATTTACACCTTGTCAAGTGTAAGGGTGGTGATTTTTGCTGCCTCTGCACTTTTCTCCCATCTTTTCTGTAAGGGCGGTGATTATCACTACCCCTACATCTCCCTATCATTTACCTGCATGGGCAGCAAAAAATCGCTGCCCCTACATTTTACCTACATGGGCAGCGAAAAATACCGCCCCTGCATCCTACCTGCATGGGCGGTGAAAATCACCACCCGTGCTATTTCTCCCAATTTATGCAAGGGCAGTGATTTTCGCTGCCCCTGCATTTTTCTTTAAATTTTAGCTAACTCCTAGAATTTTTTCTGAGTTGTCCTTTTCATGCTTTTTCTTCCTCGTTTTCTGCTCTTTTGCTAAACCTAGCCTATTTAAGTGACCTCTAGTAACCCATGTCACTTAAATCGTGCTCTCCCTCTCTCGCTCACTCTCCTTTCATCTGTAAACATGGCAGCAGCACCTTCAGTGAGCTCCTGTACATTTACTCCCGTCCAATCAAGAGTGTCCTCTATGATGTAAGCATCTCCCTCAAAGGTGAAGAGCATGAAATAAAAATACTAGGGCATCTTCCCACCCACATCAGTCACCTCAAATGTTGATGACATTCGAGATACTGAGATCGGCCACGTGGGCATGGCTGAATTCCTGGAGCGAACCAAGGCAACAAATCCTAGCACTGGGATAAGAAGAATTATTGAGAGCAACATCCACCTGGTGGCCGCCTTTTCGGTAGCAGAACATCATGCAAAATTTCTCCTCCAGTGCACCTATTTTTACAACAAAGAGACCAGGTCAGTCCCAGATGCTAGTGGCGGCATGATAATTTGGTTGGACCCTGACTTTATCGACAAAGTTTTCCTGTGTCCTCCAGCCACCGAAGTAACCCAGATTGACTTTGAAAATGCTCAAAAGGAGTACAACAAAGACCCTGAAATGGCAAAGAAGGTCATGAATTTAAATGGCTAAAGACCCCAAGGACCGGTCTCTCTAGATGGCCTAAAAGCTTCCCCAGAAGTAATTTCGTCGAAGAAGTTGGTGACCTAATCACCCTCCTCAGCAGAGTACGAGGCCTCCTGTCCTCTTCACTATTCCATGAATGGATGTATCCATTCATTAAGATCATCCTTCAAGGTAAGCAAACAATCTTTTAGGGGGAACAGATCAGCGATGTTATCCATGAATAACTGACCAGGGTACAGACCTCCTTCAAATTTTATATGACCTCGTACTTGGTATATATAGCTGCCGCCATGCGATCTTTCCCAGGTTTGACAATAGAGGGAGATAAAAAGACCACCCTGGTCTACTCGTACTATCCACAGCTGATGCTTTAAGGGTCAACACGTCATTTTTGGTGAGTAAATGATGCATTCTTCACCGTATTCTTGTGTCTTTTCGATCCTCAGTTGGAGCAGAAGAGAATATCAAATGAGGCCTGGACGGTGGTGAATGGTTATGGCTGTATGTTCCTCCAGTTCCCTAATTTTTGCTATCTATGGGTGGGTTTTTACCAGGGATACCCTTATATGCTCCCCAAATTCCCTTTAGATAGGTTAGTCCTAATGGAGCTTTGCCGACAACTGGTTGTCGTGCACACTAAGCAAATGGAACTTAAGAGACCCGGTTTCAAGTTCCCTATCCAGATTGGTAGGTTTTCAGTTGCTACATCAACCAAAGCCAAGGTTATGGAAACAAAAATGTAGATGGTTGCCATCAAACCATTCAAGAGATGGGAGAAATTTGACTATAGGGGAGTCAAAGAGAAGATTAGGAGAAAGACCCAGTTCCACAAACCCATGATTGAAGATATCTGGGTGGACCTTAGGACAGTCGATGATATAAGAAAAATGGACTATTGCCATCTCACACTGGAGTAGATAGAGTACCTCAGGCTCACAGAGATTCCTTTAGATTTAATTAATGATGGGAATATCGTAAATAGCAAATATCTGGTAGAAAAGGTTGCTAGTTCCCCTCTCCCTCCAATTAACTGGTCTCAGAAGGAACTGACTTCTCTGAGGAAGAGATTCAAACCAATATTGGCTAACACCAATGATTGGTTAGCAAACAAAGGGATCACCCTAAAAGAATTCATCACAGGATCAGAGGCTGAATACCAAGCAGAGTTGAAGAGGAAGGCAGAAAACCAAACAAAAACAAAGGTGACGTTCTTTCTCCTTCCATTCCACACAAGCCTAGAATCATTTTTGTCTCCAAAAAGCCTAAGCCTGCACAAGAGCCTGAAACGGTAGCTGAAGGAACCAAATAACAAAGCCCCGAGGCACATGTAGCTTAGTCCATGGGGAAAGCAAATCAACCTCTAGAACAACCAAGTGTTGGGTCTCCAATCTCGCTGGGACAAGCACAGCCGATCCAGAGCGCCTCTCCTTCTCCCCTTCAATCTCTTGCGGTACCCACTTCTCCTATCTCTCCAATTAGTGTTCTATCTTCTAGAGCCGCTTCCCCTTATAGGGTTGTTTTTGGTGATCCTTAGGGTCCTTCAGTAGGTTCCTCTCACTTTTCTGGGTCCATTCCAAGTCTATCATCTCCATCTTTCAATCTACCACCAAGTCCTGCACCAGAGCTAGAATCACTGGTTGATACAGTTTTGCCGGTTACTCCAACTACAACTACTGTCACCACTAGTAGTGTCGAAGCTGCTACATTGACATCGACAGAGGCAACTATTGTTACAATAGACTCTTCTCTCCCACCTTGGATGTCTGCTTTCATGCTGAAGAGGAAGAAAATGGCCATCTCCCCAAATGAATTCGACTTTGGTAAGATAATGCCGGTGAAAGCAAAGGCTCCTAAAAGGCCAAAAATCCTCTCCAAGCTGGTCAAAGAAAAGGGACAAAAATTTCTAGAAATTGCCAAACCCCCACAGGATGCAACCCTTGAGGGTTTTGAGATGAGCAGTTATTCCATCTCTCGTGTTGAACTTGGCAAAGTTACTCATGAAGGTGCAAAGAGCGATCTTCAGTTAGCGATGGACATTATGGTCCAAAAATTTGACAGAGAGAAGGAGATGAAGGACTACTATAAAGCCAAAACAGAGCAGTTAATAGCTATAATCAAAAGGTTCACTATTCCAACTAAGGCAGCAACTCCAGAGGCCTTTTTCGTGGATGATTCAGTCATTCAGAAAGCTGAAAAGACCTATTTAAAGGGGAAGGTCATGGAGGAATATGTTGAAAGGATGCACAATCAGGGAATCTCTTTGATATCAAAAGTTGCAGATAAAATAGATAAAATAAAGAGATTGAAAACTCAGGTAGATGATTTTGTCTCCCTTATCTCTTAGGAAATTGATAGCTTAGAGAAAGATCTCAGTAGATGGAAGGAAATGAAAGGTCTCAAAAAGAGTACCCTGATATCTATCAGTGTCATCCCCAACAAAGATTCCAATGTTGAGACCAAGGAGTCAATGATCTTCAGGATTCAGGTACTCAAGGACTTAATTGATGATCTCAAATCTTTCAAGGAAGCTAGTGAGAAGAGTGACCTGAGCCTGTTGAACAAGTTAGAAGAGCTGCCATGCAACTTGACTTCCAAGGACCATCAGTTCTTTCTGGCAGAGGAAATGATTCAGAGTTTCGAAGGGATGATCCAGAAAGATTTTAAAGGAGCGTCTTTCTCAATAACTTTGGTGGATAGCATTCTGGATGCTCAGTTAACTTTAGAGAATTTGAAATCCAGGTTAACTAGCCACTCTAAAGCCATCACAGCATTGAAAGACGCACTGATCAGAGTAAGAGTCATCTTCAAGAATGCAGTTGTGCCAAACAGCATAGGAATTTAGACATCAATCACCATGTATGATGCTCATCTAAAGAAGTCTAGCAGCAAGAATTGACACACTCTCTCTCTCTCCCCCTTCTCTCTTCTTCTATCCTTATGCATTTCTATTTTGCACAGAATGCATGCAATTTTGTAATATGTAATTACATGTAAATATTTTAGAAAAATATCCAAAAGTCAAAGATGAGTCATCTTTGACCAAGATATTTTATATTTTATAATTTTTTGTTTTTGAGGATTTTCTCCCTATATATAGTGGAGACCTCATTTGTAATTTCTTCTTGAAAAATTTAATAGAAAACACTCTGCTGAAATTGAAGCAACTTTTGAGACTTTGTGCTCAAACTTGTAAATTATATTTTGTTGAATGAATGAGAAGCAGGTTATTTCAGACTTTGTGTTGAGATTGTCTGTATTATTTGGGAAATAGTTCTTATGTCTCTTTTCTGATAATATCTTATTCATCTGATAAAATAAGCAAAGTGGGTGTGTTATTATTATCTGAGGGCGCTTCTAGAGGGTAGAAAATAGACTTTGTGCTACTTTTACCTTTGAGATTCTATTATCTTTTGTAGTTTTAGGTGAAGACTTTGTGCTTCACTTCACTCTATAGTTGTACTTGTTCCGAATCGGTTGAAGAAGCTATGGAAGACTTTGTGCTTGCGTAAGCATTCTAGTGGACTTTGTTACTTCAAGTGATCTCTTGTTCTTCATTTGATACCATTCCTGAAAGAAGAGGAGTGTTGTTAGCTTAAGGCCAGGATTTTCCCTCTTTTTGTTCTTTGTACATTACCTCTAAAAAAGGAGAGGTAGATGTTGTTATACCACCCCCGTGTGTTATTTTCTACTTAATTATATATGCTTATAGAACGTAAATTTTGATAGGGAACCTCCCCTTGATGAGAGGAGAGATTTACCTCATCTAGATCTGGTAAAGCCACACTCCTCGTGGTGTAAATCTCCCTTATGCTGTGGCTGATATCCCCATTTTGTCCTCAGTTAGTTGACGACAAAATATTCACCCAACAGTTTTTTGGCGACTCCGCTGGGGACTCAGATGTGCGGTCTGAAACCTCACGTGTCAGATTGAAGCAGTCCCTACCCTTATCCATTATATAATCTGGCGACTCCGTTTCAAGTCTTACCCATTATAGCCTTACCAGCTACCTCCATTATATTATCTGGTTTGTAAAACCAGAGCCGCTGGGAAGAATGTGCATTTTGAAGCCTCGAGCTTCAACTTGAAGTGGTTTCGGTCCCATTTTGTTTTAAAAACTTGGTAACTCCACGCTACACCAGAAGTCAAAGATCTAAAGGCATTGTTGACCCTGTGTTTGAGTTGGTGCAACAAAGTAATTTTGATATGTTTCCTCCATCAGCTTCTCTTCGACGGTCTAGGAGTTTTCCTTCTAGCCTTGTCAGGTCACCAACACAAGGAAGGACTCATTTTCCCATTGTCAATCGCCGCCTACCTATAAACACTCTACCAAGGTTTGTTATCCCACCTTTTCATCCTCTTATCATAATGGCTCAAGGCCCGTGGGGTAATTCCTTCGGCCCTCTTAATTTAACCCCACCTCTGCATGAACTACCTCGTAGTTCTAGGAAAAATTTTCTTAAGTTTTTGGGTGATGGAAAGGTTCATCCCGATGAGCATATTGCTGCTTTCTCCATAGCATGTGGCGTAATTGGGGTTGAGTTTGAAGATGTGGCAGTAAGACTCTTTGTGAAAACTTTACAAGGAGTTGTCGTGGATTGGTTTTATCACCTGCAAGCGGGGTCAGTAACAAGCTGGGATACGCTCAAGTCCAAATTTGAAGCCAGATTTAAACCCGCTGAGGATGCGCACGCTTTGTTGGTGCAGCTGACACAATTGAAGAAAGAATCCCAGGAACCCATGAGGGATTTCATAGCTAAATTCAACAAGTTAAGGAACTAGATTTTGACTGTGGCCCAGCCCACCCCAGAAAATCTCAAATGCTTTTTCATCAACTCACAACTTCCCGAAGTAAGTTTCTTGTTGAGACGAGCTGGCCCTATGGACCTAGCCTTGGCTCAAGGTTTGGCTACCGAGATTGAAGATGATCTTATCTTGATGGGCAAGATTAGGAAAGATTCTGGTAAAAATAAATTCCCTTCACCTACTGAAAGCTTTTTCATGGGCACTACAGATCCTATGGTGCAAAAATTAACAAATGAACTAATAGCTTTGAAAATAAAAATTGCTCAAGGTACATCTGCTCCTACCTATCGAGATGCACCCAAGAGGACTTTCCAGAATTAGCAATATCAAGGTAATACTACCCAGACCCAAGGGCAATCAAACCGCGTACCTCCCCCTTCAGGAAGATTAGCCATTGAAGCAGCACCTACCAATTCAGCGGTCGGATACTTAGAAGCTGAGCACGATGACTCCTTTCAATCACAGCTAGAGCAACAAGAAAATGCTAACCTCTTTGATGAACAGGATGAAGAATTAGCTGGCGACTCCAATATCAATTTCTTGGATTATCAAGATGAAGCTGGGAGTAAAGGGGAAGATTCGGAGGGAACTTACGCTATTTTTACCAGATCTCAAAACTAGTCAGCTTCACACACTAACAAAGGAAAGGCAGATGAAGAACCCCAGCCAGCAGTTTCTATTGCCAAATGCGGGACTCCATTATCTCCGCAATCAAAAGATCAGGTAATTCATAAAAAGGTAAGTACTCCTAATCACCCGATATCCCCCTCTTCTGCTACTCAGGGCAATGGAGTACCCTTCAAAGCCTCTAATGATAGAATTTATTCTTCTATTACAACTACTTTTTAATCATTTGATATAATTGATCATGCTAGGAAGACTAAGATTCAGATGACAGAGGTTGAGTATTTAAGAGCTAACCCAGAACAGTTTGATAGGTTAGCAGAGTATGTTAAAAATAAAGCTATCCCTGTAAGACCAGATTCTTTGAAAGTTGTTCTTGATCCCCCTAAAGACCAACCAGCCCAAAACAATTTGGTTGTGACTCCTCCTGTTGCTCCCAAAAAAATAGAACCTTTCTATGTTTCCCTGCTTATAAATGGTTACAAACTAAGTAATTGTATTATAGACTCTGGGGCTTCAGATAATGTCATGCCTATGAAAGTGGCAGATTCTCTCAGCCTAACTTTGACCAAAACTTTTGGGAGATGTTTTTCCATGGAAAACAAGCAGGTTCCCCTCCTAAGCCAAATAAAAGATGCCCAATATGCCTTCGCGGCTTTTCCAGAAAAGCGAATAAAAATGATGGTTCTAGTAGCTGATGTTCCAGCATCTTACGGCATCCTGCTTGGACAAAATTTCTGTAAGGATGTTGGGGGCGAGTTAAGCATGGACCTATCAGAAGCAAGGATTCCAATCTAAGGCATCATGAAGAAATTACTTCTTGAAAAAGAAGCCAGATACGTAGTTACCCGTTCTGCATCGCCTGAAGCTCAAATTTTATTTGAGTCTTCAGGCATGGGCACTTATTTCTTATCCATAGACGAGATCCATGGTGCATCAGATAAAACTCCTACGGATGGTAATTTGGTTTTGGTTTCAGCTGACGTGAAGGGTGGAATACCCAAGTAGAATGAACACGTGAAATAACTCTTTCCCCAAAATAGGAATGTTTTTATGAAAAAAGTAATACCTAACGAGCTATGGACCTTGGAGTTTGACGGAAGTTGCTCTTCTACTGGATCAGGAGCTGGAGTTGTGTTGGTATCCCCTCAGGGAGAGATTACTCCTTTTTCTTACAAATTGCAATTCAACAATACTAACAACACAGCTGAATATGAATCCCTATTTCTTGGACTACAGGCTGCCAAAGAAAAGGGCATTAGGAAACTCCATGCTAAAGGAGACGCTGAGTTGATAGTCTGTCAGGTAAGGAACCTCTATCAGACCAAGAATGAGAGGTTACACCATTATCACAATCTGGTATGGGATCAGATCAAAAATTTTGATGCCTTCAATATCTCTGCCATTTTGAGGGAATTCAATGATCAAGCAGATGCATTGGCTGTCTCTGCCACCCTCCTAATTCCCCATCCAGATTTTAAGGGAGATAAGTATACTATTGAGTTGGTTTTTTGACCAAGTGTACCAGACAATGCCGACCACTTGCAAGAGTTTAACAAAGATGATCAAATCATCGCATTCTTGGAGCAAAAAGACACTTTCAAACAATTGTGTTTTGAAGGTAGTGAGCCCCGGGAGCGTGGACTAACCCCTGAAACCCAGGTTAATACAGGGGAAGATTTTCTACAGCTCAAGGGGAATAAAATTCCCAAAGGTTTGGTTTCCCTAGAAAATTTGTTTGATAACCATGACAGGTTTGTCAAACAACAACGAACAGATTTAAATTCTTCTCAAGATTTTGATCAAGTCAACTTGGGGACCAAGCACGATCCTAAGATGGTAAACATTGGGAAATGCTGCACTTCCAAAGAAAGGTTTGAGCTTGCTAGTTTACTCTGTCAATATAGGGATGTGTTGGCTTACTCTTACGATGACTTAAAATCTCTCAGGCCACATGACATCCATCATGACATCTCCCTGAAAGCCAACTATGTGCCTCATAAACAAAAATCTAGGCAATATAATCCAAAAATCTCAGGTACTATTTTAGCTGAGATACAAAAGATGCTGGATGCTCAGATAATTTTTTCGATCCATCACTCAACATGGGTTGCTAACATAGTACCCGTCAGAAAAAAAATGGTGAGATTCGAATCTGTGTAGATTTCAGGAACTTGAATTAGTTATCCTTAAAAGATAACTACCCCCTTCCCATTATGGATCAAGTCTTACAAATGGTAACAGGTTTAGAAATGTTATCAATGCTTGATAGTTTTTTGGGGTACAATCAGGTTGAGATCGGGAAAGCAGATCAACACAAGACAGCGTTCACCACACCCTGGGGCACCTTCGCTTACCGCAGGATGCCTTTCGGTCTGATAAATGTAGGCACCACTTTTCAGAGGGCCATGGACCTCACTTTCAAAGATGTAATGGAAAAATTCATTGTAGTGTACTTAGATGATCTGATGGTTTTTTTAAAATGGCGTTCTGAGCATGTTCACCATTTGCAAAAGATACTGGAACGCTATCTTCAAAATGGCATTTTGTTAAACCCAAAGAAATCCGTCTTCGAATTAACTGAAGGGAAACTTCTCAGACACAGTGTCTCGAGAAGGCATCAGAATTAATCTAGAAAGGGTTAGGTCCATCCAAGAACTTACTTTCCCTACTAGCAAGACCGCAGTTCACTCTTTCTTTGGAAAGGTGAATTTCCTTAGGAGATTTGTTCCAGAATTCACCGAGAAAACCCGTCACATTGTCAAAATGATGAAGAGCAATGCCACATTTAGGTGGACTGTTGAGGGCAAATCAGCGTTTAAGGAAATTAAAGAAGCAATTGCTCAGGCACCAGTCCTGGTCTGTCTGGACTATACTAAAGGTTTCAAGATATATAGTTATGCTTCTGAGCATACACTATCAGCTATTTTGGTTCAACCAAATTCAGAAAATGCAGAATCTCCTATTTCATTCACGAGTTATCCACTCAAAAATCATGAATTGAAATATTCCCTTATGGAGAAACATGCATACGCCGTGGTCAAGGCTATCAAGCATTTCAGGTTTTATATCCTGAATTCTCACACTGAAGTTCTCATGCCAGACACAACAATAAAATCTATTTTGACTCAGCAAGAGTTCAATACAAATAGAGATAACTGGATTGCCAAAACTCAGGAATTCGATCTGGACATCAAACCAACCAAGCTTATACGAGTAAGGGGTCTCTGCCAATTGATCACCAACAACATTCCAGATGAATTAAAAAGTGAAGAACAAGATATCAAAAGCGTGCCCACAGTTCTCTTTATCTCCACTACTAATGAATGGTATTCTAACATTGCTCATTTCCTAACATATGGTGAATGTCCTACTCATCTTTCTTTCAAGGAAAAATGGAATGTTAAATTGAAAGCAGTTGGTTATGTTTTATGGGACAATGGTCTTTATAAAAGGAACTTGGATGGGGCATTTCTTCGTTGTGTTGACAAAGCTCAACAAGAAAGACTTTTAGAATCTTTCTACGATTTGGCCTGTGGAGGACATTTATCTACACCGGTGATGGCACACAAAATTCTACGAGCAAGGTACTATTGGCCCACACTTTTTCAGGATGCTTACAAATGGGTGCGTAGGTGTGAGCCGTGTCAGTAATTCGTTGGAAAGCCTAAGCTACCTGCTTTGCCCCTCAAGCCAGTTGTGATCAAGAAACCATTTTAGTAGTGGGGTATTGATTTCATTGGTGCAGCTGACCCGTCTTCGAGTGCTGGACATGATTATGTCCTCACCACAATAGATTATTTTACTAAATGGGTGGAGGCCATACCAACCAAGCATGCTACATTTGAAGTAGTATGCAGCTTTCTCAAAGAAAATATCATCTCCAAGTTTGGGATTCCACTAAAAATTGTGACAGATAATGCGGCTTGTTTTTCATCACATGAAATCAATCAATTTTGTTTCCATTATGGGATTACCTTGTCTCACACTTCAGATTATTTTCCTCAAGGAAATGGACAAGTAGAATTGAGTAACAAGAACCTAGTCACCATTATCAGGAAATTGGTGGATGACAATCAAAGAACATGGCACAAATCTTTGTATGACACTTTATGGGCCGACAAAATAACACCCAAAAGAGCTATAGGTATGTCACCTTTCCAACTCCTATATGGATGAAATGCAAAAAATTCCCATTACCCTTGAACTACCATCACTCAAATTAACTAGAGCAATCGAAGACTCAACCTTCGAAAGCTTAATCGACAAGCGGATCATGTGTCTGACTGAGCTAAATGAACAACGAGTTATGGTGGTGGATCATATCAAAGAACATTAGGACCAAGTGAAAGTATTTTTTGATAAAAGAGCTAGAGTGTGTGACTTCCAAGTTGGAGATCAAGTCTTGTTATGGGACAAGCGACGAGAACCAAAAGGGATGCACGGCAAATTTGACTCCCTGTGGAGGGGTCCGTTCACCATTCGACAGCTCTGTGGTGAGGCCAGATTTTTGCTGGAGTATAAAGATGGAACACCATTTACACTACCTCACAGTGGACAGCATCTAAAGCTTTTCAACCTTTAAAGCTCAGATGGGTCTATTTGTAAATTATGTATAGTTTTTACATTTTGTCTATTTTTTTCCTCATTTTTTGCTCAACTCCATAGCCCAATGGCGGGATGAAGGCACTTAGAGACTAGATTCTGCTTTTGCTAATCATTTCGATTAGATGGAAGTTCCCCAACAGGAGCCAGCTATTGTTTTCAAAATCAGCTTAGCTCATTTTTGAAAACACCCCCTACAAAACTTGTCCGTTTCGTCTTTTATCTCTCTAAGTTCATTTTTCGATACAAATTTTATAATTTATTTTCATCTTGTCCTTGGAATGAGGAGTGGTTACTATCTCATCCAGGGCAAGTTTTCTTTTCCCCTTTTTCTCTTTCCGGAGTTGGTCTCTTTTTACTTTCCTATGTAAGGGCGGCGAAAATCACTGCCTCTGCATTTCTCTTTTTTTGTGCAAGGGTGGAAAAAATTGCCGCCTCTACACGTTTCCTGCAAGGGCGGCAATTTTCACCGCCCCTGCATTCTGACTTGCAAGGGTGGCAATTTTTGCCGCCCCTGCAAAGAGACCGACTACATGCAAGGGTGGCGATTTTCGCTGCCCTTGCATGTCTTGATTTTTGTGCAAGGCATTAATGGCCGAGTGCGGCAGGTTGCTGGGGTGGGTTTTTCACCCTATATATTCTGATTTGAGCCTCATTCTTCTCATTGCTCCCTCCTCTTCTCCTACCTCTTGCAACTAAGTGCCTCAACTGACGGTTTAAAGCACCAACTCACAGATCCGACCTCATGGCACGCGTGTTTTCTCAGGTAAGGTTCATTTTTATGATTATTTCATGATGTTTTCTCATTTCTAGCTTAGTTTTTATTTTATTTTATTAGTCTTTTTTCTTTTCTTCTCCTTCTTACCCGCAGTTTTATCCACCAAGACCTCATGCGGGCAACATTTTTGCCGCCCGTGTCTTTTATTCAAACTGTCATGCAAAGGCGGTGAAAAATGCCACCTTTCCACGTTTGCACCTTGTCAAGTGTAAGGGCAGTGATTTTTGCTGCCTTGGCACTTTTCTCCCATCTTTTCTGCAATGGCGGTGATTATCACCACCCCTGCATCTCCCTGTCATTTACCTGCATGGGCAGAAAAAAATCGTTGCCCCTGTATTTTACCTGCATGGATGGTGAAAAATGTCACCCCTGCATCCTACCTGCATGGGCGGTGAAAATTGCCGCCCCTGCTATTTCTCCCAATTTATGCAAGGGCGGCGATTTTTGCTGCCCCTGCATTTTTTTTTAAATTTTAGCTAACTCCCAAAAAAATTTCCGAGTTTTCCTTTTCATGCTTTTTCTTCCTCATTTTTTGCTCTTTTGCTAAACCTAGCCTATTTAAGTCACCTCTAGTAACCCATGTCACTTAAATCATGCTCTCCCTCTCTCGCTCACTCTCCTTTCATCTATAATCATGGCAGCAACACCTTCAGCGAGCTCCTGTATATTTACTTCCATCCAATCAAGAGTGTCCTCTATGACGAAAGCATCTCCCTCAAAGGCGAAGAACATGAAATACAAATACTAGGGCATCTTCTCGCCCACATCAGTCACCTTGAATGTCGATGACATTTGAGATACTGAGATTAGCCACGTGGACATGGCTAAATTTTTGGAGCAAACCAAGGCAACAAATCCCAGCACTGGGATAAGAAGAATTGTTGAGAGTAACATCCACCTGGTGGCCGCCTTTCTGGTAGCAGCACATCATGCAGAATTTTTCCTCCAGTGCACCCATTTTTACAACAAAGAGATCAGGTCAGTCTCAGATGCCAGTGGCAGCATGATAATTCGGTTGGACCCTAACTTTATCGACAAAGTTTTCTTGTGTCCTCCAACCACCGAAGTAACCCAAATTAACTTTGAAAATGCTCAAAATGAGTACGACAAAGACCCCAAAAGGGCAAAGAAGTCATGAATTATAAATGGCTAAAGACCCTAAGGACTGGTCTCTCTAGATGGCCTAAAAGCTTCCCCAGAAGTGATTTCATTGAAGAAGTTGGTGACCTAATCACCCTCCTCAATAGAGTACGAGGCCTCCCATCCTCTTCACTATTCCATGAATGGATGTATCCATTCATTAAGATCATCCTTCAAGGTAAGCAAACAATCTTTTGGAGGGAACAGATCAGCAACACTATCTACGAATAACTGACTAGGGTACAGACCTTCAAATTTTACATGACCTCATACCTGGTATATATAACTGACGCCTTAGGGGTCAACACGTCATTTTCGGTGAGTAAATGACACATTCTTCACCGTATTCTTGTGTCTTTTCAATTCTCAGCTAGAGTAGAAGAGAATATCAGATGAGGCTTGGATGGTGGTGAACGGTTATGGCTGTATGTTCCTCCAGTTCCCTACTTTTTGCTATTTATGAGTGGGTTTTTACCAGGGATACCCTTATATGCTCCCCAAATTCTCTTCAGATAGGTTAGTCCTAATGGAGCTTTGCCAACAACTGGTTGTCGTGCACACTAAGCAGATGGAACTTAAGAGACCCGATTTCAAGTTCCTTATCCAGATTGGCAGGTTTTCAGTTGCTACATCAACCAAAGCCAAGGTTATTGAAACAAAAATGCAGATGGTTACCATCAAACCATTTAAGAGATGGGAGAAATTTGACTACAGGGGAGTCAGAGAGAAGATTAGGAGAAAGACCTAGTTCCATGAACCCATGATTGAAGATATCTGGGTGGACCTGAGGACAGTCGATGAAATAAGAAAAATGGACTATTGCCATCTCACACTGGAGCAGATAGAGTACCTCAAGCTTGTAGAGATTCTTTCAGGTTTAATTGACGATGGGAATATTGTAAACAGTAGATATCTGGCAAAAAAGGTTGCTAGTTCCCCTCTCCCTCCAATTAACTGGTCTCAGAAGGAACTGACTTCTCTGAGCAAGAGATTCGAACCAATATTAGCTAACACTAATGATTGGTTAGCAGCCAAAGGGATCACCCTAAAATAATTTATCATAGGATCAGAGGCTGAATACCAAGCAGAGTTGAAGAGGAAGGTAGAAAACTGAACAAAAAACAAAGGTGACGTTCCTTCTCCTTCCATTCCACACAAGCCTAGAATCATTTTTGTCTCCAAAAAGCCTAAGCCTGCATAAGAGCCTAAAATGGCAGCTGAAGGAACCAAAGAACAAAGCCCTGAGGCACAGGTAGCTCAGTCCATGGGGAAAGCAGATCAACCTCCAGAACAACCAAGTGTTGGGTCTCCAATCTTGCCGGGATAAGCACAGCCGATCCAGAGCGCCTCTCCTTCTCCCCCTCAATCTCCTGTGGTACCTACTTCTCCTATCTCTCCAATCAGTGTTCCCTCGTTTGGAGCTACTTCCCCTTCCAAGGTTGTTTTTGGTGATCCTTAGGGTCCTTTAGCAGGTTCCCCTCACTCTTCCAGGTCCATTCCAAGTTTATCATCTCAATCTTTCAATCTGCCACCAAGTCCTGCACCAGAGCTAGAATCACTGGTTGATATAGTTTCATCGGTTACTCTAACTGCAACTACTATCACCACTAGTAGTGTCGAAGCTGCTACATTGACACCGACAGAGGCAACTATTGTTACAATAGACACTTCTCTCCTGCCTTGGATGTCTGCTTTCACACTGAAGAGGAAGAAAATGGCCATCTCCCTAGATGAATTCGACTTTGGTAAGATAATGTCAGAAAAAGCAAAGGCTCCTAAAAGGCCAAAAATCCTCTCCAAGCTGGTCGAAAAAAAGGGACAAAATTTTTTAGAAACTGCCAAACCCCCATAGGATGCAACCCTTGAGGGTTTCGAGATGAGCAGCTATTCCATCTCTCATGTTGAACTTGGAAAAGTTACACACGAAGGTGCAAAGAGCGATCTTCAATCAGCGATGGACATTATGGTCCAAAAATTTGACAGAGAGAAGGAGATGAAGGACTACTATAAAGCCAAAATGGAGCAGTTAATAGCTATAATCAAAAGGTTCACTATTCCAATTGAGGCAGCAACTCCAGAGGCCTTTTTCATGGATGATTCAGTCATTCAAAAAGCTGAAAAGACATATTTAAAGGGGAAGGTCATGGAGGAATATGTTGAAAGGATGCACAATTAGAGAATCTCTTTGCTATCATAAGTTGCAGATAGAACAAATAAAATGAAGAGATTGAAAACTCAGGTAGATGATTTTGTCTCCCTTATCTCTCAAAAAATTGACAGCTTAGAGAAAGATCTCAGCAAATGGAAGGAAATGAAAGGTATAAAAAAGAGTACCCTGATATCTATTAGTGTCATCCCTAACAAAGATTCCTATGTTGAGACTAAGGAGTCAATGATCTTCAGGATTCAGGTACTCAAGGACTTAATTGATGATCTCAAAGCTTTCAAGGAAGCTAGTGAGAAGAGTGACCTGAGCCTATTGAACAAGTTAGAAGAGCTGCCATGCAACTTGACTTCCAAGGACCATCAGTTCCTTTTGGCAGAGGAAATGATTCAGAGTTTCGAAGGGATGATCCAAAAAGATTTTGAAGGAGCGTCTTTCTCAATAACTTCGGTGGATAGCATTTTGGATGCACAGTTAACTTTGGAGAATTTAAAATCTAGGTTAACTGGCCACTCTAAAGCCATCATAGCATTGAAAGACGCATTGATCAGAGCAAGAGTCATCTTCAAGAACGCAGTTGCACCAGACAGCATAGGAATTCAGGCATCGCTCGCCATGTACGATGCTCATCTGAAGAAGTCCGGTAGCAAGAATTGACACTCTCTCTCTCCCCCCTTCTCTCCTCTTCTATCCTTATGCATTTCTATTTTGTACAGAATGCATGCAATTTTGTAATATGTAATTACATGTAAATATTTCAGAAAAATATCCAAAAGTCATAGATGAGTCATCTTTGACCAAGATATTTTATATTTTATTATTTTCTATTTTTGAGGATTTTCTCCCTATATATAGTGGAGACCTCATTTGTAATTTCTTCTTGAAAAATTTTATAGCAAACACTCTGCTGAAATTGAAGCAACTTTTGAGACTTTGTGCTCAAACTTGTAAATTATATTTTGTTGAATGAATGAGAAGCAGGTTATTTCAGACTTTGTGTTGAGATTGTCTGTATTATTTGGGAAATAGTTCTTATGTCTCTTTTCTGATAATATCTTATTCATCTGATAAAATAAGCAAAGTGGGTGTGTTATTATTATCTGAGGGTGCTTCTAGAGGGTAGAAAATAGACTTTGTGTTGCTTTTACCTTTGAGATTCTGTTATCTTTTGTAGTTTTAGGTGAAAACTTTGTGCTTCACTTCACTCTACGATTTTACTTGTTTTGAATCGGTGAAAGAAGCTACGGAAGACTTTGTGCTTGCGTAAGCATTCTGGTGGACTTTGTTACTTCAGGTGATCTCTTGTTCTTCATTTGATACCATTCCTGAAAGAAGAGGAGTGTTGTTAGCTTAAGGCCAGGATTTTCCCTCTTTTTGTTCTTTGTACATTACCTCTAAAAAAAGAGAGGTAGATGTTGTTATACCACCCCTGTGTGTTATTTTCTGCTTAATTATATATGCTTATAGCATGTAAATTTTGATAGGGAACCTCCCCTTGATGAGAGGAGAGATTTACCTCATCTAGATCTGGTAAAGCCACACTCCTCATGGTGTAAATATCCCTTATGTTGTGGCTGATATCCCCATTTTGTTCTCAGTTAGTTGATGACAAAATATTCACCCAACAGAACCAAAGGCTTACACCCATGAATCTCTAAAACCACATCACCTAGGCTTGCACCTAATAGATAGTTGGATCCTCCCTAAAATATATTGCACCTATGAATGTATCACCACTATTTCTCTAACCAAATTCCTTGGAAGATAAATTTATGCCATGGCATAAATAGCCTAACATGAGCCCTGATCTTTTCTTTATTGCACTTCAGGTGAGTGCATAAGGCTTGCACCTTATGTGAATTAATGCCAATGTGGTTGAGTGATAAATGTTGAGAACTATAGTATTATTCAAGACTTTCATCATGTTATAACAATTCTAGATATAACTTGGATAGCTATATAAGTACCAAATAAGGCCTATGACTAAAGACCCCTACTTTTATACAACAATAAATCCTAACTATTTTGACTGGGCACTCCTATCTTCCAACATGACTACCATAAGGTCAAACTCCTTATCTAGCTTAGATAAGTTCATTGGAGATTCCATAAAGATCACCTTGGATTGAGCTATCAATCTCTAAGAGATATGGAAAGTTGCTTCCATTAAGGGTTAGACTCTGAGATTTGGTTGATACTCATAGTAGAATGAGTTGATAGGTCTATCACTACCCATGCTCCTTCTTAGTTTGCCTTGGCCACTTTCTCCCTCGTAACTTGGTTGAATTGACCTAGGTGAAATTTGAATTACCCTTAGCTAAGTAAAGTGCCATTCATGTGGAATAGCCTAGAGTTATTGACCTCCTTGAAGTAGGTAAATATCTTATACTCTTACTCTTCCAAGGGTTTTATTATATTATGGTCCAAAGCTAAACACTCTTCCATTACTGCTTACATGTTCCTATAATAAGTTTAGCACAACCCCAAATCTAAGGTTAACATCAGTTTAAGCTCTAAAAGGATTCCTTTATTGACTACTACCTACCACTTCTAGTACTTCCTATCAATTTTCATGTTCATACCCATGTAGGTCTCAATTGGATGTATAATTATGTTAGTTTCATCTTGAGTCCCCACTACTTTCCCATGATAGATAAAATTAGTAGGAAGGTGTCCTTGACCTGACTGATTAGTCTTATTAGGAACATACTTTTCACTTAGGCCTCAAAATTCTAGACTTGGCTCTACATGTCCTTAAGGAAATTATTTAACATGTCATGGATAGCTTAAAGGATGGATAGTGGGTCCTCAGCCATCTTCTCCTCTCCAATAGTAGTACTCACATTAGTGAGGGAAAATAGATCCTAATGGGTCTACCATATCATTGAGTTCCCATCTTGGACAAATCTTTGAGTAAGCATCCTCTTCATCTTCCTAAAGGCTCTATAATAAATCCATTGTGCATCTAAGACAAATATATGGTGCATGTGACCCCAGGACCATCCCTTATATTATGGGGGGTGTAGGAGGTGTGGTTGAAATGGTGGTGAAGGGTAAAGGACAAGGTGGAGGGGAGATAGAGGAAGTGGAAGGAGTGAAAGAGGAAATGAGTGGAGGAAGAGGGATCATGAGAGTGAAAGGAAGGAGAATAAAAGGGGAGGCCCATGGGAACATTTGAGCTCACCATTATTCTTGAGTGAGGTTCACATGAGAAAAAATTTCCCCCAAGATTAGGTCATGAAACGATATTGACAAAATGAGTTAGTTAAAGGTGAGGATGGTGAGACATTCAATAAGGGAGAGAGTGTGTCAGGGAGATAATCATTGAGATATTTATATTGAGGCTAGAGGATCCATTGATACCTATGGAAGAGGTGAGATTGGTGAAGAAGTCCTTTAGGATAAATGTGGAGCATGGTTGGCCTTTTATTTGGTCTAACCGGGATGATAAGGGCTACAAGGGTCGATGTCTAAACACTTATAGATATAGAAGGGAGCACCAAGATGATTGAGTGGGGAATAAAAGGGTCCTTTTTAGAGACAATAATATTTTAAAGGTTGTATTCATGCTTGTTGTTAAGGGCATGCCCAAGGGAGGCATTAGGAGGAATCTAAGATATGAGATGAGAGGAGAAGAAGGGAATGAGGAAGTGAAGATGATCAAAAGGATTGAGACTAAGGGTTCTTGGGTGAAAGATAGAGGGGAAGAAATGGGAAATAGAGGGGGTAGATCCAAACTAGTGGGCACCAAAACAAGGAGTTGAAATGAGGTGGGAAAAAGGGGTGGAAGGGAAATAGGAGGAGATAGAAGAGTGAGTGGGAGAACCTAATGGGTTCCTACTATTTGCCTTATTTTGGGTTTGCTCTCAAGCTACTGACCACATGAAATCTTAGAGGTTGTGATGCTAATGGTTGAGTGTCCTATATTTGGGCTACTTTGCATCATATAGTTTAGGATTAGCTCTATTGTGGCTTGATTACTAGTGTTGATAGAGGAGGTGGAGGTAGAGCTTGAGGAGATTGTAAGAGAGGCAAAGTCAAAGTGTAAGGATAAAATGGAGGAAGTTGGTCCAAACCCACCTATATGATGTTTTATATGAGGTTTTCTTTTATGAACTACTAGAGCAAGTGTACTGATGATTGGCTTCTTATGCGACATATAGAAGTTAAAGCTAGATAACACCTTAAGTGGACAAAATATTACCTAGAAAGGTTTGAGAACTTATATTCCACTTAGACTAGATCCTCAAACAAATGGTGGTAAGGGGTGTTGAATAGCTACATACTTGAATTTGTAGTATTGACATACTCTTACCTTGAATAAGTAAAATATTGGTTCTTATGAAACCTAGAGACATGTTTGTGATACAATTTAGCACCAAGCTCAAGAAGATAATGGTAGATTATATCTTTAAAACAATGAGGATGGAAGGCTGAAGTAATCTCACATATGAGAAGCACAACAATGAAGAAAGGGATGTGTAAGTAAAGTGAAATGGAAGGGGATGAGAAATTTGACACCTAAGAACTTAGGGGGTAGGCTTATAATAAGAGGAGGTACATGCTAATGGAATATCTAGAACCTAGAAGTGCTAAGAAGACCCATAATGAGCAGGAAGGGCATGGGGAAGGATATCTTGAATGGCAATAGTGCCTAGAGGAGGGAAACTCTGAAGCCATTGAATAAGGTCCATAGTTGACAAATGAAGAATGCTCAAGATCCCTATAGAATTTGACTATTGGAGATACACTGGATGTACCTACCCCCTTTAGACCTATAGCATGAGCTTATGTGTTATAACCCTCATAGGAAGATAAAATATTGATAATTAACCCATTTTTAACTAATAATTTGATCATTTTGTAGACTTGGACCATAATTTTGTGATTAAATAAGTTGTTCATTATGAATATCTAAGTGAGGATACCTCTAAACCTTAAGATGCTAGCCCAACCAGTTAGAATGTGAGTTCAAGTATTCCAACCCATCCAATGTCAACTATGTAGCCTATGTAATATCTTAATTGAAGTGGTCTCGTACCACTAGTCGGTAGCATGACACCATAATCTTATATGGTGCTAGTAGTAACAATAGGACCAATGCTTGGCCTAGTGGCTGGAGGTGTTAGAGGACCACCACAAGGATAAGTACCAAGGGAAAAGCGCCTCAAATATCAACTACTCCCCCACCCTATATTTATTACAAAATGGCCATGTGTCTACCGAAGTATCAAGGCATAGAGAATGTCATAGAGCATGTGCTCAAGTGTGAACTACATGGTGAACTCAGGGTATAACCCAATATAAGCACAAGGTAGCCTAGTTCATGACAAATCTACTTGATTACACCCATAATTGGCATATTAAGTTTGATCCTAAATAGGAAATGGTTTATTATGACACCCTAAAGGAAGCATTCTTAAAAGAGTTTGACATACCTAAGTTTGAACAATAGAGCATCATTTTGATGAAAGAGATTAACCAAGGATTATCAAAGAGTATGCCCCTATACAATGCTAGGTTCAAAACTCTTCTTTCCAAGTTCCCTTATTATATTCACCCCTCCCAACATGCAAAATTTTTTGTGGGAGGATTACTAGTACTTTTTAGAAGGGTGATGTCCATGAAAACATTCATTAAACCCTCAAGAAGTGCTTGAAGTTACACTCAGAGTTGAGGTAGTTGGGAGTGACAACATAGGAATTATCCCTTTTATAGAGGTATAGATTACATGTATGGCCTTCTAACTACAAAATTTGATTGTTATTTTGTTTCAATATGCTTAAATTAAGTTATGTTACATTGAATATAAGACATAAGGCCATAATAGGAACAATTACCCTCAAAATAATGTGCATACATTGCTTTTTAGCTATGAAGTTTGTCATAAGGTACATGATGTTCACAATTTCCCTTTATTATAATTCCCCAATTAGGTTAGCACCACCACCTATTACCAGTTATGAAATGCCTATAATCATACTATATTTGATTTTTATGTAATTGATGAGATGCATGAGAACATGGGGAGAGGTGTATGACAAGCAATGACAATAGTAGGGGGGCAGGGATCCCAAAGAAATGAGGGTTATGACTAGCATGATATAAGCTATGAGATTCAAAAAGGTGCTCAAAGGTGAGGTGGTGGATGAGGTGGAGTTTGGTGCCCATCATGATCATGTTACAAGTGTGATTTAATTGAGCATTATCAGCATGATTTTCTCATGCATCCAACATATGGGTATTGTTGAGGAACACACAAGGTCAAGGAATGCCCTGACTTATACAAAAATTGACCCAATGTAGTTTTGTCATATATAAGGGTGAAATCATGATTAGATGTGATCATAATGTGGATAAATGGACTCCAAAGATGAAACTAGTCTACATGGATCTAATCAAATTACAAGAAACTACTCAAAATGGACTCACCACTCAACCACTAGTTATACAAGTACTAGAGTTGTACCTATAATATGGGGAGCTAAGCTAAACTAAGTGAATAATGTAGCTTTAACCTAAAGTCATACCTTATCCAGGCCCTACATGCCAAAAATATTTGTTACATTAGGCTATGAGCATAATATAGAACCTACAAGGAGAACTCCAACTAGTACAAGACATAGAGGCACATGTTGCTACCTCTCACAAGTACTAGGATGGTCATGAAGCCAAAGTGAAAGAACTAACAGAGATAATTCACCTCCTACAAATGGAAGTGATGTTTTTCCTATTAAATAATTTACTTTTAGAACATGCAGGGTAGCATTTAGTTGAAGTTTTCACATCATGTATGGAAAGGGTGTGAGAGGTTAGGCATACCTAAAATGAAAAGTACCAAGAACTCCTAGTGAATGCCACCATTTATGGATTGTATATCTATGATTTCCTTATCGATATAAAAACTAAGGTAAATATCCTATCTAAAATGCATGGGAGAAGATGGGTAGATTAGACATGAGGCAATCCCCCCATGTACTCTTTATGGCCAACAAAACTTGAGTATAACTTATCAAAATTTTCAAAGGTACCATAGTATATAATATGGGCACCAAATTCCATGTTGACTTTGAGGTAATCAAGTTGGATGAACAAGGTAACTATCCATTGCTTCTAGAAAGGCCATGGTGCTACATAAATAATGTTGATATATGCTTCAAGAATTGTTATATGACCTTTGATAATGGCAAGGAAAGGGTAGTGATTCCCCTCTCAAGTGACCAAGGAGTCCCCTATGTGGAGAGTATTGATCTTGAATATGAGATAAACCATATATATAACATCACGATGTAGGGCATCAAAAATCTCAACCCCACTAATCAAGGATTGCTCTCTTTAGAAGATGGGTAGTTAGCCTTAGACACCACTGATGTTGCTTATAATAGATGGGTTGAAAAAGCTTATGAGGCCACTTTTTAGAGATGTCTCATAGTTCATACAAATGCATCAAAGTTTGTGAGGACTAGATGGGTCTAGATTGATCACACCTAGAAATGATGGGTCCTTTATGATGAGAAGAAAGAAAATAAGGTACTCCACCTGAGCAAAGGTAAGCTTGAGGTGATCCTAAAATTTGAAGGAAGCAACCTAGTGGAAAAGTATGTCCATGATCTTTAATCATGCATCCCCATATAAATAGATAGAATGGGCACACTAGTGTATACATTGAGAAGCATTACCACTCATTAGTGGGGGAAGTGCAAAAGTCTAACTTGTTAACTTGGTAAGATGTGAAGGTATCCATTTGCACTAAATTTTGGAGAAGTAATGAGAACTTTGATATATCATCATATTCTAGAAACACTGATCCCATAACACATGTGTGACTATTCAAAGAAATATGGACTAATTATGATGCAATTACCCCAAAGAACTTATGGGTGCATGCTTTTAATATAACTCTAAAAACATGGGTGAAAACATGATATATGGTTAATGAGATGCATTATGAAACAACCAATTGGGATACCTTTAAGGAGAATTTTCGGCACAACTTCTCCTTTTCCTCATAAAACTTGGGGTTGATCGAGCCACTACCAGTAATTTATAGGGTAGTGTTTGAAGACATCACAATATTCAAGGAACACCTAAAATACATGTTTAAGAATAAATGGTTGGTGTTCCCAACTTTATTTAAGGAACACATTATCAAAAAAAATCAAGTGAAGAAGATGAAACTTGGAAGGAGTGATACTAGAAAAATTTGATAGCCAAAAGAAAGCTTGTACACCAAATAGATGATACCAATCTAGGTAAAGAGGACCCCACCCATCTTCAAATAGAGACAACAAAGGGAACTTAGTATGTTGAAGACTCACACCAAGTAAATAATGAACACTACTATGCACCACTAAAGACCATAAAAGTAGAAATCAATATAGAAGGAGAACTAAAGATGGATACTCTTGGCACCTATTGGTCTAACACAAAATTGGCATGTATTATAGATCTCTTGAAGGAATTCTAAGATTTGTTCCCTGAGAATTATCAAGATATGAAGGACACCCACCCATCCCTTAGGAAAATTAGCATAAATTTAATCAATAATGCAAGGTTGGTTAAGTGACACTATAGGATGCATCCCAACCTCCATGCCATGGTTAAGATAGAGATTGGCATAATGCTAGCTAAAGGGGTTATTTACCCTATGTAAGAGTTAAAGTGGGTGAGACTGATAGTAATTATCATCATTAAGGATGGGAAGATTCAAATTTTCATCAATTATAGAATGATGAATTCCACCTACATCATGGACCCATTCCAGACTCCATTCACTAATGAAGTCTTGGATGACGTTGTAGGCTGTGAAATCTACACCTTCACTGATGGGTTTTTTAGATACCATCAACTTTAGATTAAGGAAGAGGACAAGCCCAAAACAATTTTTGAAACCAAATGGGGATATTTTTATTATAACATGATGCTTTTTAGACTCAATAACATGTTATCCATTTTATCAAGAGTGGTGATCACTACATTTAATGACTTCACCCACAAGTTCCTCCAAGTTTACCTAGATGACTAGATGGTGTATGGCCTCATCAAGGACCATTATAATAAATTGTGCATAATTTTTGAGAGGTGTAGGTAGATTTAGATATCCTTAAACTTGAAGAAGTGCATCTTCACAACACCATTTGGAACCCTACTCAGGCACATCATCTATAAAGATGGGTTACTTATCGATCCTACCAAGATTTCAATAATCATTCAACTCTAGACTCCTTCCACACATAAATACATTCATACCTTTCTTGGCCATTATGGGTATTATAAAAATTTCATAAGGAGCTATTCAAATATTATGGTGCTACTAGAAGATATTTTTCATAATGATGGATCATTTTATTGGGGTCAAGTGCAATAGGATGCCTTTGAGACATTGAAACTCAAATTGGCCAGTGTGCCTATTTTACAATTTCCTGAATAGATGACCCCATTCCACATCCATGTCAATGCATCTAGTTCTATGATTGGCATAATCCTAGTGTAGCCTAGTGAAGGTAAAATATATCACCCCATCTCCTTCACTAGTAAAAAATTGATGAAGGTAGAACAAAACTATACCACAAATGAACATAAGGCACTCAAAATGGTATACACCCTTAAAAAATTTAGATAATACTTGTTGGTGTCATTTTATTCACAAACCATGAGGTGATCAAGTACCTCATGAATAAACCTATTCTCCATGGGCACATTTTCAAATGGATCATTATGTTCCAAGAATTTGAGTTCTTAGTTGTCATCAAGCCTAGAAAATAGAACATGGGCCCAGACCATTTATCTCACATAAACTCTAGTGATTTAGTAGTGCCTATTAAAGATGATATGTCAAATGCACAAATTTATATAATCTAATGTGCCCTTAAGGACTTGGTAGAGATAGTCACTTTTATAACATCTAGATCTATGCCCCAAATAATGACCACAAAAGAAAAGAAACAAATCACCATTTACATCACCTTTTTTATCTCATTAGTGGGAAAATGTACAAAGTAATCTAAGATGAATTCCTATGTTGATGTGTCTTGGAACACAAAAGGGTCTCCATCTTACATGAGGCATATGAGGGGGTAGTAGGAGGCCACTGTGTAGGAGACACAATGGTACATAAGGTATTGCAATCAAGATTGTGGAGGCCAAGTCTATTTTAGGATATAAAATATTACACCAAGGCATGTGACATATGCCAGTAAATATGGAAGCCCAATAATCAGGATGAGATTCTTATCATCCCCATTCTTACCTAGACACCATTCAATAAATGGGCCATTGAATTTGTTGGACCAATTACTCTTGTAGCATGGTGCATAGGCATGCAATACATTCTAGCAACCATTGAATATTTCACCAAGTGGTTCAAGGTCATGCCAATCAAAAATTTTAAATCTACAATAGCTATAAGGTTCATATCGGATAATATCATAAGTCACTATGGGTTCCCACTCAGCTTGACTAGTAATAGTGATCTAAAACCCGGGAGATTTGGTTGAAATATAATTCAAGAAATAATAATAACTCAATTATAATAAAGCTATCTTTGAGGAGAGATGTATTATTGATCAAATTTGTAGATCCAACAATATGCAAAGTAATCTTGAATAGACTGTTCCTTACCTTGGCAAAGTTGTTACCACTCTATATAAAGATCATCATGTGCTCCAATGGGGTAGTATTATTCCTTTACAACTTCTATGAAATCATCCTAGGTAGGTTCTACCTCAAGGCCAATATCATCCATACTGAATCTCTTTTTGTATACTTCCCACCAATTTTTGACAGGCAATGATGATTTCAAAAGAGCAAAAGTGATCTTCTCTATATCAGTGAATTTATTTTTAAAAAAATAAGATGATAATTTATCCAACAAATTCTCTACTAAATCAAAATTGATTTTGACTTCAAATGTAAGGATATCAAAATTCACCTGAACCTTAAAGGGTGTTGGGGCAATGAAAAGATATGGGGTTGCAGAGGAGGAGCCAAATTTTCCCATTAAAATTTCTTGGAAAATTTGGGTAAATTATTGTAGCATATGTGTTTGCTAATACAATAGGGCTTCATTCAACATTCCTTAAAAGGCTCAGATGTCTTAGTGTTATCCACTATTTGAGGTCATTTGGAGTGAACAGGCGGATAGTCTGCTAGTTTTATTATTTTCCACCCAAGCTTCCTATAATATAACCTTATCTTTGGGATCATACACTCTAAGATAAACCACTCTGATACCACTAATCTAAAATTTAGGATCTTTGATTGAAAGATAATTTAAGAAACAATAATAACACAATTGTAATAATGTTATCTCTGAGAAGAGATGTCTTATTGATCAAATTTGCAGATCAAAACATATGCCTATCTTTAAGAAGAGATGTCTAATTGCCTTTTCAAGATATATCTATTTTTATACATACTTTTAAGGTAGGAGGAGGATGTGTAAGGTCATAAATCTCAAGGGAGATGAAGGGGTTTGACTTACATGATTTAAAACATTATAGAATTCAAGAAGTTACTATTTTTAGACTACACTTTTAAAATTGAAATTTAGGACACTTTTATTAATATTTTGGGGGTTAAAAACTACTGAGCATAAATCAATTCCATATATCATGTTCTCCTCATTCTTAGATCTCCAATGGTTTAAATGGGAAGTCAAACAGAACTATGGTATAAAATTTATGGCTCTCAAAAGTTCTACCACCAATTGGGGTAGAACCATCACCTGAATGATAACCTAAAATATTTATTAGATCATTCCTCCCTCGAGAATAAATATTCCTCATTGCATCAATATTTATCATCAAGTGTGGTAGTTTTGTTTTGATTTGATTTCTAATGCATACTTAGAATGGACTGTGCTTTGTGGAGCTGTGTTGGGCCTGATTGCTCACCATTTCTATCTAACCATGAATCTATGGATAGAAGGTCATAAGCTTCATCATCTTGGTATCTATTAGATTTTTTTATTATGTTGTTTGTGAAGTCAAGGATAAAACATCTACACTTTTGTATTTTTATGGCTTGACCACCATGGGAATGAATTTCTTGGCATTAATCAGGGAGATAGATGTAGAAGGTGGTACCTCTAGTACCTTGTAGTTCCATGTTCCAAGAGTGAGGGTGATCACTTGAGTTCTTGATTCATAGATTCCATGTTGATCATACATTAATGGCTGACCAAGGAGTATGTCACAAACATCTATATTGACCACATCACACAATACCTCATCTTGGAAAGGTTTTATTATATATGAGAGAAGACATTGGTGGGTGACATGAAGGTTTCCCCCTAGACTCAACCATCCAATATTGTATGGCTTTGGGTGAGGCTTCATGGATAGATTTAGACTTTTTAAAACATAGAAAATATTAAATTATTTTGACTCCCACTATCAAGAATAAAATTTAGAGGCTTACCTTTCACCCATAACTTAGAGTGAAACAACCTTTCCTTGTCATCTGGCCTCTCCTCATGGGTCTATGATGAAGCAATGATGACATCAAGCTCAGTATCTACAATCTCTTCTTCATCCTCTTTGATTATAAGGTGTGTATGAGGTAGAGTAGTATATGTAATCACACCATTTCCAAGTCTTCCCTTCCTTTTTCTTTTAATTTTGGCTTTGTGTTTGACCTTCTTTGTCACTTTTCCATTTTGAAGGCTAACTATTTGTATTCATTCTTCCATGCTTATGCTCAATATTCACCACAAACTTGTATGCCTATTTGAGGGTTTCCAAATTGAAGAGTTCCATTTCCCCCCATATATATCATTGTAGTCTACCATGATATTTGAGAACCTTGTGTTTCTCACTATTTTGGACTCTCAATCTCATAGATAGAGAATGAAAAATGTCAGTGTAATTTTGAACAAACTATTCCTTACCTTGGTGAATTTATTGTCACTTTATATATAGATCATCATATGATCCAATGAGGTAGTATTATTCCTTTATAGCTATATAAAAAATTTCTAGGTAGGTTTTACCTCAAGGCTAATATCATCCGTATTGAAGCTCTTCTTGTACACTTGTCACTAATTTTTAATAGGCAATGATGCTTTCAAAAGATTAAAAGTGATCTTCTCTTTATGGATAAATATATTTATAGAAAAATTGGATGACAATTGATCCAAATAATTCTCTACGACATCAACATTGATGTTTCCTTCAAATGTAGGGATATCTAAATTCACTTCAACCTTGAAGGGTGTTGGGGCATTGAAAAGATGTGGGGTTACAGATGAGGAGCCAAAATTTTCCATCAAGATTTATTGGATAATTTGGGAAATTTTTTGTAGCATCTACACTTTTTACTATTAAAGGGCTTCAATCACCATTTCCTTGAAAAGATCGAATGTCTCAATGTTATCCACCATTTGAGGTCATTTGGAGTGAAGAAGTGGATAGTGTGTTGGTTCTATTATTTTCCACCCAAGTTTCCTATAATCTGACCTCATCCTTGAGATCACACACTCTAAAGACAAACTTCTTTACTACCACTAATCCAAAACTCAATATCTTTGGTTGAAAGATAATTCAATAAATAAGAATAACATAATTGTAATAATTCTATCTCTGAGAAGAGATGTCTTATTGATTAAATTTGTAGATCCATATGAATGTCTATCTTTGAGAAGAGATGTTTGATTGCATTTTTAGGATAAATCTATTTTTGTACATATTTTTAAGGGAGGAGGAGGATGTACAAGGTCACCAATCTTAAGGGAGATGAAGTGGTTCAACTTCCATGATTTACAACATTATAGAATTTGAAAAATTACTATTTTATAAAACTTACTATTTTTAGACTGCACTATTAAAATTAAAATTTAAGAAACTTTCATTAGGATTTTGGGAGTCAAAACCATTGAGAATATCTAAATTCTATCTCATTGTGTTTTCCTCATTCTTATCTTTCCAATGGTTTAAACAAGAAGTCAAATGGAGCTATGGTGCAAAAGTTATGGCTCCCAAAAGTTCTACCACTAATTGGGGTAGAACTGTCACCCAAATTGTCACCTAAAATGTTGCTCAGATCATTCCTCCCTCCTTAAGAAGCAATTTAAGCCATTTCATCAAGATTTATCATCAAATATGGTAGTTATGTTTTGATTTGATTCCCAATGCATACTTGGAATGGACTATGCTTTATGGATCTATGTTGGGCCTAATTATTCACTATTTTTGTCTGACCATCAGTCTATGGATGGAAGGCCATGAACTTCCTCAGCTTTGTATCTATTTGTTTGTATTTTTGTATTATTGTATTTACGTTAACAACATTGGACTTTTTAGATTTATGTGGCTTGACCACCATAAGAATGAATTTCTTAGCACTAATCAGGGAGATAGATGTAGACGATGGTACCTCTAGTACCTTGTAGCACCATGTTCCAAGATTGAGGGTGATCCTTTGAGTTTTTGATTCATAGATTCCATGTCAATCATACATGAATGACTAAATAAGGAGTAAATCTCAAACATCTATATTGACCATATTACACGAGACCTCATATTGGAAAGGTTTTATTGCATATGAGAGAAGACATTGGTGGATGACATGGAGGTTTCTCCTTAGACTCAACCATCCAATATTATATGTCTTTGTGTGAGGATTCATGGATAGATTTAGGATTTTCATAACATTAGTAGAGATTATATTCTTTTGACTCCCACTATCAAGAATGAAATGTAGAGGCGTGCCTTTCACCCATAACTTAGAGTGAAATAACCTTTCATTATCATCTGGCCTCTCCTCATGGGTCTATCATGCATCAAAGATGGAATCAAGCTTATCATCTATAATCTCTTCTTCATCCTCTTTGACTATAGGGTCTATATGAGGTAGAGCAATAGATGTTGAGGATTATGACTCAAAAAGTAGGGACTTGATCGCTTGACATTCTTCTTTGGAGTGTGTTCCAAATTTGTGGTAATCACACCATTTCCCAGACATCCCCTCTTTTTTATTTCAATTTTGGCCTTGTACTTTATATTCTTTATCATTTTTATATTTTGAAGGCTAACTCTTCATATTCATTCTTCCATGCTTCTACTCAATCTTCATCATGAACTTGTATGCCTCATCGAGGGTTTCTAAATTGAAGAGTTCCATCTCTCTTCATACATACCATTGTAGTCCACCATGATATTTGAGAACCTTTTGTTTCTTACTTTCTTGAATACCTAATCTCATAGATAGAGAATTAAAAATGCTAGTATAATCTTGCATAGACTATTCCTTACCTTGGCAAATTTGTTGCCACTCTATATATATATCATCATATGCTCCAATGGGGTAGTATTCTTCCTTTATAGCTTCTATGAAATCATCTTAGGTAGGTTCCTCGTCAAGTCCAATATCATTCATACTGAATCTCTTTTTTAACACTTCTCACTAATTTTAGATAGGCAATAATGATTTCAAAAGAGCATAAGTGATCTTTTCTTTGTCTATGAATTTATTTATAGAAAAATAGGATGACAATTGATCCAACCAATTATTTACTACATCATCATTTATTTTGCCTTCAAATGTAGGGATATTAAAATTTTCCTAAACCTTGAAGGGTGTTGGGACACTAAAAAGATGTGGGGTTGTAGATGAGGAGCTAGAATTTTCCATTAGGATTTGTTGAAATTTTTTAGTGAATTATTGTAGCATATGTGTTTGTTACTACCAAAGGGTTTCATTCACCATTTCCTTAAAATAATTAGATGTCTCAGTGTTATCCACCATTTGAGGTCATTTGGAGTGAATAGGTGGATAGTCTATTAGTTTTATTATTTTCCACCTAAGTTCCCTGTAATCTGACTTCATCCTCAAGATCATATGCTCTAAATACAAAACACTATGATACCACCGATTCAAAACTCAAGAGATTTGGTTGAAAGATAATTCAAGAAACAAGAATAATACAATTATAATAATGATATCTCTAAGAAGAGATGTCTTATTAATCAAATTTGTAGATCCAAACATATGCCTATCTCTGAGAAGAGATGTCTGATTGAATTTTTAGGATACATCTACTTTTATACATAATTTTAAGGTAGGAGGAGGATGTGGAAGGTCACCAATCTCGAGGGAGATGAAGTGGTTCAGCTTCCATGATTTAAAATATTACAAAATTTAAGAAATTACTATTTTTAGAAACTTACTATTTTTAGACTACACTATTAAAATTAAAATTTAAGATGCTTATATTGGATTTTTCAGGGTCAAAAACCATTTATCATATCTCAATTCCATCTCATCACATTATTTTCATTCTTATATTTCTAATAGTCCAAATGAGAAGTCAAACAGAGCTATGCTGCAAAAGTTATGGCTCCTAAAAGTTTTGCCACCAATTAGGGTAGAACCGTCACCTGAATTATCACCTAAAATATTAATCAGATTATTCCTCCCTCTTTGAGAAAAAATGGTCCCCATTACATCAAGATTTATCATCAAGTGTGGCAATTGTGTTTTGATTTGACTCACAATGCATACTTGGAATGGACTGTGTTTTGTGGAGCTATGTTGGGCCCAATTTTTCACCATTTTTGTCTAACCATCAGTCTATGGATAGAAGGCCATTAAATTCATTAGCTTAGTATCTATTTTCCTCTATTATTATGTTATCTTTTTTTAAGGTTGTAACATCAACCCTTTTGAATTTCTATGGCTTGACCACCATGAGAATGAATTTCTTAGCATTAATTAGGGAGACAAATGTAGAAGGTGGTACCTCTGGTACCCTATAGTACTATATTCTAAGAATGAGGGTGATCCTTCAAGTTATTTATTCATATATTCTATGTCGATCATACGTGAATGGCTAACCAATTATTACATCACAAACATTTAGATTGACCACATCACACAAGACCTCATCTTAGAAAGTTTTATTGAATACGAGAGAAGACATTGGTGGGTGACATGAAGGTTTGTTCTTGGACTCAACCATTCAATACTATATGGCTTTAGGTGAGTCTTCATGGATAGATTTAGAATTTTCACAAAATTAGTAAACATTAAATTCTTTTGACTCCCACTATCAAGAATGAAATACAGAGGCTTACCTTTCACCCATAACTTAGAGTGAAACAAACTTTCCTTGTCATCTAACCTCTCCTCATGGGTCTGTGATGAAGAAACAATGGCATTAGGCTCAACATCTATAATATCTTCTTCATCATCTTCAATTGTAGGGTTTGTATGAGGTAGAATAGTAGACGTTGAGGATTGTGAGTTAAAATGTAGGGATTTGATGGCTCAACATTCTTATTTGGAGTGAGTTCTAGATTTAGGGTAATCACACCATTTCCTAGTCTTCCCTTCCTTTTTCTTCTTTGTTTGACCTTCTTTGTCACTTTTCCATATTGAAGGCTGATTGTTTATATTCATTCTTCCATGCTTCTAGTCAATCTTCATCGTAAACTTATACGCATCACCAAAGGTTTCCAAATTGAAGAGTTATATCTCCCCCCATATATACCATTGTAGTCCACCATGATATTTAAGAACTTTGTGTTTCTCACTTTTCTAGATTCCTAATCTCATAGATAAAGAATGAACAATGTTAGTGTAATCTTGAATATACTATTATTTACCTTAGCAAAGTTGTTGCCACTCTATATTTAGATCATCATATGCTCTAATGGGTATTATTATTCCTTTATAGCTTCTATAAAATCATTCTAGGTAGGTTCCACCTCAAGCCCAATATCATCCATATTGAATCTCTTCTTGTATACTTCCCACTAATTTTTGATATGAAATGATGCTTTTAAAAGATCAAAAGTGATATTTGCTTTATCAATGAATTTATTTATATGAAAATAAGATGATAATTGATCTAACTAATTCTCTATTACATTAGAATTGATTTTTCCTCAAATGTAGGGATATCAAAATTTACTTAAACTTTGAAGGGTGTTGGGGCACTAAAAAGATGTAGGGTTGTAGATGAGGAGCCAAAATTTTCCATCAGTATTTATTGGATAATTTTGGTGAATTATTGTATCATCTACACTTGTTACTATTAGAGGGCTTTATTCACCATTTCCTTGAAAAGATCAGATGGTTTGATGTTGTCTGCCATTTGAGGTCATTTAGAGTGAACAGGGGGATAGTCGATTGGTTCTAATATTTTCTACCCAAGCTTCTTATAATCTAACCTCCTCTTCAAGATCATACACTTTAAATACAAAATTCTCAGATACCACTGATCTAAAACTCAAGAGATTTAGTTAAATGATAAATCAAAAAATAAGAATAACACAATTTTAATAATGTTATCTCTGAGAAGAGATATTTTATTGATCAAATTTGTAGATCTAAACATATTCCTATCTCTAAGAAGAGGTGTTTTATTATCTTTTTGAGATACATCTATTTTTATACATACTTTGAAGGTTGGAGGAGGATGTGGAAGGTCACCAATCTTGAGGGAGATGAAGTAGTTTAACTTCCATGATTTACAACATTACAAAATTTGAGAAATTACTATTTTTAGAAACTTAGTATTTTTATATTTCACTATTAAACTTGAAATTTAAAACACTTATATTTGTATTTAAAAGGTAAAAAACTATTGATCATAGATCAATTATATCTCATCACATTCTCCTCATTCTTATCTTTCTAATAGTTCAAATCAATTATATCTCATCACATTCTCCTCATTCTTATCTTTCTAATAGTTCAAATGGGAAGTCAAACAGAGCTATGGTGCAAAAGTTATGGTTCCCAAAATTTCTACCACCAATCAAGATAGAAACATCACTCAAATTATCACCTAAAATATTGCTTAGATAATTCCTCCCTCATTGATAAGTAATGGCCCCCATTGCATCAAAAAAATTCATCAAGTGTGGTAGTTGTGTTTTGATTTGATTCTCAATGCATACTTAGAATAGACTGTGCTTTGTAGAGCTATGCTTGGCCCAATTGTTCACCATTTCTATCTAACCATAAATCTATAGATTGAAGGCTATGAACTTCCTTAACTTTGTATATATTTTCTTCTATTATTGTGTTATTTACATAGTCAAGGCTATAACATTGGCCCTTTTATATTTCTATGGATTGACCACCATGGGAATGAATTTCTTGGCATTAATCAGAGAGATAGATGTAGAAGGTGGTACCTCTAGTACCTTGTAGTTCCATGTTCCAAGAGTGAGGGTGATCCATTGAGTTCTTGATTCATACATGCCATGTTGATCATACATTAATGACTGACCAAGGATTATATCACAAACATCTATATTGACCACATCACACAATACCTCATCTTGGAAAGGTTTTATTGTATATGAGAAGACATTGGTGGGTGACATGAAGGTTTCTCTCTATAATTAACCATATAATATTGTATGGATTTAGGTGAGGCTTTATAGATAGATTTAGGCTTTTCACAACATTAGTAGAGATTAAATTCCTTTGACTCCCACTATCAAGAATGAAATAAAGAGGCTTACCTTTCACCCATAACTTAGAGTAAAATAACATTTCCTTGTCATCTAGCCTCTCCTCATGGGTCTATGATGAAGAAATGATGGCATCAAGCTCAACATCTATAATCTCTTCTTCATCCTCTTTCACTATAGAGTGTGTATGAGGAAGAGTAGTAAATGTTGATGATTGTGTCTCAGAAAGCAAAGACTTGATGGTTTGACTTTCTTCTTTGGAGTGAGTTCTATATTTGTGGTAATCACACTATTTCTTAGTCTTCCCTTCTTTATACTTCTAATTTTGGCCTCATGTTTGACCTTCTTTGTCACTTTTTCATTTTGAAGGTTGACTCTTTAGATTCATTCTTCCATACTTATGCTCAATCTTCACCATGAATTTGTACGCCTCACTGAGGTTTTCCAAATTGAAGAGTTCCATCTCCCCTCGTATATACCATTGTATTACACCATAATATTTCAAAACCTTGTGTTTCTCACTTTCTTGGATGCCCAATCTTATAGATAGAGAATGAAAAATACTAGTGTAATCTTGAATAGACTATTCCTTACCTTGGAGAAGTTATTACCACTCTCTATATATATCATCATATGCTCTAATGGGGTAGTATTCTTCATTTACAAGTTTTATGAAATTGTCCCAAGTAGGTTCCACCTCAAGGCCAATATCATTCATACTAAATATCTTTATTTACACTTCCCACAAATTTTTGATAGGCAATGATGCTTTCAAAAGAGTAAAAGTGATCTTCTCTTTACAGAGCTATGGTACGAAAGTTATGGCTCTTAGAAGTTCTACCACCAATTGGGGTAGAACCATCACCTAAATTGTTACCTAAAATGTTTCTCAGATAATTCCTCCCTCCTTTAGAAGAAATGGTCCCCATTGTATCAATATTTTTCATCAAGTGTGGTAGTTGTGTTTTGATTTGATTTCTTATACATACTTGGAATGGACTATGATTTGTGGACTTATGCTGGACTTGATTGTTCACCATTTTTATCTGACAATTAGTCTATGGATGGAAGGACATGAACTTCCTTAGCTTGGTATCTATTTTCCTCTATTGTTTTTTTGTTTTTGTATTTAGGGCTACAACATCAACCTTTCTGGATTTTTGTGGCTTGACCACCATAAGAACAAATTTCTTAGCACTAACTAGGGAGATAGATGTAAAAGGTGGTACCTACAGTACCCTATATCATTGTGTTATAAGAGTGAAGGTGGTCCTTTGAGTTCTTGATTCATAGATACCATGATGATCATACATGAATGGCTGACCAAGGAGTACATCACAAACATATAGATTAACCACATCATATAAGGCCTCATCTTGGAAGGGTTTTATTGCATATGAGACAAGACATTGGTGGGTGACATAGAGGTTTCTCTCTAGATTCAACCATCCAATACTATATGGCTTTGGGTGAGGTCTCATGGATAAATTTAGGATTTTTAGAAAATTAACAAAAATTAAATTCTTTTGACTCTCACTATCAAGAATGAAATGCAGAGGCTTACCTTTCACCCATAACTTAGAGTGAAATAACCTTTCCTTTTCATCTGGCCTCTCCTCATGGGTCTATGATGAAGCAATGATGACATTGAGCTTAGTATCTACAATATGTTCTTTATCCACTTTGACGATAGGGTGTGTATGAGGTAGAGTAGTAGATGTTGAGGATTATGACTCAAAAAGCAGGGACTTGATGGCTCAACATTCTTCCTTGGACTAAGTTTCAAATATGTGGTAATCACACCATTTCCCCATCTTCCCTTCCTTTTTATTCCAATTTTGGCCTCGTATTTGACCTTCTTTGTCACTTTCCCAATTTGAAAGCTAACTCTTTGTATTCGTTCTTCCATGCTTCTACTCAATCTTCACCATGAACTTGTACACCTCACCGAGTGTTTCTAAATTGAAGAGTTACATCTCCCCCCATATATATCATTATATTCCACCATGATATTTGATAAACTTGTGTTTCTCACTTTCCTAAATGTGCAATCTCATAGACAGAGAATGAAAATTATCAATTTAATCTTGAAAAGACTCTTTCTTACCTTGGAAAATTTGTTGCCACTCTATATACACATCATCATATGTTCTAATGGGGTAGTATTCTTCCTTTACAGCTTCTATGAAATTGTCTCAGGTAGGTTCCACCTCAAGCCCAACATCATCCATACTAAATGTCTTCTTGTACACTTCCCACTAATTTTTGATAGGCAATGATTCTTTCAAAAGAGCAAAAGTGATCTTCTCTTTATCAGTGAATTTATTTACAAAAAAATATCATAACAAATGATCCAACCAATTCTATACTACATCAGCATTGATTTTTCCTTTAAATGTAGTGATATCAAAATTCACCTAAACCTTGAAAGGTGTTGGGGCACTAAAAGATGTGGGGTTGCAGATGAGGAGCCAAAATTTTCCATTAGGATTTGTTGGAGAATTTGGAAAAATTATTTTAGCATATATACTTGGTACTATTGGAGGGATTCATTCACCATTTCCTTGAAATGATCAGATGTCTCAGTGTTATCTGCCATTTCAAGTCATCTGGAGCGAACAGGTTGATAGTCTGCTAGTTATATTATTTTCTACCTAAGCTTCCTATAATTTAAACTCATCTTCAGGATCATACACTCTAAAGATAAACTTCTCTAATACCACTAATCATAAAAT
This sequence comes from Torreya grandis, assembly GCA_037957365.1. NCBI lineage: Eukaryota > Viridiplantae > Streptophyta > Pinopsida > Cupressales > Taxaceae > Torreya > Torreya grandis. The sequence goes on from JARHVA010003043.1 coordinate 2,187,617, forward strand.
CAAGATCTTTGGTTGAAAGATAATTCAAGAAATAAGAATAACACAATTGTAATAATCCTATCTCTAAGAAGAGATATTTTATTGATCAAATTTGTAGATCCAAATATATGCCTATCTCTGAAAAGAGATCTCTGATTTCCTTTTTGGGATACATATATTTTTATACATACTTTAAAGATATGAGGAGGATGTGGAAGGTCACCAATCTTGAGAGAGATGAAGTGGTTCAACTTCCATGATTTACAATATTATAGAATTCAAAAAATTACTATTTTTAGACTACAATATTAAAATTTAAATCTAGGACACTTCCATCAATGTTTTAGAGGTCAAAAACTATTAAGTTATCTCAATTCCATCTCATCATGTTCTCATCATTCTTAGATTTCAAATGGTTCAAATGGGAAGTCAAATGGAGCTATAGCACAAACGTTATAGCTCCCAATAGTTTTGCCATAGATTGGTGTAGAATCATCACCCAAATTATCACCTAAAATGTTGCTCTAATCATTTATCCCTCCTTGAGAAATAATGGTCCCCATTTCATCAATATTTGTCATCAAGTGTTGAAGTTGTGTTTTGATTTGATTCTCAATGCATACTTAGAATGAACTATGTTTTATGGAGCTGTGTTGGGCTTGATTGTTCACCATTTCCATCTAACCACTAGTCTATGGATGGAAGGTCATGAACTTACTTAACCTAGTATCTATTTACTTATGTTGTTGTGTTGTTTGTGTATCTAAGGCTACAACATCAACCCTTTTATATTTCTGTGGATTGACCACCATAATATTGAATTTTTTGACACTAATCAAGGAGATAGATGTAGAAGATGGTACCTTTGGTACCCTGTATCACCATGTTCCAAGATTGAAGGTGATATTTTGAGTTATTGATTTATAGATGACATGTCAATCATACATGATTGGCTAACATATAAATACATCTTAAACATCTAGATTTAGCACATCAGACATGAACTCATCTTGGAAAGGTTTTATTGCATATGAGAGAAGACATTGGTGGGTGACATGAAGATTTATCCCTGGACTCAACCATCTAATATTGTATGGATTTGGGTAAGGCTTAATGGATAGATTTAGGATTTTTATAACATTAATAAAGATTAAATTCTTTTGACTCCCACTATCAAGAATGAAAATATTGAAACAACCTTTCTTTGTCATCAAGACTCTCCTTATGGTTCTATGATGAAGCAATGATGGCATCAAACTCAGTATCTATAATCTCTTCTTCATCCTCTTCAACTTTAGGGTGTGTATGAGGAAAAATAGTAGATGTTGAAGATTGTGACTTAGAAATTAATGATTTGATGGCTCGACATTCTTCTTTGGAGTGAGTTCTAGATTTATGGTAATCATACCATTTCCTAGTCTTACCTTCTTTTCGCTTCCAATTTTTGCCTCGTATTTGACCTTCTTTATCACTTTTCCATTTTGAAGGTTGACTCTTCATATTCATTCTTCCATGCTTTTTCTCAATATTCACTACAAACTTATATACCTCATTAAGGGTTTCCAAATTAAAGAGTTCCATCTCCCCCCATATATACTATTATAGTCCACCATGATATTTGAGAACCTTATGTTTCTCACTTTCCTAAATGTTGAATCTCATAGATAGAGAATGAAAAATGTCAGTGTAGTCTTGAATAGACTATTCCTTACCTTGGAAAAGTTGTTTCCACTCTATATATAGATCATCATATGCTCTAATGGGGTAGTATTCTTCCTCTATAGCTTCTATGAAATCATCCCAAGTAGATTTCACCTCAAAGCTAATATCATCCATACTGAATCTCTTCTTGTACACTTTCCACCATTTTTTGATAGGCAATAATGCTTTCAAAAGATCAAAAATGATCTTCTCTTTATCGATGAATTTATTTATAGAAAATTAGGATAACAATTGATCCAACTAATTCTCTACTACATCAGCACTGATTTTGCCTTCAAATGTAGGGATATCAAAATTCACATGAAGCTTGAAGGGTGTTAGGACACAAAAAATGTGGGGTTATAAATGAAGAGCATGAATTTTTCATCAAGATTTGTTGGAAAATTTGGGTGAATTGTTGTAGCATCTACACTTGCTACTACTAGAGGGATTCATTCACCATTTCCTTGAAAGGATTGAATGTCTCGATGTTGTCCACCATTTCAGGTCATTTAGAGTGAACATGTGGATAATCTATTGGTTCTATTATTTTTCACCCAAGCTTCCTATAATATAACCTCATCCTTAGGATCATACACTTTAAATACAAATCAGTTTGATACCATTGATATAAAACTTAGGAGCTTTGGTTGAAAGATAATTCAAGAAACAAGAATAACACAATTGTAATAATGTTATCTCTAAGAAAAGATATCTTATTGATCAAATTTGTAGATCCAAATATATGCCTATCTCTGAGAAGAGATGTCTAATTATCTTTTCCAGCTACATCTATTTTTATACATACTTTTAAGGTAGAAGGAGGATGTGGAAGGTCACCAATCTCAAGGGAGATGAAGTGGTTCAACTTCCATGATTTACAACATTACAACATTCAAGAAATTACTATTTTTAGATTAAACTATTAAAATTAAAATTTAGGACACTTTCATTAGGATTTAAATGGTCAAAAGAGGATGTGGAAGGTCACCAATCTCAAGGGAGATGAAGTGGTTCAACTTCCATGATTTACAACATTACACAATTCAATAAATTACTATTTTTAGATTACACTATTAAAATTAAAATTTAGGACACTTTCAATAGGATTTAAAAGGTTAAAAACCATTTAACATATCTAAATTCCATCTCATTTTTTTCTCCTCATTATTATCTTTCCAATGGTTCAAACAAGAATTCAAACAGAGCTATGGTGGAAAAGTTATGGCTCCTAGAAGTTCTACCACCAATTAGCATAGAACCATCACCTCAATTGTCACCTAAAATGTTGCTCTGATCATTCCTCCTCTTTGAGAATAAATGGTCCCTATTACATCAATATTTGTCATCAAGTGTGTTAGTTGTGTTTTTATTTGATTCCTAATGCATAATTGGAATGGATTGTGCTTTATGGAGCTGTGTTAGTCCTGATTGTTCACCATTTCTATCTGACCATCAGTCTATGGATGGAAAGCCATGAGCTTCCTCAGCTTGGTATCTATTTATATTATTGTATTGTTTGTGTACTCAAGGCTGAAACATTATCCCTTTTGGATTTTATGTGGCTTGACCACTATGAGAACAAATTTCTTGGCACTAATCAAGGAGATAGATGTAGAAGGTGGTACCTCTAGTACCCTATAACGCCATGTTCCAAGAGTGAGGGTGATCCTTCAAGTTCTTGATTCATAGATGCCATGTCAATCATACATGAATGGCTAACCAATGAATACATCAAAAATATCTAGATTGACCACATCACATAAGACCTCATCTTGGAAAGGTTTTATTGAATATGAGAGAAGACATTGGTGGGTGACATGGAGGTTTTTCCCTAAACTCAACCATCTAATATTGTATGGCTTTGGGTGAGGCTTCATGGATAGATTTATTATTTTCATAACATTAGTAAAGATTAAATTGTTTTGACTCCCACTATCAAGAATGAAATGCAGAGGCTTACCTTTCACAAATAAGTTAGAGTGAAACAACCTTTCCTTGTCATCTAGCCTCTCCTCATGGGTCTATGATGAAGCAATGATGGCATCAGGCTTAACATATATAATCTCTTCTTCATCCTCTTCGATTTTAAGATGTGTATGAGGTAGAGTAGTAGATGTTGAGGATTATGACTCAAAAATTAGGGACTTGATGGCTCAACATTCTTATTTAGAGTGAGTTCTAAATTTTTGGTAATCACACAATTTTATAGTTTTCCCTTCCTTTTGCTTCCAATTTTGGTCTAGTATTTGACCTTCTTTGTCACTTTTTTATTTTAAAGGTTAACTCTCCATATTCATTCTTCCATGCTTATGCTCGTTTTTCATCATGAACTTATATGCATCATCAAAGGTTCCCAAATTAAAGAGTTCCATCTCCCCCCATATATACCATTGTAGTCCACCATGATATTTGAGAACCTTATGTTTCTTACTTTCTTAGATGCCCAATCTCATAGATAGAGAATGAAAAATGTCAATGTAATATTGAAAAGACTATTCCTTACCTTGGCAAAGTTATTTCCACTCTATATACAAATCATCATATACTCTAATGGGGTAGTATTCTTCCTTTATAGCTTCTATAAAATCATCCTAGGTAGGTTTCACCTCAAATCTAATATCATCCATAATGAATCTCTTTTTATACACTTTCCACCAATTTTTGATAGGCAATGATGCTTTCAAAAGAGCAAAAGTGATCTTCTCTTTATCATTGAATTTATTTACAAAAAAATATGATGACAATTGATCCAAAAAAAACTCTACTACATCAACATTGATTTTAACTTCAAATGTAGGGATATCAAAATTTACCTAAACCTTGAAGGTTGTTATGGCACTAAAAAGATGTGGGGTTGTAGATGAGGAGCCAAATTTTCCCATTGAGATTTTTTGGAGAATTTGGGTAAATTATTGTAGCAGTTGCACTTGCTACTACTAGAGGGCTTCATTCACCATTTCTTTGAAAGGATTAGATATCTTGATGTTGTCTACCATTTAAGGTCATTTGGAGTAAATAGGTGGATAGTTTGTTGGTTCTATTATTTTCCACCCAAGCTTCTTGTAATTTGACCTCATGCTTAGGATCATACACTCTAAAGGCAAACCACTTTGATACCATTGATCCAAAAATCTAGAGATTTAGTTGAAAGATAATTTAAGAAATAAAAATAACATAATTGTAATAATGCTATCTCTGATAAGATATGTCTTATTGATCAAATTTGTAGATCTAAACATATGCCTATCTCTGAGAAGAGATGTCTAATTTCCTTTTCAAGATACATCTATTTTTATACATACTTTGAAGGTAGGAGGAGGATGTGGAAAGTCACCAATATTGAAGGAGATGAAGTGGTTTGACTTCCACAATTTACAACATTACAGAATTTGAGAAATTATTATTTTTAGAAACTTACTATGTTTAGATTACACTATTAAAATTTAAGACACTTCCATTGAGATTTTAGGGGTAAAAAACTATTAAACATATTTCAATTCCATCTCATCTCATTCTTGTCATTTTTATCTTTCCAATAATTCAAATGGGAAGTCAAATAGAGCTATGGTGCAAAATTTATGGCTCCCAAAAGTTCTACCACCAATTGGGGTATAAATTCTACTTGAATTATCACCTAAAATGTTATTTGGATCAAACAAGGGCACACACTTCATTAATTAAATTATGCAAATCTTGATGATAAAATACATGGTGGTGCACTATAAGACAATGCCTTATCATCCCTAAGCAAATGACATAGTTGAGGCATTGAACAAGATCCTAAGGATGTGCCTCACAAAGATATGCAACATTGGTTATAAATATTGGGATGATCGAGTGTCAATAGATCTATGGGCATATTGCACAACCTATAAGTGCTTGACTAAGGCTATACCATTTCAACTAGTGTTTGGCACTGAGGCAATTCTATCAATGGATTTCTTGGTGCCATCATTATGCATCACATGAATTGGTTGATTAGATGACCAAGAATCATTGAATGTAAGGCTGGAGGACTTAGAGTACTTAGATGAGGTGCATGCCTAGGCAAGGTGGAGCCAGTAGATAGAAAAGACATGCTAGAATCTCTAACATGACAAACATATCAAGCATAAAGTACTTACTAAAGGAGAATTAGTTTTTCTCTATGACTCCAAGTACCTCAAGCACCCAAGAAATTTGTAGATAAGGTGGATGGGTCCATATGTCATCCACAACATATTAGATATTATCGCATGCAAGTTGTGTACATTGTTAGGTTAAATGCTTCCTGAGCATTTCAATGGTACTCAATTGAAGTTGTATCAGTAATAGGGTGACAATTACACCATTAGATATTGACTTCTTGGTCACAAGTTAGTTATGTTTTTTTGACTAGAATAAAGCTTAGTGCAAGCCAAACAAGCTTTTTATATTCATGTTATTTTGTATTTTTGATGTGGTAAGTGAATAAGCAGCACATTATGGCTGCTAGTAAAAAATTTCTATCACTTCCATGTATAATTACAACTAGGTGAGTTGAGCATGGATGTCTCCATGTGCCTAAGGCTAGATACCTAAGTTATGGGCATGTGAATTTTTCCAAATTCAGACACAAGGTGCACTAGATCTTCATGCACAAGATTCAAGAAGTGAGATATTTTTAGGCCTATAGAAGGGTTATTCTGATGCTTCCAAGAATAATACCAATTAAATGAGTTTAATGTGGTTGATTTATAAGCATCTACAACTAGACACCTATGTTTTTGGTGCATGTAACTCACCAAACTTAGAGTATATGTGAACCAAGAGAGGTGCATAAGATACAAGCATGTAAGAGATAGAGTGAATATGTACAACATGATCATGCACAAGATATCAAATGAGAGTGTCAAACTGGGGGGATAACATAAGGTATTTTTATGGGGAAGGATAGGCCAAGGTAAGGAGTGAAAATCATAGTGAAACTGACCAAGATAGGCAATCATACTTGAAATAGAAGTGAAACAAGAAGAGGAAATGGGACCAAGGAGGTTGAATCATGTGCATGTGAGGTGATACACATAGGTTTCCATATTAGAGGTGAATTTTGTGCCAAGTGAGCAAAGCATAGGAGAAAATTGTCAAGACAAATTGGCATCCACCCAAAGTGAGGTGGGAAGTGACCATTTGAACTACACATCACTTCACCAAAAATTTGTTAGAAGAATTTAATGAGGTAATGATAGAGGCACAAAGATATATATTAAATGCATAAAGGATATTATATTTTCATGGATTTCATGGGTCATAGTGAATTCCAAGGAATATAAGCACCGTTATGCCATTAATCAACCACAATTAAGGTGGTAGATAAGAGTAGAGGTATAAAATAGTGAAAAGTTGACTATCTCTAGTTATAAACCTTATGATAATTTGAATCTAGAATTAAAAAACTAGAGAAAAAATAGAAAACTAGAGATTCAAATCAAGGAGACCCTACTACAGTGAGATTTTGATCACCCCTAGATGCTAAGAGTGAATGGTTAAGTAGATAAATGAATTGCCTTCTCTATAAAATTAGAGTAGAGAAGAAAGAGGCATTAAACATGCATTAACTAGGTAGAATAAAAGTTAGAGTGATGATGAGGCCACCATTTATGGCATATGAAGCTCAAGATCCAAAGACATAGTCATTAACCTTACGACTATGAGAAGTGCCAACAAAAATTGAAGGTTTCAAAAAGATAAATAGACCATGTTTCAACACTAACAAGTTCAGGTTGAGTATAAAGAGAATGAGTTAGAGTCTATAGTAAGCACAAAAATAAGCCAAGAAAGAATTAGTAGTATTAGAATCCACCATCACAAAAATAGTATCACTACTAGTAGATGGAGTAAGCCTCACCAAAGTTGATCTAGAGGCACTTGATAAGATGTCATATTGAGACATGAAATTTCTTGAAGAGGTTTTAATGGGAGAAAATTGGGTTTCATTCATGCACAAATTTTGCTTAAAATAGTATAACCATAATACTTCAAGCAATGAATAAGACCTAGTGCAATACTGGGTGGTAGACATAGGGTCAAAGATGGCATAAGGCACAACACTATTTAATGTCTTAATCTAGGATAAACTGAAGACCACCAACGCAACTCAACTCTATGAGTTGTCATTTTTCAAAAAGATAGAATAACTTGTATATTTCCTCCTCTCACAAGTCCAAAAAGACTGATTCTACTTTACATGGAGGTGCATGAGGCTATCTACAATCCTTATAGACTAAATCACTAGACTTTTAGACTTCAGCACAAACATCTCCCAAATGATGATAGATGATGTTAAAGTGGAAAGGGTTAGAAAACTCCTAGGTTACTATAAAATATGTTTTGTGGTCCCAATCAAGGACATTAATGATCCCAAGATGAGGTAAGTTACACACTTGGTGAGTTTAAAACTATGTGATAGCGGTTAGTAGGTAGATATCACAAATACCTACCTATGCATCACCTACCACATGACATAGGGGTTAAATTTAATATCACCAAGTTCATCATAGAAGATATAATAAATAATATGCTCGAATGTCATATGACATGAGAGACCTTCCAGTGGGGATCTATGTTGATACTAATTATGATAGAGAAGATTGGCATGCCCAATGGTGATGAGGATAACCTATGGGTCTTCTTAGTGCACAACAACTCCTTAGTGCTAAAATACCATAATTATACTTTCCCCCTTCCTTCACCCTAGAGTACAAATATTGAGTAATGGGATGATGCACATGATATATCAAATAATTTGGATAGGAATGGTGCATTCTAGAAAATCTCCCCTAGATCTTGATCAAAATAGTGACTTTCACCATTATGAAACATTTCTATGTATTACAATTGGCACTCACAGATAGTAACCGTTCCAACTGGCTAGAACTTATTTATGCATTTTAAGCTAAGTAATTTAGAGATGCATTGAACATAATCCCCAATATATAGTAGGTGGACATCTTGGTGAAGGTCATGGATGTGAAAATATGTAGTTTAAGGCATAAATATATTTACCCAAGAGGCAGAGCAACCAAATATGAGGAAGATAACTCAAATGAAAATCATATCTATCCCCTCAAAAGAGAAGTCATTCTTGGACACATTCACAATCTCTTTTATGAGATGAAGCCAAGGAAGAATGGCACATGCACATATAAAGATGATGACCTTCCTCATTAGGTTAGTGAAGGAGATTTGGTGCCAGTGTCATAGACAAAATCCCCCTAGAATAAGTGGGGAGAAACCTTGGAGGAAATACAAGAGTTCATCTAATTGAAGATCACCTCCGATGATGAAGCTACCACCTCTATGTTAAAGAAGAAGCACATGATCTTCACTCTAGATATTTATTTTACCAAGCTAAGGGATAATAAAAATAAGTCCAAGGGTCTAGTGGTAATGCCAAAAATAACCCTAACAGATATGGAGGTGTAAGAGGTGCTTGAGGAAGTAGAAGATTAAGGGGTGCATAAAGATATGGAAGAGGAAGAATATAGAGGGAGAAAGGTATACATCATCCAAGAAAAATAAATAGAGGAAGATCTTAATGCTATAGAAATTCATGAGGCTATCCAAAGAAGAACTATTGTTATGCTTGGGGAAGTAGAAAAGCCATCAAGTTCACCACCCATAGAACTTGCTACATAGCCTCCATGAACTAAGGAAGAAAAGAGGTATTGGTAGATATAAATGTACCTCAACAAGGAACATATAGAGGTGGTACTAGAACTAGATCAGAAAAGAGAGTCCATGAAGGAATATTATATGACACAAGTAGAGATTGATAAGGCTGAGGCTGAGGAGGAGAAGATATCTATGATATTAAAGAAGAGGAAGGTGGAGATAAAGAAGGCCAAAAAATAAAAAGCTAGGAGAGAGATGGAAGAAAATAGGGTTGTTGCAAGTGTATAACACATGAAGGAAAAAGTAGTAGAGTCACCTATCTCCCCTATTAGCATCGTGGAAGAAGCCACACCACAAGTGTGCCCAAGTAGTGAAGGGGTGCCTAGAGATAAGGAATGTGATACCAAAACCTTAAGAGAAAAAATAGAGGGCACATTAGAGACCAAAAAGACATGAGAGGGAAAATTTTGTGTTGATGAAGAAGAAAAAATGGATGAAGGGGACAAGTCCAAAGAACCCTTATAAGAGCAAAGAGGAGAGACCTTAGAGAATGATACTATAGAAAGCACTAGTGCCAAAGAAGAAGAACATATGGAGCTTACCATCACTGAAGAAGAGGGCATCAAGTTGATCTTGTGAGAGAACTTGTAAGAGGGGTTTCCTAATGAGGATTATTATATGATGGAATACATGTCATCTAAAACCACCATGATAAGGATGCACTAGCAACTGTTATTTACCTTTGATAGTTATATGGACAAGCCTCGTTTCAAGGTATTATAAAACATAATCATAATCTTAAGCATAGATCAACCAGAGGAAGGGCATGCCTCCCTTCTTATCAATCCCCATATAATGAATCTAGTAAGGTCATCTAATGCCCTCATTTGATTGGCTTCTAAGGTAGCATAGAAGAATATCATTAATGATGTTAGAGCCTCTAGTTATAAGAAGATCACCCTATAAGTAGAGGAGGATATCAAGGCCATGAAATTAATGTTACAATCATTGGTTGAGTGCATAGAGGAGTTCAAGCCATCCCTCCTAGATAGTGTCAACACTTTAAGTTTTTTAGAGGTTGATAAAGTGGGTACACTAGTGGAGTAGATGATCCCAAGATTAAAGGTAGAATCATCACTATAATAAGATGAGGACCTTTGCACCACCATAAAATAAGATTTTACTACAAAGATTGAAGAGGTGGAAAACCTCTTCATGAAGATTGAAGAGGGTATAGAAGTGGTCGACACAATATTTTACTTCTTTGCCCAGGCATCAATCATCAATGTTTACCTCAAATTTAAAAAGGGAGAAGGATGCACTGATGACATAGGCATAAACTATAATCAGAGTTGATCTTGCATATATAATGGCATAGGTCAATACTTTGAGAACCCAAATCAAGACCAAGGAGTAGGACATAGAATAACTTTTCTATTCCTTACAAACAAAGGCCTATGAATAAGGAATGATCTTGGACAGAGGCATAACAAAGGTAAAGGAAAGGATAGAGGCCTTTAGGAAAGAATTGGATAAAAAAAACATGATCACCCTCGATTCCACCTCCACAAAAATAAATGATGCTACATAATAAACCAAGATCCCAATCCAAGGCTTTAAGGACTTCAAATTGAAACTAAAAGAGCACACACCTGAATTTTTAATGCCACAAGCATTAGAAGGATAGTCTCAAGGTAGACTAACAATGTTATATGTGGTAATATTGTGCCCCAAATCTATCTAAATATAGGATCTATGTTGATATAGTAGACACTTTGGTGTGAGGTAATCACCTTCCATGATTGTTATTTTATCATCTTGTCGTGCTAGTTGGTAGGTGTCTAACTAAATCCATTTCAATTCAATCATCATCATGAAGTGAGCACATAGGATAATCATGGCTCAATAAAAGCAAGGTTTTAGAGATGATGGAATGATTACATATAGTGCTAGCTCGACAACTATTGTGTTTCATTCACCATGGCACTAACATGCCCTGTGACACTATAAAGCCAAGCTAAATCTAGTTAATGAGGGAGAGGAGATTGGAGTAACAAAGCCTTACAAGATTGATTCTAGATGCTAGTTTTGCCATTATAGCTCAAAGTCTAGTTTGGGATGTCATTGAGGCTCCCCACTATAATTCCCAATATCACTTATGAGCCTCTAGGCCTTTAACAACTTTAAGACAAGAATTGGCTCATTTATATTGATATATACTATGTATTTAAACTCTACTTAATGATGAAAGGATTTGAGTAAGGTTTAAAATATTTGTAAGGTTTAACATTGTATTATGAATACTAAGTTCCAGTGAGATTTATACCCAACCCATTCATGGTGTTCATGTAGCTCAAGATGACATCAACACCCTATCTAGAAAATTCTTTAAGTATATGAGAGACCCCACACCTCACAATGATACCTATGCCAAAGCATAATACCAAGCCCAACTCCTTCATCTAAATATCCCATTTATGTTGGAAATATTGTCATTGATGTCAAAGGTCTAAAAATATTGTTGAGAAAGGCCCCATAGAATTTAATGTCTAAAGGTGTTTTTAATGTTCATATCTTGGCTAAAGTGTGTTAATATTTAATTAGATATTAATGAATATATTTTTGGTTGCATAAAGTCAAAAGAGGGCTCATTAAGAAGTTAAAGAGACACCAAGTAAAGACAAAATAGGGAAAAGATGCATTTTCCCATAAAGAGTCACCTTGAGGAATTCAAAGAGTCATGAGATAAAGACAAAAGAGGGAAAGGATGTATTTTCCCATGAAGGGTCACCTTGAAGAATTCAAAGAGTCATACAAGACAAGTTTGGCACAATTTTCTATATGAATTTAAATGTCTCAAAGGGTGAATGCCAAAGGTAATTTGGAAGGCTATAAAAGGAGGATTGGGAAGCCATTTTGATGTATGAAAGTGAATGATTTTATCTAGCTAAGAAGAGTAGAGAAAAGAGAATATATATAGTAGTGTGTTATCATTTGTTTAGAAAGAAACATTGAGAGATAGTGGTGTTTTATACACAAAATGGGTTAGTTCCCCTGTGGGTGGGTACTCACAAATCATTGTTGTGTTAGTGATTAGCAAAGGGGTTAGTGCTCCTATAATTTAGTGCTTGAAAATATTGTAAAATTGAGTTAGTGATCATTTATTTACTTGAGATTGTTCTCTATGGTTTTTCCCACTCTGGGTTTCCATGTAAAATTGGGTCTCTCTCTCTCTCTCTCTCTCTCTCTCTCTCTCTCTCTCTCTCTCTCTCTCTCTCTCTCTCTCTCTCTCTCTCTCTCTCTCTCTCTCTCTCTCTCTCTCTCTCTCTCTCTCTCATGTGGTGCATGTTATTACTTTTAGTTTTATTGCATATCTTGAATGTGTGACTAAGTGGTTAAAGTAAAGGAATATGAATAAGTAAAATATATATGATATACCTATGAATCAGTATATTCCATGATTAATAATTGGTATCAAAGTAGGTTCCTTTGGAAAGAGTTTAATATCTTGAGAAACTAAAGAAGGAGAATCAATAGTTAAAATATTTGGTTGAGGCTCTTAATGAATAGGTGTGTATCTTAGATTCTAAGTTGGCTATAGAAGCAAAAGAAGATAAGATGTTTATTTAGGATCTTAAGAATCAGCTAGATGTTGCATATTCAAGTTTAAAATCAAGAGAAGAAGAGTGTAATTAGTTGAAGGTTGAGTTAGGCTATTTGAAGGATAAGCATGAGAGGATCATAATTAAGGTTGAGAAATATCATGAAATATCAGTCCAAGGTGATAAGGATGCAAGTTTTAAAAGCAAATTGAAGAAGTCAATTAGGTAGCCCAATGCCTTCAAGTTTTCCAATTATTTTCATGGCCATTTTTTTATTTGTCATCATCTTGGTCATAGGGAAAGAGAATGTTTGAGGAGAATCAATTAGTCAAAGAGATATTTTAGTCATATTAAATCAAAATTTATGATAAATATTATTTGCTTTTGTTGTCATAAGGTTGGCCATATTGCTCAATTATGTCCAAATGGAGTAAGGAGATCCTCAAGGTATGCCAAAGGATACAAAGACAGTAGAAGGTATGAAAATGGCTAAAATTAGGTTTGGAGACCTAAGATAGTAAAGGTTGATAAGGTTGAGTCTAAGAATGAGGATAGA
>JARHVA010003044.1:0-287500 GCA_037957365.1 Torreya grandis
TTGTCAAGAGAAAAGTAAATCATTAAAGACCATTCAGCTAAAGAATATAAAACCATACCATCATGAATATTCTCCTATGCCAGTGACTCAGACTCTATCTTACCCTTTCTTGTGAAACTACCCTCTCTTCTACTCATCTAAGAAGAAGAGAAGGTATCTACATCTTACACTTTCCCCTCATGGAAATCAATCAAAGAGAGTATAAAGAAGGAGGAAGTGCTAGTTGAGGCAATCCAGGAACTAGTTTAATAAAAAGAGGTGTTAGTTTAGTTTAATGAGTTTTCTCTACAAGAGTTCTAAGACTCTTTTTTATTTCCCCAAGAACCACCTAAAAGAGCCTTTAAAGTCCCCAATTTTAAAAACACTCTTAGGTTATAGGCAAGGTGAACTTTTTCACCCTCTTACCATCTCCATTAAGGAGGAAGAACCTATTTTACAAAGGATAGAGGAATATATTGTAGTCAAAGGTGAACCATAAGAGGAAAATACAAGTGTCTATGATGAGGAGATCATGATAGGCAACCCACTTCATTCAAAGGAGGAAAATTCAAGTTTGGACCAACCTTCATGGCATGGCTTTGACACTAATGAGATAGATCTTAAAAGGGTCAATTAGTTTGATAATCATGTTGAAGAGGAGAGGCTAAATTGGTTGATAATGATATAACCAAAAAAATTACCTCAAAATGCTACTATAAATGAAGGAATGGAAGACCAAAATGAGTTTATATAGGTTGACTAATCACAAGGAGTAAATTCAATTGAAGGCATTATTGATGCCTTCATACTTAAAAAGATGTGTATTTAGGTTGCAGATGAGATAAAAAGAGATTTTGATTTTTTTCAAGATCTTCCATTTGGTATGGTTGAAGATGAAGATGAGCAAATTACAAAGATTGATATAGTTGCAACAACCAATCAGTTAGTTGATCATGTTAAAGAGGATCATAATGAAGTATGGAAACAAATATACCATGACTTTATGGACTAGGTAAAGGTTATAAACTATATTATGCCTCCTTTAAAGCATGAAGATGAGATTTTAAAGCTAACTAGTCTCAAGATGAATTATTCATAGAAGATAATACTGATGTCTTTAAGAATAAAGGAGAGTGGTCAGATCTAAAACCATAAGAATATGACATTTTGAATATTAAATGTGTCTCCTTTCAAGGTGATTAGGACAAAGATGGTGTTAAGGTTGGAATTGTCTTGGATGACCAAGATGAAGCTGCCTTTTGGGATGAATTAGAACTTTTTTGCCTAAGCCTAGAGAGTCAACCTTCCTGTTCAAAATAACTATCAAGTGAGAAGGTTTTAGGTGATCCTATAGTCCAACATGAAGTAAAATTTGAATAAATGTATCAATAATTCTACATAGGAGACATGTTTGTCCCTTTTCATCCACTGATCATGTCAAGAAGATTGGAAATCAATTAACCTAGTTCACTAGTTTTGGCACCTTAAAGATAAGCTATTTTTCATCCTAGTCCATTAAAAGTGAATGATATTGAATGTTTCCCATTTGAACCAAGAGGAAGACTCTTGTAACATGTAACCTTGTATATATTAGAGTAGTTTTATGTTTTCCTCTAAGTTTCTTGTGCACATTTCTTTTCAATTGTGTGTTTCCCTTCCGTAAGTGCCTTTGGGCATAGTGTTTGTTTTTTCCTTTTGTCCTCATTTCTTCAAAGGGAGGTTTTTTGAAAAGTGACATACTTATATAAATTTCACATAAGTTAGGAAGGAAATACTTATGACCCCATATGCCCAATGGATCAGGCAAGGTAACTAATCTAGGTTCTGAAGCATACCAGGTATGTTTCCCTATCAAGTTGTCAGAAATGTTGGCCAAATTTGGCCTACATATAATTTTTTTTACTTAGATGGATCAATATCTAGAAGTCCTAGTATGGACTGATAATTTGAGTAGAGTTCTTATTGATTGAGTTATCCAATAGTGGAAGGAGAAAACCACTTTTCACTTGTAATATTTTGAAATACTTTAAGCAAGCTTAAAGTGTAATTTGATGATTTTTGGGAAGAAGGCCTAGAAGTAGGTCTAGAATTACAAGTGAAAGATAAAATAGTTTTACATGGTATTTTAAAATTTATGGGGAATGAATCAGGTTTTCAAAAAGTCTCAAAGGTTTATTATAGGCTTGATGGGTCCAAAGATAATTAGCACAAGCCTAGAGAAGCTAGACCATCATAGCATGTCATGTAAGAAAGAACAAGTCAGTTTAGTTGTGTATTTAATAAATGTACTTGAGAGGTCACTTAAAGCCAAAAAATCACATGGAGATGATGTATTTTGTTCCAAGGTCATTCCCTATAAATTTTGTGTCTTGACGTATTTTATATCTAAAGATACAAGCTTTCAAAAATAATCTATCATTATGGGATGTGCTTAGGGACATCAATTTAAAGCCATAGGAAATAACTATTTAAATTCAAAAATATTCAAAGGATCCTAAGATTAAACACAATGTTGTTGAATGTCAAAATATTAATTAATTAGAGCATAGATAGATAGTACATATATAATATCTTGAGTCAATGGGACCATCAAGATCAATGACACAAGTGAATTCATGTAAAAGAAGATATAATGATGAGCAAGAGGTCAACAAGTTAGATGGTCCTAAGATGAAATGAAATGATGACAAGTGTCATAATCACAATGAATCAAAGGATCAATGGTGCATTTTTTATCTTAAAAATTAAAGATTGACAGAGTGTGTTCAACTATGTAAAGGATATCAATGGTGCAAACTAGGTCAAAAGGTTAATGAGCCTAGATTGCACATGAGGCTTCCATGTGGTGTAAGAGTGATAACTAGATGAAGACTAGTATTAAGATCCATAGATTGAATGTGGTGTTTCCAAGTGTCACAATTTAGGAATCCTTAATCAAATATTGATGGAGTAAATTGCATCAAGTTCCAAGAGGCACAAGATGGTGAAATGTTCAAAATTTATGATGGTCAAAGTTTTAAATATGATAAATGATGTGGTAATTATGCCACATAGGTAGGCATGTCAGATAATAATATTTTGTGGACCCAAATGTGTGAATTCATAAATTAAAGATCTAAATATGATTTAGGTCAAGCCATAACACATATTTCAAGTTTGAGGGCCACCATTAAAGTTTAGTCTAGATATTTGGTTTGAAGATATAGAACTTGCAAAACTTATTTTCTGAGGTCGTAATACATTTCCATGATTATGTCCATTGTATTTTAAAGTGGTATCCATGTATATAGTGATTTCTTGGATTCCATAATGTTTATAGGTAGATTAGGTTTATTTAAACCTAATAGAGATAAAGAATGAGGCTTAGCATATGGTAGATATTCACTAAAATAATGACTATATGAAAACCAATAAATGGGATTGTTTTTCATTTATAGTAGACTTATGTCTAGGGTTTGAAGTAGGAGAAGAGTTATGATTATGAAAATAAGTGTCTTATCTTTTGACATGCTCATATCCTTGACAAATAGGTACATACAACCACTTAAACTAGATATAGTCATGGCTTTGTTAGGTCTATGGATATGAGGATTTTATCCTTATAATGAATCCAAGTAGAGGGTGGAATAAAAGTTCCAAGAAAGATATTCGGGGGTTAGAGAGTGTATGTGGAGCATTCAGTTCTTTTTTAGAGACTTTAAATATTTTCCCTTATTAGTAAGATCATGACTCATCATCCTCAACAAATTCTTGTCTTTAAGTGTGTTTTGAAAAAAATGAGAAGGCTATAAGGCTATTGGAGATAATGAAGGCTAAAATTATCAAGAATTATTGGTTATATTTGATCAATCATTGATTTATGATGGTGTGATCCTCCTCTATCTTTCCCTTTATCTTATATCTCCCATTTTCTTCTCCATAAAAGAGATTATGAGTTTTGAAAGAAGATACTCTCTCTCTCTCTCTCTCTCTCTCTCTCTCTCTCTCTCTCTCTCTCTCTCTCTCTCACACACACACACACACACACACACACACACACACACACACACACACACACACACACACACATTTTTGGAAGACTAGGATACTCACAATTTTGGGAGTATCAGAAGAATCTCATTTGATAATGCAAGACCCTACCAAAATTTGTATGAAATACCTTTTGAAGAAATAAATACGTTCTTTACCTATCTCTTTCCTATAACTAGTGTTTAGTAAGCTTGTGTATGATGGCATTGTGAAGGATTTTCTTCCATGTCCATTGTCCTTCTTTCTTTCCTACTTTTAGGTGTTTTCAATTTGTTTATAGGTTTGAAATCATGTTATTTGGCCATTAATGGATTTTTGGTGTGAGTCTTATAACTCCTCCTTGATTCATTAATTACTTGTGATCCTAGTTTATGAAACATTTATACAATCAGTTGGTCTGTGAGGTTGTGTGAGCTAGCATTTTCTTATAAATCATCAGTGTTTATTTCATGCTTATGTGAGTTTTCATTTAATTTAGTATAAAACCTTTTTATATCTCTTAGTAACCCCTTAAAGCCACTCTATCCCTTTTTCAATAGAAGCATTAGTTTAAGTGATCCATCAATAGGGAGCTGACCTTCACCAGAGGTTTAACCTTAATATAGGATACCCATAGCCTGGGGTTGTTCCAACATTTTAGCTGGGAGTAGGGGATCTTGAATAACTCCCCCACAAGGGTCAAATTATAATCCATAACATTAGGTGTGATATTATTAGAGGTAACTATCCTATAAACCCATTCCCTCAACTTCAACTTCCTCTATAAGTTCAATATCTTAAGCCTATCTTGACATTTGAAGAGCAAGAAGATTTTTCAATTCAATAAGAGCAAGAGAGTGAAGAAGAATTTTAGGGTAACATGGATAGGAAACATGATTTCTTAGCCTTCAATACTAAATATACTATAAAACTCAAAACCTATGATGATATCCCTCCCAATGCCACCAAGAGTGTTCCCACATTTAATGGGGAAGGTCGTATCACCCCAAGTGAACATATTATAGACATATCCAACTGTTGTAATTTACATAATGTCACTAAAGTCAACATTGTAGTTAGATTACTTGCCATGTCTCTTAGGGGAAAGCCCTTGATTGGTATAGAACATTTTAAGGAGGATGTATCACTACTTGGGATGATTTTGGGGAGTTTTTGACTCAAAGGTTTGAAGATAAAAGTGATCATACATCACTCATACATAATCTAAATTTTATCCAAAGAGGTCCCTAAAATAAACTATGCACAACTTTAGTTATAGGTTTCAAAGAACATGGAATAGGCTGCCACATCCCATGAGAGCCCCTGAAAGTTTTGTTTTCCCAACATACCTTATAGCTATTGGGACTGATATAGTTGTCATGTTGAAATCCATGGGTGGGTACACTTTTCCTGAAGCCTATGACATAGCCATTATAGATAAGAATGGATTGATCCAATCTAGTACGTTTCCTTAAAAATTATCTATGCCCATATTGCCTAGTATTTCTTCTACTCCTTTAAAAATTGTTCTAATTTCAAGTTCAAGCAATAACTCTATAGATGATCCAAAGAAATTAAAAGATAACATTGATTGGGAATCAAGATGTAAGGCTTTGGAGGCTCAAGTTAGGAAATCAAATCAATAGTTTGTAGTTTAAAAAAATACCTACTCCTATCCTCCATAATAAAATATATTCCCACCTTATTAATATGGTCAAGGGAGGGGAGAAGTTCAACCTAACTTCAATAGGCTACCCCATGCCTATAATCCTAATTCTACTCTTAACACAAGAGTCATGGTTCCAGTCCATAATAACTTGGTTCAAGTAGAATAATAGGAGCCTCAAGGATAGTATATGAATGTTAATTAAGGTGAAAAATAAGATTTTATATCTCAATGAGGTCCTACTCCTAAATTTATAGTATAAGATGAGAGATTCAAGCAAGTAGAAACAAATGGAGAGTATGATAGCCAAAGAGTGAGCTTGGAAAACTTTCAAGTGGAAGATAGACTTGTAATAAATTAGAGTAACTCAGTTTAAACCAACAAAAGGTCAAATATAATATCCTTGGGAGACATTCATGATGTAGAGATGACTTCAAATAACACTCCTTCAAGGCAACAAGGTGATAATGTAAATGTGGTAGCCTTTGCAAGTCCTACACCTCTTGAAAATCAGAACTTGGGAAGGGTGATTCAAGGTAATTCATTAAATCAATCTCAATGCACTTCATTTCCTATAAGGATGCAAGAAAAGGTGAGTGTTTATTATTTTAATATCATTTAATTTTTCTACAAAGACTAGTATAGATCTTTAGTGAGTACTTCATATGCCTAGTCAAAAAGAACTACTTCAAGAGTAGTTATCCCAAATCCATATCATTCCTCAATTATCAAGGAATGGTAGTGTATTAGTCATAAATTATCTTACTCACATTTTTGAACCCTCCACAAAATCTAAAAAAAACCCATATTTTTACCTCACCCTCATTATGAGAGACGCAATTTCCCATAATTGCATTGTGGATAGTGGGGCAAGTACTTCAGTTATGACCAAACTTGTGGCAGACAAGTTGGGATTAAAATATGATACATACATCAAGGGAGTTTTAAAACTTTATAAGACACCATACAAGTAATTATGGGTCATAAAAAGTCTAAATTTTTTCATGCATGACTACCCAAGCTTTCCAATACTACAATACATAGTGGTGGTATATCTTCTTACACATTTTGCTATTTGTCTATCAAGAGTCTTCACCACCAAGATAGGAGGATATATTTATTATTATTGGTACTTATTGGCCTTAAAAATAATATATGGAGATAATGTGATAATTAAAACATAACCATTAGACAAGTTTAACATTTAACCATATATAAAAGCTAACTCTAATCTAAATTGTACTATCCATGAGGAAGAGTAATATGTCACTAATGATGGAGCATCTTCCAATATTGAAGGTATATCTGATATATTTCTAGATTATTATGGTGATAAAACATATGAATACTATCCCTATAATTTCATTTAAGGGATAAACCTTGGCACATACACCATTCATGATGAAGGTGATGAATATTCTAAGGTAAGCCTTGATGATCCTTTCAAACAAGTTGTTGAGGTTAAATATATTATTAATATATATTATAATGAGTAATAAATTGTTATATAGCATGAATATGTCAAGGATATTCAAATTATTCTTTCTCAATATGAAGAATTCCATGGATGTGATAGTCATGAAGAATAAGATGATCTATGACAGCAATTCCATGCCATAGTTTAAGAGTTTGAATAAGTGAGTAAGTCAACTCTACTTCCTAAGAATCATGAGCCTAATAGTAAGGTTATTGATATACCTTATGAATATGAATTATAATGTCCTATTGATAATGATAATGAGTGTCAAACCATTGTTAAGAGATATTCAATCATGAAGGAGTGTAACTAAGTCAAAGTAGAAATGTATGTGGTCAGTTAGTAGCCTAGGTAATAATCTAATGTTGAACCACTTACAGACATGTTTGAGTAACAATAAAATAAGTTTGATGGTTATAGACATAAATTGAATCATTATATATAATAAGGTGAAGTTGACAAAAGTTTAATGTTTCTAAAGAAGCAAAATGAAGAACACCAAGTAGACAGCAAGGAGATCAAATAGGCTACACTATCAAGTATTCCTAAATAGGAACTAAGAAGACTATTACATGTTGTTCTAAGTGGTGAAATTGTATCTAGAAGAGGTCCTATGATTTGTAAGTATCTTTATCATCTTCACATGCAAAATTTTTTCAACAAGAATCCATCATATTGTGACTTACTCTCATGGAGAATCTATGACTCAAGGAATATCCTTTTTGATCTTGGTTGAAGTAAGAGAAAGTGTTTCATCACCTCAAACATGTTTTAAGGTCAATACATATTAAGATGGGTGTGTTGATTTATGTTTTTTGAACTATTTTTATCAAATTTTTTGATTCATAGTGTGTGTTTCCTTCTGGTTGTGTTTCTGTGTGAGTTTGAAGTCTTTTGAAATCATATTAGTTTCAGATAGTAGTGAAGAGTGATTCCACAACCCAAAGGAAGGAGAAGGATATTAGTCCATTAGAGTTATAGACATGCTATCCCTATGAATCACCAATAATGTTGACCAAGTTTTACCCCAAGTCAAATTTATTTTACCCCCTATAGGTTGAAATTTCATATAAGTGCCTAATGTTTGTCATGGTTTCTAGTGGTCCTAATTTGTTTCTTGTGGTCATATTTATCCTTGTCTATCATTGTCCAAATCCTAGTCTTAAGTTCACTTATCTAATCCTATGGTCAAACATATTAAAAATTTATAAAATGTCTATTATTGTCTAAAGTAATTTAAAAATCTTAATTATACATCATTTATATCATAATATCATGCTCTAACCTTTATTTGGATTCTATATGCAAAAAACACCTTTTGGCCACCTTTAGCCCATGAAGAAGAGTTAGATGTGACACCTCAAGGAGAGAATGTTTTAAAAAGTTTCCAAATTATCCTAGTGTTATAAATTGGTCATATAATGTTTAGGGGTAGTTAGAGTCTGAATGAACCTACAGTTCAATTCCTAATCTTGGAAAAAGGACAATTTTCAAGCACTTATATGGCTTTACAATATCATTTTTTAGTTAAAAATGGTTTGTAAGTGACCCTTGAACTCCCTAAGACCATTTTATATATTTTAATGAAATTTAAGTTTTAACTAAGACTCTAGAACCTTTTTCTCCCCCAATATTGCCTTCACAAGTTTACAAAGGCAAATTTGCATTGAATGGTACGGCCAGGATGGAGAGAGAGTTAGGATATAAAAATTTGGAAATTTTTAGGGTTCCAATAAATATTTAAATACGTGAAATTAGTTTTAATATCAGTGGCATATTATTTATTAATTATCGTTAAGAGTGACAGTAGGTCATTACAGCCTATGCATCTAAAAGGGGTCTCTTTTTGCACTTGTTTCTCCATCTCAGAAATTGGTGGAGAGGAATTACTTTGAGGGTTGTTTTTTATAGGTCTTAGATCTAATTTTAATTGTGGTTTAATTAGTTTAATCATCTCCATGAGGTGATTTCACTTAAAGGAATAATGATTTGGTGTACAAGTTCTTTTAGATAATCTTGTTGCAAGTTCTTGTTTCCATTACAAGCTTTATAAATCATGGAATATCCCTTAGTTTCATTGAGTTTAAGTGTTTTGGTATGAGATGTGTTTTTGTATATATTCATCAAGTGTGCTTGCTTCTTGGTCAAATCATGGTTTGTGTCTAAAAATTCTAATGTAACTTTGATTACTAATTCTGGATTAGGAACTAGTGAAATATCATGGTGTAAGTTCTAAGACCTTATTTCACCATTATAATCATTATAAAGATAATTACAAGAGTCTAAGCACATATTCAAATGAGATATCATAAGTGTCTCTATTATATATAGTTGTATAAATTGTAAGAGTGTTTGAGGACTTAGAATATTGAAAATAACTTGATACAAATCATTATACCTTCATATGTCTATGACTATCTACTATTATCATCCATGAAGTTTCTCAAGTTGACTAGGGACTCTAATTTTAACTTAGAGACCACAAGCTTTAATAGACTATGGATGTAGTTTGTATAAGACTATAAAGTAAGTTTGAGGTGATGAGAAGATTTGTCATAAACCTTTGTAGACCATTAAGGACTAATAAGTAAGATATATAGTGGTTTGACAAGATTGAATATTTTAATAACTTAAAAGAGTAGATTTTCTTAGCCGTAAAGTAAGTAAACAAGACCTAAAAGCTTCAATCTTATAGGTCCTTAGTTGGACATCATATCTAATCCTCAAACCAACTCAAGAGAATATTCAGACATGAAAAGAACCTAATTTCATTGAGAACATAAACAATGTTATAATCCATTGGAGATACCAGTCACTTGTAATTAGATGAAGGTGAAATACCAAGTGGATGGTCCTAAAAATTCACCTAAAGGTCCATACAAATTAGTCAATAAAGTTAGAAGTTGATACAAGGTGCTTTGATGATTGGTATTAATCTTTGAAGACCACTGAGGAATGCAATGGGGGTGTGAAGTGGTTGATAAGGTTTGATAAGGCTAATAACTTAGGAGATGTTTTTGTATAGCCCTAGATAGTCTATAGTGACCTTCATGTCCTAGGCCTATAGATCCTAATTTGGACCAAGATCAACATTCAATCAATATATAAGAGTCTCAAACATGGAGACATAAAATTTAATTGAAAATTACACAAGACAAAAACCATTTAAGAACATATAAAGAATTTGGAAAGTGGAAAAAACAAGGTCTAAGCACCAAACACATAATCATATTCCCTAAAAGAGCATCTACAGGTCTATTTGAAAAACTATATATTTTCTAAAACTAAGTAATAGGTATATATGATAGTGTTTTAAGGGTGTTTTAACCCATTAAAGTCTTTAAGAGCATTGGATGAACCATTTGGAGGTTAATATGAAAGGAGTTTAGGTCTAAACACACCTTGTGCATAGTCAAGTGACCCCAATGAACACCTATAGGCTAAAAGGTAGTAGGATACTAGTTAAAACATATAGAAAAGAGACAGAGGTGTGTTTGATAGGTTTTAAAAATCAATTGGAAACTTTGAACAATGTTCAAGGACTAGGAAAGAGTGAATTACAAACAAGTATGTAGTTAGAGACACAGTCAAACAACTATAATTCACCTACATGCATACATGACTAGGGATTGTCCTAAGCCTAAAATTAATGAAAAAAGATGATAGTTAAGCTGTGAGGTTTACCTAATTTGACACAAATTCATGTTAAGACTAAATGAATCAAAATGAAAATTGAACAAAACCAAGTTTAATCTCCTACATAATACATATAGGCTTACTTATTCCCTTAGGTGAGGTTTTTCTTATTTTGATGCAAAGCTTATGACTATGGAAGGTATATAAGAATGATATTTATTTTTTTAATGGTTTTAATAATTAATAAATGTATTTTTAGACCTTATATCTGATGAAAATATGAAAAGGTCAAGAAACCTAGTCTAGAATTAATGAATATACCTACACACAATAGACCCAACTAGTCATGAGGTAATTTGATGTTTGAGACCTCCATATGAATGAATATGATATATAATTTGTTAAATATTGTTTTCATGAATTTAATGAGACATAAATGGTCTCCTTGATGTTATAAAAATATCAGAAGTACTCATTATTTTGTCTTAGACTTTGACCACTCCTTGGGCAAGGGGTAATCAAGAGACTTAGGGGTCCACTTGGTATCATAGAGAAAATAAAGAATTAAATACCTCGTGAATGGACCATAATGGTATTAAATATTAATATAAGAGGTATCCATACATTCTCATGTGGAAAAAAACATCAATGTTCACTCCAAGGCCCTTGAAGGCTAACAAAGAGAAGATAGGTTCTTATCCCTAAAACCCCTGACTAGTATACCATATTGATACATAGGGATAATTAACACATCAAAAACAATTTAATAATTTATAGGTATGTTTAAAAATTTTATGAACATATCAAAATAGTAATATTAAGTTTTGAGACCCAAAACTCATGTTTGACCTCTCTCTAGCCTCAAGAGAGCTAAGCAAGCCACTCAAAGAGCAACTTTAGATGCTCATAATATTTCACAAAATATAAATGGGAGTATATTAATTTTTAAATATTTTAATGGGTATAATAATAATTATTTAAACATGGAAGGAGTTCATTTAATTATCTTCTCTTTATGAACAATCATTAAGACCCCAAATAGGCCTTAAACCTCTCTTAAACCCTGGTAATGACTAGTCAAGGAGAAAAGGCCTCAAATTCATATCTAAAGATATATTTTACTCCTTTACCTCTTTTATTTTTTTGAGGATTCCAATATAGTTACTCACACATACTTTTATGCTGATGCCACTTGTATAGATTGGTAAAAATACCTTATTTTTGCATGTTTTTTATGTTTTACAAGTGTTTTAATAACATGAGAGATTATAAATCATGGGCTGATGTAATTTGGGAATTTTAATATATATTAAAATCCTAAAAAATTCACAATATGTTATGTAGGTGAGAAAACTAGGCCCATTTTTCAAGGTAATCTCAATTAGGCTTAAAATGAGACTAGGTGGTAAGGCCATTTCTTGGTTTGCATACTTCCATAGGGTCTTAGGACCCCAAAATTGAAATTGAGGTTGGTAATGTCATAGATAAATCTAATCACATGATTTTTTGTTATTTCACACATGTGTCAAGACTCTGTATCAATAAAATAGTGTCCAAAACAAGGATGCCTAATTGAATCCTAATTCAAGATAGAGAAAGGTAGAAAAAATGGGGTTCCATTTAGATTATGAAGATTAAATGACATGGAAATATAAGGCCATAGATTGTCCTATAATATGACTTTATTTTTTCAATATAATTCAGACAACTCCATACATAAGGAGGTTTACAGGTAAAAAGGGCAATAAGGAAACTAGGCCTAGTGAAGGCTTAAAGAGTAAAATGAGTTCCTAAGAGTTAGTCTAAGAACCAAAATAGTGTGTTTAAATATTGATAAAATATTTTAATACCATTAATATAGTTTTGATGAGATTAAGAAGATGTACTTGAGTTTTAGGCCACTTGTACCAAATTAGGCATGGGAAATGAAGAGTTACAAGACACCTATACACATGAATGATGGAATGACAGGTCATAGGAGTTTATTAAGACATGTCAAATGTTTAATGAGATTTTTTAGATAATTTAAATGTTAATTCATGTTTAGAAGGTCCATTTTTCATTCCTTTCATGCAAATAAGGATTTTTTCTAAGATGTTAGGCAAGGTGTTAAATAAGTTTGTAACCCCTATGCCACTTGGAAGGTTGAAGATACTTCAAGAGTGAGACACATGGCCTTGAAGGTATGTTATACTATATAATAAATACTCTTATTATTTTAAATCTCATGGAAACTTTTCAATCTTTATTTACCACCTCTATCTCTCTCTCTCTCTTCACCATTCTCTATAAGAGTAACCACTTTTGGCTAAGTTTGAAGATCCACACCTGGTATGGCTAAGCCCTTCTAGTTTGAATACTATATTTTCCTTTGAAATATATATTTCCAATCTAATTTTGAGTTCATAACTTTTTGTATATGTGTGTGAAGTAGTGCATAGTTGAATGACAAGTGATAATCATATATCCTTGTGTTCACTTTACACTTTCATGTTTTTTGCAAGTAGTCTGATCTCCAACAGGTCACATGAAGTGTAGTTAGTGTCCTTGTCTCTCTCTAAGTGTAATGAATATCATTAGTGTCTAAAATTAGAACTCTTATTCATTCACCTTGAGAAGTGAAATGCATATCACCTTTATTTTTAAAACACTTATGTTAGAGTAATATAGGATGTTGAAGCTATTCTTGTGAGTCATATTTTATAGTGTAAGTATATGGTAGTCTTGTGGAGATAAATTTGGTGTATCACCTATTTATATTAGGTTACTTTCATGTTTTATATATCTCTTTTCATCCAAGAAAGCAAAATAGTATAGGTGATAAGCTATCAAAGATAAATCTGGGGAACTAGCCCTTCAATCTAGAGGTTTACCTTTACTATATGCAACCCACGGGCCTAAAGGTAATATAATGTTTCAATAAATTTATATAAGGAATGAACTACCTCTCCAAGGGTGAAAAACTGAGTGACAACATAGCATATAGCATAGTCATTTTGATTGAGTGATTATGCCTTAGGTAGTAGTAAAGGATACTTATTACTACAATATTTCTTGTTAGACCTCCAATACTTGATTTTTCATTTTGAATTTGAAATTATGCACCATAATTATAAATGAATCATGATAACATTGGATGTCATAAGCTTAAGAAATTGATTTAAATGGATACATAAAAAACCTAGGATCAATATATTGAGAATCAAAACCTAATTGTAAAACATAATTCAATAAACTAAACGTCAATAAATAAAATTAAAATAACACATAATAAAAAGGAACATATCAAACACACACAAACACATTCTTTAAAATAAACAAATAAATATTTAACCATTATTATGTGTGGGGTAATAAGTTTTTACTCTTAGGCACTACCCCAAGGGCAAGAGATATGTTATATAAGGATTTTGGACAATGTTGGGATGGGGGGAATAGAAGAATAGGAAGGAAGTGGTCAAGCTGACCCCAGATGTCCCATACATCTAAGCATTGCTTATGTATTCCATGTGGACTTTAGGATAAATATATTTCTCTCAAGAAATGGGATAATAATAAAGGTAACATTAAGAGATAAGAATTGATTTAATATAATAAAATGGGATGGACTCACAAAATGGTGAGACCGTGAAAATGATTAACTAAAAAAATAGTGAGAGTGTTGAATAGGAAGATTGGTTGAGATAACTCGAGATTCCATATGCATATAAGCATTTCCTACATAGTTTATGTAGGCCTCAATCTGATGTAGTTCTCTTAGAAAGGGGAGGATAATGGATAAATGACACTATGAATGATTGTGTCAAGATAAAAAGTTACCACCCTAGAAATAATGTCACCCATAATAAGATGGAAAGATATTTAAAAAATATTATGGATTTATATATCTCCATGAGATTTTATGCTACATTTATGAATTTTATAATTTTTAGGATTTTTGGAAGTTTTCAAGTGTTTAGGGTGTTTTTTAGGCTTTATATATCTTATGGATATTTAGGCCTTTTTTCAGAACAAGGTATGTACATGAATTAATTGGTAAGTAAGATGAAAAAGGAATATAAACATACATACAAGGGATCCATATATAAAATGAAAATGTAACTTTATTTAGGGGTTAAAATGATTGACTCACAAAATAATGAGATCATGGCTTAAATTGCTCACAAAATAGTGAGAGCATGGATTTAAAATGCTCACAAAATGGAGAGAGTGTAGCTTAAATTTATTAAAAAAAATGGAAAGAGCATGGATTAAAATTCTAACAAAAAAACAAGATCATGGCTTAAATTACTCACATAATGGTGAGATCATGGAATAGGGATGACCAAGATGACCTCAAAAATTGAGTGCTACCTACATAGTCCAAATGGACCTTAGGTTATTGTAGTTCAACGTATAATGAGAGATATTACTAAACAACAACAGGCTGAGGTATGAAAATAAAAAAATGTTAGAAATGGTGTAAAATTTGGAAAAACTTAAAATATATAATTTTATGGACTACCACATAGAGACACCATGTCAAAGTGTTTGAAATATTGCCTTTAAATATATATTAATGATTACCAAATATAAATTGATTGTTGAATCTTCCTCTAAATTTGGCATCTAAATTTGTATATTATACCTATGAAATAGAGAAAAGACAAATATGGTAATAGGAGAAGGGAAAAGGATGGGTTGAAATTTTTAGAAAATAGAAGGTAAGGTAATAAACCATGTCCCAAGAAGGGGTTGTCATATATAATGTTCAATAATATCAAGTGTAAAAGCACTTGAGATGCATAATATTCATGGACTCATCTATCTCTCTCCCATATGATGTATCCAACTTGTATTTTATAGATCCACAATTAGTTTTAATAATTAATAATCTTAGATAATTAGGCTCAAATTTTCCCTTATTTTTAGTTGCATTAGTATTTTTATGATTATTTTTCAACACAAGATCACCAAGTTCAAACTCTCTAGGTTGGGTTTTCTTGTTATTATTATAATGAATCTATTTTGATATGATTGGAGATTATTCTCAGTGGCTATCTATTTTTCATCAAGTAGTTATAGTTCTTGTAATCACACTACTCAATACTCCTCATCATCAATGATATCTTTCAATTACATGTGCAAGGAAGGAAACTTAATATTGATAGGGATAATAGATTTAGTGCCATATACTATGGAATATGGTGAGGCTCCTATAGGGGTTTGGATATTGGTATGATAGTCTTAGAAGGTGGGACATAATTATAAGTTCCATTCATGGCTAGTGGAATTAATAGTATTTTTAAGGATGGGGTTAAGGGTATTTTTATATGCCTTATCTTGGTCATTGCTTTAGGGGAAATAAGGAATGGAAAACTATTATTTGATATGGTACTTGGAATAGAGGGATATTATATCCTTATTTTTAAAGGACCCAAAATTATTATAAATGACTTCATAAGGAATGCCAAAGTAGTAGATAGGTTAGTCTAAAATAAATTTGGAAATTTGATTATTGGTTACATAAATGAGGGGAATGGATTCAACCCACTTATTAAAATACTCATTCATAGTGAGGATGTGATTATGGCCATCTCAAGAAATAGGATTGATTTTCCCTACAAGATCAAGTCACCATGTCAAAAATAGAAAAGGAG
The DNA here is from genome assembly GCA_037957365.1 of Torreya grandis. Lineage (NCBI taxonomy): Eukaryota > Viridiplantae > Streptophyta > Pinopsida > Cupressales > Taxaceae > Torreya > Torreya grandis. The sequence continues at coordinate 16,406 of JARHVA010003044.1, forward strand.
TAGTAGTTAATTGAAGTGTTCAGGCTAGAGCATGAATGATATTGGCATATTTATGACATGGCACACACTTCTTAACATAATGACATGCATATTATTCCATAATGGGCCAATAAATAACTCTACATAAGAGTTGACCAAATTTGAATTTTAGGATAAATTGGGATAGCCCTAGGTAAAAAATTGACTTTTAGGTGTTTTAGGGGTCTAATATAGATGTCACAAGGTGTTCTACAGGCTAATTGTTGTCATTTAATGTTATACTATCCTTGGCCCTTAGTCATTTTAGTCATTTTGGGTCATTTAAAGGTCAAAAAATGTACATTTAATGAGTTGTAAAAATTTCTTGGGAAGTGTGAAGGATCCAAAAGGTGATGTCACATGACATGTGTCCTCTTATGCCTTAAGTAACTAAAACCAATTAAAAATTGGTAAGTTCCTTAGAAAAAGGGCAGTTTTCTTGAGAAGAGAGAAGATAATGGCACTTGTATGACCCATGGGGAAGTGTGATACATGGGAAAAGATAATAGTATGTCTCTTTAGCTTCACCAAGATCATTTACATGTTTGGTTTGCTTTATAAGTGCCATTTTTGGCCCAAAACTATTATGCTCCTTTTCAATTTTTTTGGCAAGTAGAAGTGACCTTTAGGTTTGTGCTTAATATGGATAGCTAAGATTTTTTCAAATAAAATAATTATGGGAGGTTTTATTAAACTCATATACCTTAATTTTCATATAAGTATTTATAATAATGGTGGTCTGTGCTTCATGAACCATCCTCATGAAGACTGTACTTTTCTACCATTTGTTTCATGCATATTATGGTTTTTTCTCCATTTTGAGAAAATATGTATGAAAAAATGCTAAGGTGGACTCCATACAATATTGGATATCTTATAATATACCATACATTATTTATTTCATGTTTCAAAGTGTTTGGATGAGCCAAGTAGATTAGGTTGTAAAAGGAAGCAGTTTTTGTGCAACAAATAGTCTTTTCACTATATTTAGGATTTTCATGATTTAAAAATGGATCTAGGGAGTTTTGATAGGTTATTTATCATGTGTTAAAATGATATAATGACATCTTAGGTTCATTATCCAAGTAATATCCATGGGAGGGCAGTCATAGAATACTATACAGTCAATTTACCATATGACTGTCATACTAGTCAGCTAGGTGATTACAAAGGGTTCAACATTGAAAATGAGGTTTGAGTACTTTTATTAGGAATTAAACAAATTTTTGTTTCATTTGATCATAATTTAAGATAACCCAAACATCATTTAACTCACAAAACATGCACATACCCATTTTTTCCCTTTCACTGTCAAGTCTACAACATTACAAGTGCACCTACATGTACCATTTATGAGTAAGCATGTGGGAAAAAGTTGTAAGATTGGTTTGAGGTATTTTAAGTTTAAAATAATTCATTTTATAACTTTTTTAATACCTAGAATGGATCACAAGCACCCATGTAAATCATACTATCCAAGTTTATTTTACTGCTTGTATGTATGGTTTTGTCCACCTATAGGTGGCTTGATAGAGACATAAGGGTTTATTATTTGGAAAATTTAAACATGGTAAGGTTTTAATTCAAAGTAATATCATATGACAAACTTAGGGTAGACATAACATCAAATGGGTTTAAGGATATGTAAACCATCTCAAACATATAATGACAAAATTCAGGCCCCTGATTGCCAAAATGAAGAAATAAAGGTTCATAAAGGTTTTGAAAATATCATATGACATGGATACATGAGATTTTGGGTCATATAAATGGCTTTGTTTTGTAACCTATAGCATATAAAGTCAGATTAAAAACTTTAAAGTGTAGATGACAAATGGAAACGGGTTTTTGAGAAGCCTAAAAGTGTAATTTCATGCACTGATTTTGGATAATGAACCTACAATAATTTTGAGTTTTTAACAACCCTTGTTTCCAAAGTTGACACTAGATCATTCAAACACATGAAGATGATTAAAAAATTTTCATTTGAGTTTTCATTTTCTAATTATCATCTAGGGAGGATGTGATAATTGTGTTTGCATTTTATGCTCACCTACAGGATTTATTTTGCCCTAAATTTTCACCTATAGCCACTATGTTGACTATCTCAGGCAGTGAATAGAGAAGTTGCGGTTTTGAGTGTGGAAAGTGCACATAGGATAAAGTGTATTATGTAATCATGTAGATATTTTTATGGTATATTTAATGTTTTCAACAATACTTAGACCATGAATAATACCTATAGGACCTCTCACAGTCAACTGTACTTGACTGTGAGGGATATGGAGCAAGTAAATTGGGCCTTTTGAGGTTTTTATTACTCAAGATGAAAAAAATGATCAAATAGGTAAAATATTATCCTAATACACTCATATAATGTTTATTACATTTTATTTGAGTTTAAAACATGCAAAGTAACCTATGGAGGACCCCTATTTTGCAAAAGGCATAGACTACTATTGACTAAGACAAGCAATGAGTAGGATTAAGGGTCCAAAGTGATAGTCTAAGCTCAAAAAAAGTGATAAATGGGTCAAAATGAAATATAGATAATAATTTAAGATTAAATAAGAGTCTTTAATAATTTTTTCAACCTAAAACATGCATAAACACCTCCAGGTAGGGTTTAATTGGCTTTAACACAATTATTTACCTATGACTGGTCTTACAAGCATTTCAACCTCCAAAGTGATGATATAGATAATTTGGATGAGTAAAAAAGTTAAAATAAATGATAATAAGAATAATATATTCTAATTAAGGTCTTGTTTCATTTTTTTCAAAGTTAAGGTATGCAGGATAGTACCTTGAAGAGACATAGTCAACAATGACACTTTGTTTTAAAAACTCAAGGTGTGTATAGGGGTATAGTGAAAGTTTAGAAAAATGAATGGATTTGAAATAAATTAATAATGATTGGATAATTTTTAATAGACCATATAATGTGAAAATAATTCATAAATGAAGGTCTCCAACAAAGATACACAATCTACTCTCCAACACCCCTACATGGTCCACTTCACACTAGTCTATCTTGGTACTAAGGGTCTTTGGAGGATAAAATGAACTAAGAGAGTTGAAAATTTGTGTATAGTACCATTAAATTTTTTATAAAAAATTAAACCATTCAATTTTTTTTTAAGAAATAGGGGAGTGCCCTCTATTTTATCTTAGATAGAGGACACTCCCTTATGAGTAAATCTCATAGGGTTTGAAGGATAAGGTAGAATTATGCAGATAGGAACCATATAAATTTTTCAAGAGGGTGTATAAAGTTTAATTATATCCAAAAAAATATATAAACTAATATATATGGAGGAATTATATCATAATGATCTAAGCTCTTGAACTTATAGGCAAGTCTATTAGGCCTTAAAGAAGCCTAGTGCCAAATGGTAAGCCATTAATACTTATAGCTCTTAGTGAACCTTATGAATATTTGGAGAATTATTTTTGTATGGAATAATTTTTTTTTTATATTTTGGTATGTAGAGGAAACATCTAAAATTCATGTTAGGCTTCAATGTGTAAACAAGCATACTAGACAGGTGTTGGCCTAGTGCCCAAATGAGAGGTCAAAACCACTTATAGCATGAGATGAGATTTATAACCTATTAAAAAAAAATTATTGGGTAATTAAATAAGTTTTAAATATTTATATTGAAAATAAAACCAAAAAAATCCATTTTTAGATCTCAAGGCAACTTAGGCATGCAGGAAAGGAGAAAAAGAGCTCGATAGGTCAAGTTTTGGCACTCATATCTCTCTTGATGCTTTACATGGGAGATAGAGAATTTTGGGAAAGTTATAAGAGGTATTTAAAAACTAACTTTTTGAATTTGTATACAACTCCAATGTCAAAAATACATGAACAAATCTTAAGAGGTCAAATAGGCCTAAAACCCTTGAAAAGCCTTACTAGTGACCCAATGATGGAAATGGAGCTAGAAGGCTGATCTAATCACATAGTTTGACCATGAAACCTATTGGAAGTTTTATAGGACTCACTAAAAATTCCTCTCATACTTTTTAGCTAGATGGATAAAGTAAAAAATACACTTTTATTAACAATTTTATGCATTATGTAGGGTAAAGGAAGAATATAAAGATAAAATAAAATTTTGAGGGAATATTAAGACTTGTTATAACTCCATATGGTAATTTATTTATAATTAAAAAACTCCTAAGTGTTTTATCCATAGCTCTCATCTCATCTAGTCAAAATTGACATAGTGGACAACCTAGTGATAAGTGTGAAAACTCCAAGTGGAAGTGATTTTAAGGTTCCCTTGATGATTATAAGGATATGGAGTGTCTTGAAAGGTGTCATACACTCCCTCACATGTATTTTAATGAGAAAATTAAGCATTTTTGGAATCCAAGTGTTAAAGTTGTATGAAAAAAGAGTTTTTTGAAATCAAATGATGATATCTCATTTTGGGATTATTCCAAAGAACTAGAACTATAACTAATGAATGGAGAGGCATGTCTGATATCCTTGATCTTCATTATAATCATTTTAATTATTATTAGTTTCTATGAGGCATTCAATAATCTCAAATCATGAAGGTATATTTTCTAAGCTAGTCAAGAGGATTTTCTGCCACTTTACAAGAGTTTGATGACTTAGATGGACACATGTACTTCCTAACCTTGCATGATTCACCCTATATCCTCTTCTCATGCATAATTAATTTATTTTATCATCTTGACAAGTGTCCTTCTGACCCTTGAAATCATTTATTCTCCTCTATCTCTCAATTTCTATAGGAACTAGCCATTTTGGCCATTATAACTTATGCTCCACTTGATTATGGTGAAGCCCTGCTCATTTTCATACCTTTTGATCAATAAAACTACTATTTTTTACCTCCTTCATAAATATTCTTAGTGTTTTAATTTGGAATGTTTGATTTTTCATAAGTGAATACTATGGATTTATTAGCATGTTGTTTCATTCTATCATTTATTTAAAATTGGAAAGATTATTCTTTCAAGGCATGTGAAGTGTTCTAGGAAATGTCAAGTATTGAGTGAGTTAGTATTTTCATTAGTTTCATTCAAGGCCTCTTGTCTATTCCTCATAGCCTAGGCTTTCATCCATAACTTCATAATGTAAAATTGATGTGAGAAGATACAAATTAGAGAAGTGTATGTTTAGTTTGTCCCTTGGTTTCAAGTGTAACATGTTGTTGTTGGTAATTCATAATATATTTTGGTATATCACCTCCCTTAGGTTAGTTTTATTTTAGTTATCTTTTTCCCTTTTCATTTCCCAAAGTTAAGTGTAGTTATGATCCAGAGTGGTACATAAAGGGAGCTAGCCCTATCTAGGTATTCACCTCATCCTTAGGCTACCCACAAACCTATAGGTGTTTCCATTATTCCACTTGGATGAGGAGATATTTTCATCTCCTTAAAGGGTGAAAATTCAAGTGAAAATAGTTTTTGGCATACCTAATGGGACTCTTGGTCTAAGAAGTTGAGAGATTTTTGGTGTTGTCTCTCAACAATCAACCTTTGGAGGAATCTATCCAAGCATCAATGGTGACTCTAAATATATATCAATAGGTCAAGAAACCTAGGTTATCCTTTGAATATTTCTGGAAATATTTTCCTTTGTTTTCTCTCTTTCAATGAAGTTTCATGGATAATTTTTGTGTTGAACACTATTTTACATAAGTTGGTAAGACATTTCAAGCTTGTGTAATTCCCTTTAAATATGAACAAGTTCTTAATCATCCTTTTCATGAAGAGTAATAACCTTGTCATGAATTGTACAAGCCCTATCATGAAGTATATTAGTCTTATAGCCAGCCTCCTCAATATCTTGCTTCTACTAGTCAACCTAGCCACTTCTTAACTCCATCCATTTACACCTTCAAGCAATCACTTTTAGGATATGAGAGATACATTTTAGAGATTGATAATCTAAGAGGATGTGGTCAAGGTTTTCTTAGGAATATTATCCATAAGGTGAGAGATGAATTAGATATGGTTAAAATAAAGTGGGTACCTATTGAGAGAGCTAATTGGCAAAGGCTCACAACTGAGATGTTTGATATGAGTGGACTAGTTTCTTCCTTATATGATAGGATAGGAGTTCATGAAAGGAAACCTCACCAAAACTATCAGCCATATTTGATCCCTACTCATGATCCCAATCAATAAAATCAATGTCATCCTTTTTCCAATCAATTAAAAGAGAGAGTTGAAGGGAAAAACTATGTTTTGATGTTAATCTTGATGGACAAATTAAGTTGGATAATATTCATATTCATCAATCCATGTTGTTATAAAAGGAATTGGAACTCAATACCTTATTTAAATCTCACATTTCATCCTTACTACCTCAAAAAGATACTTATAATCCTAATATCTTAATGTAGTACAAGATAATGGATTCATGGGGAAAGAAAGAAGAGAAAAGTCTTGATAAAGAGTGTGAAGTTGAGAATGAGTTTGATACTATAAAAACCCATCCCATGCTTCCTCAAGAAAATACTTCTAATCCTAACATACTAAGCTGGAGTAAGATAGTGTAATCATGGGGGAAGAAAGAGGATAGAAGTTTTGTTGATAAGGAGTGTGAAGTTCTGAATGAATTTGATCCTTTGTAAGTTCCTCCCACTATTCCCCAATAAAATTCTTGTGTTCCATGTCAGACCTCATGCATTCCTTGTCCTCATGAAGAATCATATGAAATTAAAGAAATAATTTTACAAGATAACCTAGCCAAACAAATCAAAGAGTTAGAGGCAAAGACAAAATTGTTAAGTTAAGGTGTGATGGAAGGTTTAGACCCAAAAGAAGATCTTATGCCTAAACACACCCCATCCACCCTTCTTCAAGAGAGTCCTCAATCTAAATCAGATGTGATTGAAGTGGTTTTCAAGTGGAATGAATAAAATCAAATTTTTTTAATCCAAATGTCTACCTCCCCTTCCTCAAGAGATTCCAAAAGAATCCCCTACATTCCATTCCTAATCTGATTTTGAGTTCTATGTGCCACCTCCACCAATAATTTTATCTTGTCCTCACCCCATCACAATTTTAACTAATGGAATTATGGTATGGGAACCTAAAGAGGATAATTTGGTTGAAAAAACTCATAAATATTTCTTGAAGAAATTCTAACTCCTTGGAAACCTCATTGGACTAAGTCACAAGACTTCAAGATGCCTTGTCTTATAATCACAAAGAAGGAAATGGAAGATATTGTAGCCCTTGAGAATTAAAATAATGATGTGATAGGTGAGACAAAATTTTAGATCCCATAATATGTCCTAAGTGTTGAGGAATAGGTGAGCCATTTTGTTGAATCTTCTTGTTTGGTTGGTGATGAAGAATGCCTTCCTTATGTTGAATAAAAAATCTTGGATGAAGAACTTTTGGATTCTAAGGAAGATGATGAAGGAGATTATCTTGTTCCCCCTCATGATGATGATCAAAAGGAATATGAGGACTTGTGGTAGAATTTTGAAAACATTTGTAATGAGTTTGAGTCTCTAAAGCAGTCTACCATTTCATTAGAGCTAATTACAAATGATGATGAGAAAGATGACATTGTCCAACACATCAAAAATGGGAAATAACAAGTTCCTAATCAACATTTTGATAACTTGTTTGAAATAATTGGAGTAGGATATACTCCTCTTCGAGGAGGTTATGATCTAGTCAAAGATGGAGAAGGCATCTTTGGCACTCAATTAAGTATGAAAAGAAAAAGCAATCTATCAAATCTATCCTTTCAAGAAGCATATGCATTTCATTATGACATGTTTGAAATCATTAATATGGGTTATTATCCTATAAATAAATTTTTAGAAATGCATAAGATATTTAAGGATGGAAAAATCTCCTATTGGCCTCAATCTTTTAAGGAAAAAGAAACTAATCCTCTTGAAGTCGTACCTACAAAGAAGATGCAAGTTGACCATGAGATGAAGAGTAGGCAATATTATGAAGTATGTGAACATGTTAAAGAGGAATATATATATATATATATATATATATATATATATATATATATATATATATATGAGATATATTTAAGGATGATCTACTTGATATCAAATCAAGTTAAGTTCCAAATAATAGGTCTAATCCACAAATCATTTAATCTAAGGAGAAACATGCTTGGCACAATGTTTTATCTCACCATGAAGATGATTCAAGAATATTTAATTTTGATCCCAAAAAGGAGGTATTATTAGTTTCTATTTGTGCATAATATTTTGTTTTATGATTCCCCTAAGTGCCTTGAACACACACACATGTGTGTGTGTGTGTGTGTTTTGTTAATTTGTTGTCTTGTTTTATGTGTGTCCTTTACTTTGTGTGGTTGAGGTAAATAGTGGTCTTGTCTTAATGGTAAATGGCCAAGGTTTCCTTATTTGTCTTATAATTCAAATGAATCCCTAATCCCAATGGATTGATAAGGCTAATAGTCTATTTAGCATAATAGGCATGCTACCCCTATGAGTCACCAATTTGCTGACCAACTTTGACTTTTAGGTCAAATTGGGGCACCCCTAGGTATAAAATTGACTTTTAGGCATTTTATGGGTATAATATAGATGTAAAAAGGTGTTTTATAGGCTAATTGATGTCATTTAATGTTATACTAGCCTTGGTCCTTATTCATTTTAGTCTTTTTAGTCATTTTGGGTCATTTGGAGGACAAAAAGGTGTATTTAATGAGTTGTATGGATTTATTGGGAATTTCAAAGGGTATAAAAGGTGATGTCTTGTGACATGTGTCCTAGGAGGTCTTAATCAACTGACACAACTGAAATATTGTAGGTTACTTTGAAGAAAAGGTAGCTTTCTTGGGAAAAGAGAAGAAAATGGCACTTGTATAGCCCATGGGGAAGTGTGTCATGTGGGAGAAGATCATGGTATGTCTCTTAAGCTTTCTAATGATTATTTACATGTATTTTTTCTTTGGAAGTGGCAATTTTGCCCAAAATCATTTACTCATTTTTAGTCTTCTTGGCAAGTAAAAGAGACCTTCAAGTTTGTGCTTCATATAGACAGCTCAAGAGGTTTCAAGTAAAATTATTCTGGTAGGTTATATTAAAATTATATAAATTCATTTAAAAATTATTATTTTTAAGAATGATGTTCTATGCTTCATGAACCATCCTCATGAATTTGATTGTACTTTTCTTCTTATTATTTCATGAACCCTATGGGTTTTATTCCAGTTTGAGAAAATATATATGAAATAGTTGCTAATGTGGACTAAAGAGCATGTTGGATCTCTTATAATATGAAATCCATGTTTTCTTTTCATGTTTCAAAGTTTTTGGATAAGCCAAGTAGCTTAGGTTGCAAAAGGAAGCACTTTCTATGCAATAGGTAGTTTTTTCACTATGTTTAAGATTTTCATGATTTGACATTGGCTCCAAAGATTTGTGATAGATTATTTATGATGTTTAAAATGTGTTAAAATTATATCATGAAATCTCAGGCACAATCTCCAAGTAATCTCCATGAGAGGGTAGTCCTAGAATACTATATAGTCAATCTACCATATGATTGTCATACCAATTAGCTAGGTGCTTACAAAGGGTTAAATATTGAAAATGAAGTTTGAGTACTTTTATTATTCCTTTAAATAAATTTTTACTTAATTTTATCATCATTTAATAGAACATAAACATCATTTAACTCATAAAACATGCACATACTCATTATTTTCCTTCAATGTCAAGTCTGCAACATTATAAGTGTACCTACAGGTACCAATTATGAGTAAGCACATGGGAACAAGTTTTAGGACTGGTTTTATGTCTTTTAATTTTAAAATATTCCATTTTATAACTTGGTGAATACCTATAATGGATTGCAATAACCCATGTCAATCATATTGTCCAAGTTTCTTTCACTGCCTGTATGTATGGTTTTATCCACCTACAAGTGGCTTGATAAAGACATAAGGGTTTATCGTTTGGATAATTTGAAACATGGAAAGGTTTTAATTAAGAGTCATATCATATTTGAAACTAAATTTATACATACTTGAAAAATTAAATGGGTTTGATTAGATGTAAACCATTTCAAACACAAAATGATAGAATTTAGGCCCATGATTCCCAAAATGAAGAAACAGAGGTCTATAAAGGTTTTGGGAATATCACATGACATGGATACATGATATTTTTGGGAATCCAAATATCTAGGTTTTTTAAACTATATAATATATAATCACCTTACAAATTTGGAAGGGCAGATGACAAATGGAAAGGGGTTTTTGAGAAGCCTAAAAGTACACTTTCATGCACTGATTTTAGATAGTAAACCTACAAGAATTTTGAGTTTTGAATAGCCTTTGTTTCCAAAGTTGAAACTATATCATTCCAACACATTAATATAATTACAAATGTTTCAATTGAGTTTTCATGTTCTAATTATTATGTAGGGAGGATGGAATAACTATGTTTGGGTTTTATGCTCACCTACAGGTTTCCTTTTGCCCAAACTATGCATCTAAAACCAAAAAGAGGTTGTGGTTTTGAGTGTGGAAAGTGAAAAAAGGATAAATTTCATTATTTAATTGTGTATATAGTTTTATGGGACGTTTAATGATTTTAAACAAGGATTAGACCATGAATAATACCTATAGGACCTCTCATAGTCAATGGTAGTTAACTATGAGGGTTAGGGAACAAGTAAATTGGGCCTTTTGAGGTTTTTATTGATCAAAATGAAGAAAATGATACAATAGGTACACTATGATACTAATAAACTTATATAAGGTTTATTATATTTTATTTGAGTTTAAAAAATGCAAAGTAACATGTGGAGGACCCTTGTTTTGCAAAAGGCACAATCTATTATTGACTGAGATAAATAGTGAGTAGGATTAGGGTCCAAAGTGATAATCTAAGCTCCAAAAAGTGATAAATGGGTCCAAAGGAAATTTATATGATAATATAATATTTAATAATATTATTTAATCATTTTTTCAACCTAAATAATGCATAAACACCTATAGGTAGGGTCTAATTGGCTTCAACATAGTCATTTACCTATGACTGGTCTTATAAGCATTTCAACCTCCAAAATGATGATTTAGCCAAGTTGGGTGAGTAAAATAGTTAAAATAAATTATAATAGGAATAATATAATCCAATTAAGGTATTTTTTCATTTTTTTTAAATTCAAGGTATGTAGGACAGTACCTTGAAGAGACACAATCAAGAAGGAAACTTTGTTTTGAAAACTCAAGGTGTGTGTAGGGGTATAGTGAAAGTTTAGAAAAATTAATGGATTTTAAATAAATAAATAATTCTTTTATAAATTTTAAAATACCCTATAATGTCGAAATAATTCATAAAGGAAGGTCTCCAACCAAGATACACATTCTACTCTCTAACACCCCTGCACAATCCACTTCACACTGGTCTATCTTGGAACTTGGGGAATTTAGAGGGTAAAATGACCTAGGAGAGAGTTGAAATTTTTTTTATAGAACCATTAAAACTTTTATAATACAATAAATCATTCAATTTTTTTTTGGAAATAGGGGAGTGCCATATATTTTGTCTCAGACAAAGGACACTCCTTTATGAGCAAAGTTGACATGGTTTGAAAGTTAAGGTATAAGTATGAAGAAAAGAGCCATATAAATTTTTAAATAAGGTTTATAAAGTTGAATTATATCCAAAAAAATATTATAAACCAATCATAGAGGGATTAATTCTATCAGAATGGTCTAAGCTCTTGAAATTGTAGGTAGGTCTGTTAGGCCTTAAAGAGGCCTAATACTAAATGGTAAGCCATTGTTACTTACAAATCTTAGTGATACTTAAGAATATTTGGAGTGTGATTGTGGTATTAAATCAAAGTTTTTTTAATCCTTTTTTATTTATAAGAACCATTAAAAACTCATGTTAGGCTTCAAAGTGTAAACAAGAAACTAGGCAGGTTTTAGCCTAGTGCCCAAATGAGAGGTAAAAACCACTTATAGCATTATATGAGATTAATAACATATTGAACATGTTTATGGGGTTATTAAATAAAATTTCAAGATTTTATATTGAAAATAAAACCAAAGAAAGCCATTTTTAGACCTCGATATAACTCAAGAATGTATGAAAAGAGAAAAAGAGCTCGATAGGTCAAGTTTTGACACTCATATCTCTCTTAATGATTTTCATGGGAGATAAAGGAGTTTTTAAAAGTTATAATAGGTATTTAAAAACTAATTTGTGTAATTTTTCTTAAACTCCAATGCTATAACTTCATGAACAAAGCTTAAGAGGTCAAAAAAGCCTAAAACCCTTGAAAACCCTTGTGAGTGACCTGATGATGGAAACAGAGGTATAAATATGATATAATGAAATATTTTAACCATGAAACCTATTTTAAATTTCAGATGAATAACTTAGGATCCCTCCCATACTTTTTAGCCATACAGACTCGTATGGACAAGGTACAAAACAAGCATTCCCTAATAGTTTTGTGCATTGTTTAGGCTATAATAAGAATCTAAATATGAAAAAAAGTTTGGAGGGAAGATTAATAATTTTTATAACTCCATATGGTCATTTATTTCCAATAAAAAAACTCCTATGTGTCCAATCCAGAGCTCTTATCTCATCCAGTCAAAATTGGCATATTGAACAAGCTAGTGAGAAGTGTGAAAACTCCAAGTGGAAGTGATTTTAAGGTATAATTGATGATTATAAGTCAATTTAGGGTCTTTATAGTTGTCATACACTACCTCAAAAATATTTTAATGATAAATTAAATCATTTTTTGAATCCAAGTGTGTAGGGTGCATGAAAGAGAAGTTTTCTTAATATCAGATGATGATTTATCATTTTGGGATGATTTTAGAGGACCAAAATTGCAACCAATACATAGAAATGCATGTAAAATATCCTTACCCTTGATTAAAATCATTTTAACTATTATTATTTAGTTATGATGAATTCAAGAAGATCAAACTATGAAGGCAGGTTTTTTGAGCTAGTCAAGAGGATTTTATGTCACTTTGCAGGAGTTTGATGACATAGATGGACACTTGTACTTCCTAAAATTGCATGTAATGTCCCATATACTATTCTAATTCAAAATTAATGGATTTTATCAGCTTTAAATGTGACTTTTTTACCCTTGGAATTATGTCTTCTCCTTTCTCTCTCAATTTCTATAAGAACTAGCCATTTTGGCCATTGTAACTTATGTTCCACCTGAGTATGGTAAAGCCCTACTCATTTTCATACCTTTTGATCAATAATACTACTTATTTTTACCTCATCCATGATTAGTGTGTTCATTTGGAATGTTTTATTTTGCATAAGTGAAGATTATGGATTCCTTAGCATGTTGTTTCATTATATCATCTTTTTATAGTTGGAAAGATTATTCTTGTAGGGCATGTGAAGTGTTCAATGAAATGTCAAGGATTAATTGAGTTATTATTTTAATTAGTTCCATTCGATGCCTCTTGTCTAGTCCTCGTATCTTATTTATTCATCCATAACCTCATAATGTAACATTAATGTGAGAAGATGCAAATTGGAGAAGTGTATGTTGAGTTTTTCCCTTGGCTTCAAGTGTAACATGATGTTGGTTATAAGTCATAATATATTTTGGTGTATCAACTCCCTTAGGTTAGTTTGATTTCAGTTATATTTCTCCCTTTTCACCCCTCAAATTTAAGTCTAGTTGTGATCCAAAGTGGTACATCAAGGGAGCTAGCCCTATCTTGAGATTCACCTCATGCTTAGGCTACCCACAATCCTAGAAGTGTTTCCATTGTGCCACTTGGATGAGAAGAGATTTTCCATCTCATAAAAGTGTGAAAATCTAAGTGAAATTAGGAGTTTATTTGAAAGTACCATTCCATTAGTGTGGGCCTTGAAAAGCCCTTTGTACACTTATTTAAGTGTTAATATAGATTCTATCAAAGTTAAAAAATGAAGTAGAGTTCCATAATATATTATACAATAGAGTATAACACTAAGGTATAACAAGAGGAATTTTATATATAGTCATTTTGTTTGTTTTAGAAAAGTTTATTAGGAAGAATGTGGTCATGGATATAGTCATTTAAGCCATAGTACCAAGGTGAGCTGGTGTAAACAATATCACATACCATTTCAAAATTTAAACATTCATGAGCTAGTTTCATAAGATTTTTAATAAGGAAATGGTACTTGGGAATGTGATTTATAATTTCTATCAATGAGATACTTGTTGTCATGACATCTTAGTCTTGTTATTGGCCCTTGGTAGCTCAAATTAGATATGTTCAAAGTTTTGATTGAGACCATCCACCATGTTTTTATAAGGTATAAATTTGTCATATTTGTTCTAGTATTAATTTTTAACTTGGTTAATAATAAACTAAGAATCCTTTTGAACATGAAATTGCTTAATATTCCACTATAGTGCTAGGAAAAAATCTACCATGCATGATTAATAATTTTTTATATTGTTGGTAGTTTAAAAACAATGTGGAAGTCTTTGGAAATAATATTCCCTTGTGGGATTATGAATAGGATTTCAGATTTAGATCTACAAGATGTGTAAGAACCATCAATATAGAGTTTCCAATGCTATGATTCAGAAGAGGTTTCATCCAAAGTAAATATAGACTCTTCTGAGAAATTGAAAGTGAGTGGCTTGGTATATGATAAGGGTGATTTAGAAAGCTGATTTGTAATTACTTTCCAATTAATTAATTTCTAATGTACATATTAAATCTCAAATTCACTTGAGAACATGACCCATTTGGCAATGCATCTATTCAAAGTTTCCTTGGAAAGTAAATATTTGAGTGGTCTACTTTGAAAAAAATACTGGTTTTATTTTTTAGCATGTGACATCATAACTTTTGTGATGTGAATATCATTTATAAGTAGGCATTTTCAATTAGGTTATAGTTATTTTCATAGATAACCAATGTTTGGCTTAAATAATATACTGCTCTTTCTTTCCCTTTATCATGTTGGGCAAGGAGTGCCCCCAAGGAATCTTATGTGTTAGAAATAGAGAGTAATATATTCCCATGCATTTGTGGGGTTAAGATAGGTGGATTTGCCAAATATTATTTCAAATGATCACATAATTTTTGACAGTTAGTGTTACACAAAAAGGTGGTGACCTTATTCAAAAAGTGAGTGAAAGGATGAGCTATATTTTCTAATTGTGAAATGAAGCATCAAATTATTAGAATTTTGATCTTAAAATTACAAAAATAATTCATATTAAAATGAGTGATTTCTGTAATGGCCTTAATCTTTTCTATATCAATTTCAATGTCACTTTGAGAGACAATGAAGCCTATCAATTTTATAGAGATGATTCTAAATATACATTTTTATGATTAAGACACACCTTGTATTCACAAAGCCTTTCAAATATACTTCATAAAATTTATGGATGGATTGATCTCATCTTGTATTTTCCCAAAATCTCATCCACATAGTCTTCTAAAATATCATACATCATCTCATGAAGATGACAATCATGGCACATTGGTGAATAACACCAACATTATTGAGGCCAAATGACATCACATGATAATAGAACATCCCCCACATAGTGGTAAACAATGTTTTTTTTTGTTATTTAGGTGATATTTTTATCTAATTATATCCTAATAATCCATCCATGATAGATAACATCTCATACCTTGCTATGGAATCTAAAACCATATCAATGTTTGGCAAAGGAAAATCATCATTTGGGCATGATTTATTGATATATTTGAAATATATACATATGCATATTAATTGTGGATTATTTATAACTATAATGATGTTTGATATCCATTATAAATAGTATATGAGATGAATACATCCTAACTCCAATATTTTTTATAATTCCTATTTTACTAGTATGATAATGTGCAAATGAATTTTTATCAGTTTTTGATTTATCAACTTGACATTTGGGTGAACAATAAGGTGATGAATAAATAAATAAAGATCCAATATAGTCATATCTATATATAACCATGAAAAATATCAATGAACTCTTGCAGGAGGGAAATAAGATCACATTCTTCTTCTATGAGTGACACTCCTAGTTTAGTCCATTTCGGATAGTCTATTATTCAGATGATTATTTTTATGGTATCTTCCACAAGATGTGTGGAACCATAATTTAGAATAGTTAGTAACTAGGTAAATTAATATTATTAATTGTCTTTTGGCTCAACTAGTTCATTGAATTCCCCCATGTATGAATAATATGAATCACCAAAGGCTGGTAAAGGCCACTCAAGAAAGGCATGCAAAAAAATATTGAACCAATTATTTGAATACTCTAATATTCTAAATTAATTTATAAATAAAACAAATTTCTATGACTGGAGGTACCTTAGGCCTCTTTTGAAATAGGATGAAATTCACCATCTAATGGAACCTGAAATAGGTTTTCACCATGGTACTCATTTTTTTATTTACTATTTTCTTGGTCCCAAAATACATCAAAAATGTTTTCACTTTGGGACCTAAATGTTTCATTTTCATTTTTTTGGGTTATTTTTGATTGAGTAAGTTCACATACCCCCTAAAATAGGTGGTAGAGTACAATGATATAGTGAATCCTTGCTTATGATCATCAATCAAAAAACCATCTCTGAGGCCCATGAATTCAAAAATTACCTCATCATTTTGGAAATCATCCAATGGCATATGTGTATCATGTTAGTCTTAGTAAATTAACTAGAGATGATGGAGGAAAAGAGGGTAATTATAAATGACAAGGGAAATGGTATAAATGGTATTTGTATTAAAAAGGTTGGTATCATCTAATTCATCATAGATTATATAATATGAATCTACATTGCTTCCAACATCTTCATCATTAGATAGTAAATTCATATCATTCTCAAGAGATAAGGAATCATCCCCAAGTGGTTTCTATCTAATGGTCATGTTCCTTTGTGTTTGGTATCATATATTATATGAATATGACCCTGGTTCTTTGCCCTTAAGACTTTTCCTCATAAGCTTTTCTATCTATTATTCTATTTGGAATTGAACACTTTTTTCTTTTGTAGTAAGTACCAAGGTTATAATTATACAACCATGAATCATTGTCACCTTTGATATAATATTGATCTTGGGTAGTAGCATTAATAAAATCAATAGAACCTTTTTGGTGAGATCCAACTTTCTTATGCCATTCCATTCTAATGGTTTTCACTTTGGGCCAACCATGTGATTTAGGTGTTTTAGGCAATTTGGTACTCACCATGTCCTTTTTCTGTAATGGTAAATTAAGAATATATTTGAGGAGGAGGTGTAGATGAATTATATGCAAAGCTAATTATATCCACATAATTTGACTATAAAGGATAAACAATTACCTCTTGGCCATTTTTAAGGATATTATATAGATCAAGTTGATAGTTTTATCTTTTATATTCTACCCCGGGATGTTTAAAATATTGGTACAACTATAATTTTATATGTATGGTGACACCCAAACTTGAATGATGGAATTTTATTCACTAATACAAATTATAAGGTACTTCATGTACTTAATGTATATAATGTCACCCAAGGATTAAGTTCTATGATAGCTCTTGATCAAGGACATGACAAATTATATCATGGGTTAGAGGCCCAATGATAATAGTCAAGCAAATGATGCCCTATTATTCTCTCTCCTCATTATCATATGCCTTGATGGTAATAATAACTAGTTGAATATATGTTGTTGTATAGTTCAAATGTTTGACCAATTAATAGTTACAATATTTAGGATTGAACCATTGTCTATAAGGACATGCTTGATATTATTTTTGTAAATGACTACCAACATATAAATGGGTTATTGTGAAGAGTACCAAGTGTGACATATCAATTTTATCAAATGTAATTTATTGTCCTAGGGGTAAATGACTCATAAACATTTGTAATTTGTTAGGATCAATGTCACTTTATACCTTGGATTGGATTGAAATCTCATTCAATATGTTTTTTAGATTTTTAACATACAAAAAAGATCTAAGATAGAAATTTACATAATTTTTTTTTGTAATTGTTACACAATATTATATGCCATGTCATTAGAATAAGAATTTGGTTATATTTTTGAGGTAGACACGATTGAATGGGATTATTAGAGGAAGAAGGTACAAGACCTTGAATTGTAACCTTGGAATGTTGAGTTACGTTTATGGAATCCAAAGTTGATGAGTGAGTGTTATAACTAGAATGATAATTATGGCCTAGAATGGTAAATATTGGTCATTAAAAAGTACTAATACCATTTCAAACCAAAGGAGGATGATTGGTATATGGGGTTGGAAGTCATAAAATGGACATTGGTGGATGTCAAGTATTATTGGTTGTTAGCTTAGGATTTATCTTGATAGTGGTTATATTCCTAATATTAATGCGACTTAAAACATTTTTCTAGTAGAGGGGAAATTATTGTAACTAACCTAGTTAAAATGGGTGTCTTGACCTTGATTTCAATTAGATTTTTATTGTTGATTTGGCCTTTGATTCTGATTATTAGGATTCATGTTCTAATTTGGATTGTTGGCTTGACATTGATTCTAATTTTGATTTTTAGTATTATGTTATGGAAAAGGGTTTTGATAATTACCCAAATTATGATTAGACATTGAAGTAATGTTATCCAACTCTATTTCATCATTCTATATAAAATATTGGATGAATTGGAAAGGTTGCACACATCTATAGATGAAAAAACCTTTAACCTGATGATAATCATATAAATCATGTTCCCTGTGTTCATTAAGTTAGGTTGGCCTTCTAGAAATGGTTTTAGAATTGGCCAAATGATCATGTTAGTTAAAACTAGCTTGTATAAAACTACCTCAATAGGATTACCAAGATAACTAAGAACTATGTTTTAGTATTGATATATTCTTGGTGGTCGATGTTGGAGAGTAAGTGGTTAATTAGGTGGGGTTGATTGGGTAGGTGGTGGTTGTAATATTTTCACATGTCTAAATTTAATTACCCTATCACCTATATTATTTTTATTCCCATTGAAAAATTTATACGTTTCAAATGTACTTGAGCTTATGTGAGAGTTAGTGTCTATACCTTGTTCTGAATTAAGTTTTGAGAATAGAATTTGGTTACCCTTTTATAAATGAGGGTTTTCTCAAAATTTCATCCTTTGGTGATAATCTCTTCAAACTTGTTTTCAAATTAAAGTATAAATTTATAAGTAATGTCTAGTTATAAATTGGTAGGAAATATTAAAACTAAATGTTTATTTGGTAAATTTTGTGGGAATCAACTAGCCAATACACACCACCATTGCAAGTAACTAGTAAAACTCTCTCTTCCTCTTTTATTGGCATGATAGAAGTCAACCATAGTCACCTCATGTTCCACATTATATGAAAATTTATACAAAAACATTTTATAAAAGTCATCAAAGTTATCAACATAATTTTTAGGGAGATAGAGAAACCACTTTAAATCTTACCCAACCAAATTGTTTGGAAACAAGTGAAACACGTACATGTTATTGTATGCAACAAATTCATAAGAAATTAAGAACTATTTAAATTATTCTTTTGGATCTTCCTTCCCTTTATATTTTTAAAATTTAGGCATCTCAAAAAGATGTGGGAATGGGATTTAAAGATATCTCATATCAAATGGATAAGATCATATATCATCTAACTTTAACTTCTTAGTCTAATTTCTTGCTTCTATGGAATAAACTACATATTTTACCTCCTTAAATTCTTAAAAAGTGGGAATAGATTTTAAGGGAATGGGCACATGTTATTTAGTATTTAATGATGAATTACCTTTACCTAAATAAATTTATGGCATGGGGTTTTGGGATATTTTTACCTGATTGGTTCTCCTAGGAATGTTTGCCCATTGATTGGGTTATATTTATGATAGGGTACTTGTGATTGGTAAGGCACTTACTATTGAGTGAAATGATAATTTGGAAGGAATTTTGATTTAAATGGGGGAATGGTTTTTTTGGTATTGAATGAGACTTGTTGGGTATGGAAAGGGACCTAATATTAACTTGTAGGGATCTATTATAGTATAGGAACTTATTACTAGTTAGATAGAATATATTGTTATAATGAAGAGTCATAATGTTGATTATAAGTATTATGGGATTGACTAATAAATATATGTTGTCAATTAGACAAAATTTATTAGAGATTAGCTACCACTTGTTGAGGTTGAGGGTTGGTCACCACCTATTGGGGTGAAAGATTGGTCACCATTTATTGAGGTGGAAGATTAGTATCCACTTATTGAAGTGGTGATTAGTAACCACTTGTTGAAGTGGATGATTGGTCAAAACATATTAAGGTGGGGAATGGTTACCACCTTTTGAAGTGTAGTGGTATTAGAAACTTGATGTTGCAAATTAGGCATGTTTGTAACCTATTGTCACCAGTATTAGGAAAATTGGAAGAAATGATTTGTTGGTGAGTTGGAGGAATGTTTTATTTGATTATAGATGACACTTGTTGTCAATTGGAATGCATTAGTTGAGAATTATCAATCATGTTCTTAGAATAATCCATGAGGGAATTGGGATTGGGATTAGCCAATTGATTAATTTTAGATATAAGCATGTTAAATAAGATAACACCTAAGGTGTTACTAGAAAATAGATCATTATTAAGTGTTGGATGGTTTATCAACTATAGTTATGGTTCAAATAGTGGATTTAGCTCTATAAGTGGCAGATTTTAAATATCAAGATCAATTTGGGAGTTAGCTAAATTAGTCAAGACTTGACTAGCCTATTTCATTTGAGAGGTAATGAATTAGATTTATGAAGGTAAGTTAACAAGTTGACATTTTCATTTTATATATGTTTTGAAGGATAAGTTAGAGTTCAATAAAAGGATCTAATTTTGGATGGAAGTGGTTTGATAGTATATTAATGAAAGGGGTGTATCTTTGAGGGCTCTAACCAAATAGTGCAAGTTTTCTACTAGAAATCTAGTTGGAAATTTAGCACTGATATCTAATAGTCTGATAAGTTTTCATATTTTTTATCAAAGAGATGTCGTGTAAATTCGTATTGTCCATAGTTATCACTAGATGACATTTTTGATAATTATTTTTGTTTTTTTCCATGTTTAGTACTAAATGGTATATTTGGGAGGTATTATTGATGTCTCCCAATTTCAACATTAGATAACATGTTGGTGAAGTATTTATTTCTCTTATGCCTAGTTAGTATTAGATGGTATATTTTTGAGGTATTGTTGATTTACCTCTTATTTGACATAATGCTCATACCTGTATGGATTGTAAATTACCTCCTCATCAAAAGAGGGGTTATAATAATTCCATTATGAGTATACTAAGACATGTTTTGGATTCAAATATTATCTTGGAATAAGTTTTAATGTTTGAAATTTATTTTTATTCAAAATTTAGTTTTAATATGAATAATATGGAATGCTTAAAAGTAACTAGTTTTGGTTGCATCAAAGCGAGTGTCAAATGAGGAATATTTCAATCAAAGGTGTGCCAATGTGAATGGTTTTATAAAGATACATATGCAAAAAAAATTGTCTAGGTATATTAAATGTTCTCAAATGTTTGTGACTTAAAACGGTTGAAAATACTCAATATTTTTATTTTATACTTGTTTAAACTTATATTTGACATTGAACCACTTATTTTGGGAACTTGATTAGTGAATGTATAAAATAAACTTGATTGTTTAAGAAATTTTGAACTTAGAATTTTTATGACAGAGTATTTGACTAAATCATAAATATTTTGACCTTAGGTTTTGAATAAGTGTGATTTAGAATGTTGGCTTGATTTGAATTTGGATTTAGACAATATTTGACTAGAATTAGACTAGGTATTGACTTTCTAAGAATAAAAGTTTGAATTTTGACAATAGAACTATAAATTTTGTCATGCTTGAATTTAGAATTAGAATTGGAATTTTAACTTTAATTAGGTTTGGATCTAAATGGACAACATGTGATAATTTACCATAATTGAGGACTCCAAGACAGGTGACTATAGATCAAACACACACAATTGTTGAAGCAATAAATCAAAGAGAACCAAAAAAATAATGAAAAATCCTCTATGCATTAAACTAAATAACATATATGCATAAATAAGTGAGTATATGTGTAACTCCCCAAATAATAGTGGTAACCCCCACCTAAAATAGTGGTAACCTCTATACCTAAAATAGTCAACCAATGAACAACTGTTCAAAGGAGTAACTCCCACTAGTTAAAATAGGGTGGTCAAGTGCAACTCCTTATGAATAAGTAAACCTAGGAAATATAATCCCACAAGTGCATGAAAATACCATGTTTGTGTATAATAATATTAATAAACTAATAAAAGGAAAATAATATCCTACACTAACAACCCACCTTATGTGGATAAAAGAAATGGGTCCTTATAATAAGTCTTAATGAGGCACCCATGTACAAAGAAACTATCATAAAGTGGATAAAAGGAGAAAATCCATAGGAAAAAACTCCCTCCCCCAAAAGAGAGAAAATAAGAAGAGAAATAGTGCATACTCTAAGGACACTGGGCACAACCAAAAATGCATCCACAAGTGAGAGCAACAAAGCACATAGAAATAATAGTTAAGAAGTCTCCATAGAAGATACTAAAGTTAATTATAGTAAAACTCCTAAAATTATGAATGTCATTGATGATATCCTTTTCCTAAAGATTGAAGAAGCTTTACCCACATGAAATAATGTTTCTTCCTTTTGTCAATCAAAAAACATAGGGTCTATACTAAAAGTCTGACCATTCCATAAAGAAGGATAAAGGTTATAGTACAAAGATATCTAAAATAGGTCTAATAAAAAGGCATGGCATAGGCCTAGAAATAGTTTTCACAAGAACTAGATGTAATGCTATTGAGGTTGTTAGGAAATAATTATATTAGTGATCACATTTATTAATGGTGAGAAATGATATTATATGGGTAGATTTTAGGTGGGTAGTCATATGAATACTTATTTGTGTGTACATAACTCACACAATAAAGAAGATTGAGTGAGGATATTTAAGGAAGAAAATAGGAGTTGAGATAGGAATAAAATATAGATATGAGGTTGGTTTCCTAGAAAATAGGACCAACTATTTTATATAAATATATTCCTATCATTATTGAAAAAATAGTGAAGTTGATCGATAATTTATTCTTCACATTATCTAGTATCAAAGAAGATTTTTGGACCTCTCTATATTTCAAATCTTGTTCATCATAAGGTTTTGGAGTGTAGAACACATCCAATTATCTTATGTTTCGAGAGATCCTTACCATTTATTTTATCAATTAGTTTATAGTGCAGACCACTACAAATTTTATAGATTATATATATATATATATATATATATATATATATATATATATATATAATAATAATAATAATAATTTGTATTGTATGGATCTATTACTTTGGCAAGATTTGGAGGTATTCAAATCAAATTTTGAAGACCCATGAGCATCTCACAATTCCTCTTTGGAAATTCTAGATCTATATGTATCAAGTTTTGTATTAGCCATATAATAATCTCTACTTGAGGTTTTATTCTAAATTTGCATTTCTCTATGTCTCTATTGGCATTGGTATTCAAGGGTGACATTATCTTTGAAATTTGACTCAAATGTTGGATTGAGGTGAATTTATTGAACTTAGTGATGGATCTACCTATATCCTATCAAATTTTCTTCAACCCTACATCTAAGCCCTTTGGATTGGTCTCATTGTATTGGATTTTTGCATATAGATCAGATTTCAATATTGCATATGAGCTCAACTATGTTTATCAAATCAGATTTTTTGGGGATTAAAAACTTATGGCATTATCCTCCTCTAAGTGGTAGAATATTCTCAACCCAAATATCTAGACAACTTCACTAGTTCAATTTGGCTCTATGAATCGATCAGATTCTCCACTGCCCTTATATCCTCATCATTCATCATCTGAGCTCATGCTAAGCTCACCATATATAAAATTCACTCCTATTTTCAAACAAAAATACACCATACTATATTCACTTCTCCTATGGTGTTGAGATTTATCTCCATCAATCAATCAAAACAATGTCAACTATATTACTCAATTTATTATAGGAACTGCTCCTCATCCATTAATCTTTCTCCCTCATGTCATCTTCCTCGATCACCTCAATGCCGATCTCCTCCATTTTTGCCTCATCATCCAAGATTGTTTCTATATTTCGCTTGACTACATCAAAAACAAAGGGCAATTAGTTTTTGGCTCATGTTTTTTAGTACTTTTAAATATTTAGTTTTTAGGTATGGTAAGTTTTTTAGTTTTTATTAAGTATTTTTAGTTTATTTAGAATAGAGTTTTGAATTAGTTATTGTAATATTTTGTTTTAGGTTTTAGTATATTATCTATTTTGATTTTAAGTTTTAGTTTTATTTTGTTTATGTTTAATATGTCCTTTGTATTTCATTTTATTTTGTATATGTGTGGTTTTCATTAATTTGTAGTTTTATCAAACATAAAACTCATGGTTTTATTTTTATAATTTTGTTTAATGTTTAGTTTTTATATTATTATATTTATTTATTTATTATGATTGAGTTTAAATTTAAATTTTTTTTAGTGTTTAAATAAGTTTTTATAATGTTCATTTAGTTTTGATTTATTAATATTGTTATTTTTTGAAAATGTTAGAGTATAGTATTATAGGTCTAAGGTTTGTTTACTCTATTCTATTGTTAATAGTGTCTAAAATTTAAATGTTTAATCCAATGATTAAAAGACAGATATCAATAAATTTTTCTATGGTGCTTCAATGTAAAGTTTATGTTCATGGGCATAGACTTGTAATGTGCAAAATCTCTCAATGTAAAATCAGATGCATTATTAGGGTACCAACATCTCAAAGTTAAAATTCAAGGGGGGAGGTGATAAAAATAAATATAGTACATATGATTCCTTTTCCCATGTGAACACTAAGGGGGGGGGAATGTTAGGAAATAATTATATCAGTGATCACATTATTAATGGTGAGCAATGATATTGTATGGGTAGATTTTAGGTGGGTAGTAATATGACTACTTATTTGTGTGTATACATAACTCACTCAATGAAGAAGATTGACTGAGGATATTTAGGGAAGAAAATAGGAATTGAGATAGGAATAAAATATAGATATGAGGTTGGTTTCATAGAAAATAGGATCAACTAGTTTTTATAAATATTCCTATCATTATTGAATAAAGCAGTGAAGCTGATCAACAATTTGTGCTCTATATTAGAGGTGAACCTATTAAAATAAAGACATTGAAAATTCACTATAATAATGTCCATGTGAAGAGGAGAGCTTAGCTCAATAACCATCACAATTGAATAAGATACTATAGATGAGTCATATAGACTTACAATATGAATATCCATAGGAACATACGAGTAATAAAATATCTCAATGGGTGTACCCACATTGGAAACATTATATTCCTCTAAAATAAAATACTATGAAGATTGTATAATATCAACATCTTGAGTAAGAATAGAAGTATAATCTATGATGGGATATTTAAGGATGGGAAGAATATCATGTTGTCATGGTTGCTCAACATAAGGAAGAGCACAATCCACCATGAATGTGTCATCACAAGAAATAGGAGTAGGATTAAGGATTAAAATAGTCTTTGAAGAGCCAATAGAAAGAGGAGGAGGATGAGTGATACAAATATTAGTAGGATCTTCAAAAAGAGATTGAATAATGATCCAAATAGTGTAGGTATGCTATGTATGCTCCATATGGTAATGAATATACATGGAAACATGCAACAATAAGGTACCAAGAACCTTGTCACAAGTGTTAGCCCACTTATTGAACTAAATAAGATCAATGGGAGTATAAATTTATCCATATAGAAATGGAATAATATTCATGCTTATGAGCAAGTGTTTAATGTAAACATGTTAAGAAGTAAAGTTGGTCTTTCAGAGAATAACCACTAGTATAGAATCAACTCTTCTCATTAGTTGGTATCTCTCTACTAGAGTCAAGATGAATAAGAGAAGACACCGAATAAGTGTAATGAGAAAACCACTACACAAGTGACAATGAATGATCAATGAATGGACATCAATATCACCTTAAAATATGTCTAAAAATGTAATAAAAATCTATGAAAATGACACCAAAGTGGTACACAAGTTATAGAAACTAAGTGTGTACATAAGAGAGAAAGTAGGGCCCATAATAACCCTTTAAAATAATCAATAAAATGACCCTTTTATGTTTGTAAGTAACACAACATGCTCAAATGTTTAAATGTTGTACTCAATTAACAATATGTCCAAATATCCAAGAGTAAATAATACACAAGTGCCAATGCACATCTAAGAGAATGGATATCAAACTCTATTGAAAATGTATCGATGGGAATGAACAATTAGTGTAGTTAATATGTGAAAAAGTAAAAATGTGAAACAGTAGGACATCGGGATCTATTGATAATGTATTCATTTAAAAATATCAAAAAGACATAAAATGTTATTGTGAGGGTATATGACCACTTTTTAGATCATACCTCACCTTCTGGTGGAAGAAAGTACATTATGAGTATTTAATAAGGGGACATGATGTGGACATTTGGGGGGTGACATCCCCTAATGAGGTCAAGGGCCATATCACCTTATAGGATGTAGGGGTAGAGCCACATGCCTATTTCTTATAATGGTATAGGGTAGGTTTAAGGGGTAATTTCCTTGATTTCAAATGTAATTTAGAGCTTAGATGGCCCTTGAAATTTCCCAAAGTTTACCAATTTTATTGCAAAAATGGTCCCCTAGAATGGATGTTGGTTACCACTAAAAATGCATCCAGGAAGAGAGATAAACAAAAGATCTAAATAAAAAGTAAGAAATCAATGAGAGAAGGATAAAAAGTGGTTTTCCTGAGAGGTGGTTTGGCCAACTGCCAACTAGGCCTCACCCTCCATCTTTGATAAGTGTAAATGATGATGCAACAAGTATGATCAAGAAATATAATAACAAATGATCTCTTTAGTTTTCCCAAACATTATATATATATATATATATATATATATATATATATATATATATATATATATATATATATATATATATATATAATATAAAAATAAATTAAAAAATTATCTCTATGGCCCTTTTATGATATATTATTTTAACAAAAAAATTAATCAAAAAAAAAAATTTAAAAATTCTTTATCTTAAAAAGCAACACCCCACGAATATTTCTCCCATGCCTCTTTAATGTTCCCTCCACTCTTTACTTGAATTTAAATAAAGTGAATTCAATTTTATTATGCATGAAAACCTTGACCAACAAGAAAGTGGTATTGAAAACTATGAATTGGTGTAAGGAAGGTTTAGATACACTGAGTAGGAATCATGAGGATAATAGAACCAGATGCATGGATAGTTTGAAGATGTAAGAATCACCAAGGGAGAAAATCATGTGATCTATTGAGTTACATGGAGATCAAACATGCAAGAGACAATTTTTTTTAGGGTCATGTAGCCATGTAATGAGAATTAGATTGGATTTAGGTTAAGTAGACACTACACATTTCCTTACCACATAACTTTGTACCAAGGCATTACCCAATATGCTTCAAACCTTCTGACTACACTAAAGAGAATGCTTTGGGATAGCTTACTAGTATGAAAATTTGATCCTTAAACCATTGTCTTTCAAAATCAAGTTGATAGTGAAGATTATAGATAACATGTATCTTTTGATGCAGGCCAATAAAGAAATGACATTATATTCATTGATACCTTAGAATGGTGATGATGTGAGTGGAGAGAGGTTTTGGGAGGGTGAAGAGACAAATAAAAGTCATGTTTTAGACCCTTGGAATGCATAGGTAGTATGGGAGAAAAACTGAGTGGTACTAATACTACTACTCAAAACCATAGGTCATGTATGGAAGGTCAGGACTCTTCCTCTACTAAAAACCAACTGAGGATGTGATAGAGTGAGTTTGGAAGGACTCTATATGGATATGGTTGTGGGAGATTTTGTGGGCTAAGAGAAGTTATGGAATGAAGTCTAATCCACTATAAATATCACATGTGGGATGGTAGATCCAAACAAAAAAACCTTCACAATGGTGCTAAGCTACAAAACCTCCTAAAATATATAAAACATCTCTTTGTAAACTCAATATTTTAAACCATTATACAAAAAAATAAAAATAGTGATCACTACCAACACCAATGCTTTGGTAAATGTGAGAATCATCCATAAATGATGAGGTCCAATACTAGTGATCGTAGATCAAACACATGCAATTGTTGAATCAAGAAATAAAAAAGAGAGTAAAACAATAATGCAAATTACTCAATGTATTCAACTCAAGAACATAAATATATAGATAGGTGAGTATATGTGTAGCTCCCTTTAAAATGGTGGTAATCACCACCTATAGTAGTCTTGACCTCCCTATCAAGAATAGATGGTCAATGGTCAATTAGTCAAAGGAGTAACTCCCACTAGCTAAAATAGGGAGGTCAAGTGTAACTCCATATGACTAAGTACACCTAAGCAAGTTAATCCCACAAGTGTAGGAAAATACCATGTGTGTGTAGAATAATCCTAATAAACTAATAAAATGAAAATAATATCCTACACTAACACCACATAATGACAATGGTTGGGTAAGAAATTAGACCTTAGTTTTGGAATTGATGTAAAATTGGAAATTGGAACTCATTTGGGACTAGAACTTGATTCAAATTGGATAGCCTAATGGTGTGGTTTATGTTGGATTATATTTTGATCCAAATATACTTTTAGTTAGTTTATTTTATGTTTTTATTTGTTATGGATTATTTTCACCTATTGGTTGGTTTCGTAACCAACTCTTATTTCTATAAGCTTGTTAAGCTTACTATGTACAGAAATAAAATTTGTTTTTAATATTGAATATTTTTTTACATTATTCCTCTAAGATCCAAAAGGAATCAATGGTATCATATCCACGTAGGATGAATGATATAAAATTATATTGGCATAGAATAAATAGATGAATGATGAAGGACTCTACCAAGGAAAGAAAATAATAAGTTTGAAGCCAAGCATACACAATATATGGCAAGCAACCAATCAAGATTTGTATCCATGCCTATGATTCTGATAACTAGGACATGAGATTTGATTAATATTATTTGTGCATATATAACCCAAACGTGGATTTAAAAATAATACACATCATTTTCTTGGTCAGTCAACATCTCACCATATAGTTTTCCCATGCATATACAATTTTTGGATTACCACTACTTGTAGAAAGCCATTAAAGAAAAAGAAGAATTCATGATCGAACAGAAACACTGATATTAGGAAAACATTCAAGTTTTTTCTGTGATGTGAATATGGGCTTGATCTTGAGACAAAACCTTAGAGTTAAGTGATACTATTGTTTATTTTTCTAATATTAAGATCAAAATATTCAATTATATATTGTAAAAGTTAACAGATAATTTTCAAAGAAGTTTTCAAAATTTTAATTAAATATTACCCTTTTCACAATGAAGTAGGTCCCACAAAAGGAGGATGGTGAAGCAGATTATTTTAATAATAAAAAAAGATTAAATTAAATTCATATTTGATTTTTCATGCAAAATAAAAATATATTTTTCATGAAAATTAGAAAACTAAAGTTTATTTAGCCATTGTTCATTTACATTTCAAAACTTGTTTGTAGATAGATTGGCAAGTTTACATTTTCAAGAAAGAGGTTATGATTCCTTTGGTGATATGTTTTGATAAAAATATCTTTTTGATCTTATTTTAAATGTAAAGGAGTTATAAGGTTATAATAATATCTTTAATGGAAATGGTGATATAAGGGTGTAATAGGAGTTAAAAGGTGTTTTTTAAAAAATCTTAAAATCTCTTGTATTTGGAAGTTATTTGAAAGTTGAAGGAAAAACATCAATAGTATTCCCTTTTGACTTGATTCTTTTTTCACACCATGGCAAAAATTGTGAGTTTGATCTAAAAAAATGGTAAATTATCACCTAAAAATTACAAAGAATGGAGTAGAAACATGGAGAACACCCTAATATTTAATGATTTATGGGAATAATAGAGAAATAAACCACACCACCAATTGAAGCCATAAATTTGGTTGAGTACAAAAAATGAGATAAGCTTACACTCGCACTATTAAAAACATCCTTCACTAAATAGGTTATCATTCATATAGAAGTAGTTAAAACTGGTGCATGAAAAGCATGGAAAGCATTAAAAGATCTATATGAAAAACAACTTGCCTATAAAAATATTGATCCCTTAATGCATCTACTTAATAACAAACTTAATATTGACAAATATGTATCTAAATATCTCTCCCACATGAAAACATTGAAACAATAATACTACACAATTGGTGGTAAAATTGATGATTACATGTTGATTTCCATTATTCTAAATGGTCTTAGTTGTGCATAATTTTTTTAGTTGAAACGCTATAGGTTATTGATAAGCTTAATGGTGCCACATTTTACTCTATTTATGAGTTATTAAATAAACATAAGAAATATTTTATAAGGAAGAAGAGTACACCTACTGAAGAGGCTCACTATACAAAGAATATATCCCATTATAGAGATCATCATCATGTAAAATGATAGTTTTAAAAACACTTTTTGAAACACTCTTCAAGTCATTCTTCAAGGCACTCTCCACATGATTCTAGATGGTCTCCACAACATTCACATTGACACTCTCTAGGTTTTTCCAAATGTAGGCATCATCATAGGCACTCTTCTCATAGTTCTTTTAGTGATTCAAGTTATTCTAGATCTCATAGACATAAGTAAGAACCCAAATATTTCAAATGTGGTGGTATTAGACATCTTACATATGTATGTCCTTGATGACTTTATTATCAACTCAAAAATAAATTTGAAGCAAATTATGTGGATCATTATAGTGGTAGATCTTATAGTCACTCCAATTATTCTAGATATTCTAAAACTTCATCTGATCAGGAGATATTAGTCATGGCCAAGGTCTATGGTCCCAATGGACCTATAAAAATATTTTGAGTGATTAGGGAGTAGAGGTTGGAGGATCCATTAGAGTATGGAGGACTATTCCCTTCCCCAATTATCTATTCACTCAGATTTTGGGATCATGCTTGAATAACAATTTTGGTAGCAGTAGTTTACTTCTTTTAGTTTTTCTAATTTTGGATTTATCTGATTTGCTCTTCATGACATGGAGTAGGTAGTGGTTGTTTGATTTTGTTTCTCTTGATGCATAAATTCTCACCTCTCACTTGATAATGGGAGAAGATATTGCATTTATTGGTCTTTAATCAGTTGTCAATGATAGTACAAGTTGATAGGGGTTTTTAACATCTTAATTTTTAGCAAAGGTCATCAACATTTGCTAGACATCAAGGAGATGTGCCATAATGAGTTCTTATGTGGAGCCTTATATGGATCAATGTAGTTGGACATGCTTGATTATGTTCTATCGTAGTATAATATGATGATCATTGGGGATGAGTAGGATTTAATTGTGTTCATTAGCCAGTTTTGGCCACAAATCATAGGGGTGGGATTCTTTATGAATTGACATCATTTATTGGTTAGTGTTAGAGGTACAACACACCACTTACAGTTGTGATAGATTTTCTTTGATGACTTTAGAGTCATTGATCTAGTTCATTCATCTGCTATACCCCTTTAGATCAAGGCAAAGTTTGTTGGATTATATTTTGATCCAAATATGGTTTTAGTTAGTTTATGTTATGTTTTTGTTTATTATGGGTTGGTTTCACTTGTTGGTTGGTTTTTTAAACAACTCTTCTTTTTGTAAGCTTTCTAAGATTACTACATACAAAAAAACAATTTTTAATAT
Organism: Torreya grandis; assembly: GCA_037957365.1. Lineage (NCBI taxonomy): Eukaryota > Viridiplantae > Streptophyta > Pinopsida > Cupressales > Taxaceae > Torreya > Torreya grandis. Next base: position 48,293 of record JARHVA010003044.1, read on the forward strand.
TGAATATTTTTTTACATTATTCCTATAAAATTTGAAAGCCATTAGTTTAGATAATAATGGTATGTATTTGGATAAAATTTGACATTGCATCCAGAAAGAGTGATTTTCAACTTGAAATATGAATAGAGTAATGCCTCTTTGTGTATGTCAACTTGGACTATGTTTTGGACATTGGTTTTGTACTTGATTTTATTTTTAGATTTGGTTTTGAATACAAATATATTTTTGGCATATTAATCAAGCATCAATACCCAAGTATCTCAACTCTATTTAATAACTAACATAGGTTTGCATGACATTCATTGAACCTTTGATATACTCACCTTTGAGAGGACTAAAAATCTAAGGGTTAATTAAATAATTAAATACATTTATGTTAGTGTTTTAATTCCACCCTTCTCTCAAAGGTCCATACATGTAAATAAATATTTGGGGTTGTTATATTTACACCCTTACATTGGTTAAAGTTCTGTGGCAAAAAAGGCTCTTATGAAGCAATCCAAAACCAGGTTATTCATGGGAGGGTCTAGCCTCTTCATGACCACTTCATTAATTGGATTTGATTGAATTGCTACCATATTTTTGGATTAATTAAATTTTTAATTGGATTTATATATGATACCCAAAGGGGAAAAATTCTTCAAAGAAGAGATCCATGGTTTGATTGTTGTTAAAGGATATATTCCCTATTGAAGAGACATTGAATTCCTTGATGGTGATGTCTAATGGCTTAGAATTGGGACTTAATCCATTTATTTCATGAAAAACTTTATGGGGAATTCTTATAGGACTTAACATCACCTATGAATAATTTATATCACTCATCAGATGTATGGAGTTGGTATGAATATTTGGGATGAAATCCCAATTACCATACCCTAAAGACCTATGAGAAGGAAATGGCACCCCAATCACATAACCTAAAATAAAATAAAAGTTATTTTAATTTTTATTTTTAGGAATCCCACTAAATACAATGTAAGAGCTTAATATGCAAATATCTTGGAATAAAATAAGTGGTTACCTTCACATTTCCACATTTCTAGGTCACCCTACCAAGGGGAGAGCATACACATGAAGTAACTACATAATGAACAAGTAAAACAAGACAAATGTGAGAAATTAAATGACTTAATAAATAATGAGTTTAAGACAAATTTTAAATTGTATGTTATTTTTAATCCAAAATAGATGTGTTTTGAAAAGAAATGATTTGTTTTTTGGGTCTAAAATCCACTCTTTGATCAAGGTCATGCAACAAAAGTGGTTTTAAGTTTTCCAATATGATTTTTGATTGAAAAATAAGTTGAATATGCTTTTTTAAGTCTCATATTTCTATTATAGAGTTAATTCACTATTATACGGGGTGAATCTATTATTTTTAGGACCTACAAGAAAAAAATCATAAAAGGAATAGAAATTATTTTACCATTTTTGTGGATGATTTCACTATTCTTGATCACGATTTTTCTATTGTTGATGATGGATTCACTATTTTTACCCACATGAAAAATAGTAAGATAAAAGATAAAAATGATTTCTAATTTATATGGAAAATTTTGATGCTCTTGATGATGATTTTACTACTCTTGAAAATTCCTTTATTTTGACCTATAAGAAAAATAATATGATAGAAGAAAAAAAAAATCACTATTTTTCATGACAATTTCATTATTATTTAGGATAATTTTGTTATTCTATAGAACTACAGTAAAAATACATAGTTAGGGAAAATAATTTCACTACTCTGATGTGCAATTTCATGGTTCTATGGTGCAATTTCACCATTTTGAGGACCTAAAATAAATAGTAAAAAAACAAGAAATGATTTCACTAATTTTTAGGATGATTTCACTATTATATGTGATTTTTATTTTGTTCATTATGAATTCATTTTTTTCCTTAAAAATTCATTATTTTGTCCTTAGACAAAAATTAGTGAATTTTTGAAGAAAAAGAGGTGAATTAATTTAGCAATTAGGTTAATTATAGTAATTAAAAGAATAAGAATGGCTCTTAAAATATCATGGAGTGCATCATGGTCCCATTAGGCATGCCATTATGTATAATAGGAATCCAAATAAGTTTGGTTCATTATTAGTGACATGAAATCAAAAACAACTTGAAGAACATAACATTCTAAGTCTATCCACTAGGATTAAGAAAGTTCATATAAGAGGTGAATCAAGAAGAAATTAAACAAACACATTGTACTTTCCTTAGATACTCCTTTTTTAGTCTAAATTGGTATGTGGTCAACTTATAAAATAGAGATATTTGGTAATGTTGACTCCATGCATGGGAAATAATTCTCCTTGTCTACTTAATTTCTTAAGAATTATATTCAAAATAAATGTGAATCTTTAGTATGATTTTGACATGTTAATATTCAATAGAGCTTGTATATAGTGGTAAAAGTCCCTTGCATTTATAGAATGTTTAGGATAGTGTGAACCATTGATGTAAGATCAATATCAATGGTGGAGGTAGAGTCTAAAAACTCATGATTTCACACATGGAATGTATAAAAAACTCCATTTAAGATTTTCTTGGAGTGTTGATGGAACTTTGGAAGAAAAGGACAATGATTGGTCCTCTTAGAGTGTGTCATAGTCCATGTAGTAGAGGAGTGTGTAAGAGGCTCTGTGATAGGCATAAGAGTGTGTGTAAGTGGCCATGTAAGAGGCCATCTTGCATGCACTTCACTCCCTATTCCATTAAATTTAAAAATGATGTCACTAATGTGAGGTAATATTGTAATTTTGTTCATTTAGAAAATATATATATCTCAAATCCATGTAATTTTCCATTTAGAATAATATTAGATTAATTAAGTAGGATTAATCAATAATTATAAAAATAATTACCTTTTATAATTTCTTTTTCTAACCAAATATTATTTTAATTATCATGTAATAACACTTAAAAAGGACCAATTTGATTTTATATGTTAATGTTGAATTAATGTTGAAATATAATGCATTTCCCCACTTAGGCATGTGTTTTTTGTAATTTTGGATTAAATTAGTAATTATGTGAATAATTGGCTTATTTAATAATTTTTTAATAGATTTGTGTGTTATTGTGGAAATATGTTCCTTTTGAAATTTTGACAAATAAGTGATGAAAATGAAGGTCTACACTACCCAGTAACATGAAAATTGTTTCTTCTATAATAACCACTATATAAACCTTAAATATGTAAGTTCGTATTCAAAGGGAACTATAAGTCCTCTATGCACCAAACATCATTGCCAAGAAATACACTATGTATAGTTAATCCCCTCATGATCAAACCATAATTTAAGGTCACCATAATGACAAGGATACTAATTATCATTAGTATATCTATTTCCAAACCCAAAGAGTCTTCAAGAAATGGAAAAATAATAAAAGTATCTTGCATGCCATTTTGGAAACAAGGAAAACAATATCATTCGGAGACATGTTGGCACAAAATTCCATTCCATGATCACAGATCATATCCACTTACACTACAAAACATATTCCTAGGTTTTCCATTCTAAGGGACCATTTCAAATAATTTTGGATTTATTTCTAGTGTAATTCTAAAAATATATCATTTTTAAGTGTACAATCTTCAAATTTTCTAATTCTAATTTATCTCGAATATAATATATGTGAATTATATCTAAATAAATAATATACTTATATTCTACTTAATTTGGAATATATGAAATTTTTTTATTGGTCTAAAATTATCTACAATATAATTTTTGGGGCATAAGAATAAATTATTTAAAATTTTCCTTACCACCATCCACTTGATTCACCCTCCTATACTACCTCGATTCATCCCACTTCATCCATATCAACCATAACTAACACCCCTATCACTACTTCCACAACCTTAAAACAAAAATAATAAGATTGGATACATAAGGTTCAATCAACAAAGTCTAAGAGACAAGGAAACATGATCATTGATGATTCTAAAATCAGGTTGAACTTTGAACAAATAATAATTGTTGTTAAAAGACTTAAAAGAAGAAAATTAACAAATTGGATTGTTATCGCATTATATGAGACAAAATAAATAAGGGTAGGATAAGTCCTAAATATTAAATAATATCCCTTATTTCTAATTTTCATTATCATACAAGTGGAAGAAACTTTGGTTAAAGGGACAACTCATCAAATGCATCAATTAAATAATTAGATCAATGTTGTAGTCCCAAAAACATTATTCCTAATGTTGAAAACGCCATGGATTCACTTTATAACTTGATGTGTGAGTCCAATCATAAGGCAATTATTTTGAGGACAAAGGTTAAATTATATAAGGATAAACTTGTACAAGTAGAAGCTAAATTGACTACCCTAACCAAATCAGTCAAACAGGTTTGGTACCCTCACATTGAGATAATGTATCTTTTAGATATCAATTTAGTTTAAAATTTAGTGTGTAACATGAAAATATATTTCTGTGGATGGGATTATGAAATATATTCAATACTTAAATTTATTTATAACACTATAGATATAATTTTGAAATTATTCAAAAAAGCCAAGATAAATACAATTTTTTTTGCCCAATAGACAATTTGTCCCATACACACACACTTAACTACTTAGATATTCCCATTTATGTTAATATTTAAATATAATATCTTGTAATAAAATAAAGGGTGTATCAGTGATGTGATTTATTTGGTTATGTATCCTAAGGAAAAGGTTGAAAGGGTAATTGCAATAGAATAAGTTTTGAAAACACCATGTGAAAATCATGAAGTATTATTAAAAAATTAAAAGGTATTATATATGCTACCCATATTGGAAATGAATGAAGTTGATAAATAGGTAATTTTAGTATCCCTTTCTATAAGGATTCAACAATAAGTTCTAACTAGGAATACATGCACAACTAATTCATCAACTCTTACTACTTTATCAATAGTAAACACCACAAAATATCCATTAATCTCATAAGATTAAAGTCAACCTTTGAAATTTTGTGATCTATTTTGAAGTGTATTAGGTTATTTTTTGTTCTAATATCTCTTCTATTTTATTTAACTTTTTCTTTTTTTTTTTGACTCCTCCATTTTGTCTTATTTATACTTTGTATTTTGACCTCTCAAGAAAGAAGGATAGGATTTTTGGTATGCATGATTAATTTTAATTAATAAATTTAATTCATGAAATTGGTGAATGCTTATGATTGTGATAAATTCAAGTTGAGTCAATAAATATCATGACTATTTTGTATGCAAATAATTTGATTCAACACTAATATATGATTAAATGTGCATGAAGAAATTTATTATAAATCACACATTTTTTTATATTTATATTATGAAATTTATTTTTACATAATTTCCATAGACTCTTTATATTGTGTCCAACCTAGTTTGTGTTACTACTATAACATGGTATGAATTAGTTTAAGTTGTGTAACCAATATAAAAAATTGATTTTATTGAAATATTTGGTTCATGATAACATATAAAATATTTTTTCTTTTTCTTTACCTTTCTCTCCCCTTTTGATTTTTTTAGCACACTTGCATAATTTTACCATAATAACATATGTGAATAAGTACGTATTAGGTATTAGATATAGTTAATTAAGATTCAAAAAATCCTTATTTACCAGAATTTTTGAAGTATTTAGAGGTGACATATAACTTTATTACTCTAACCATTAATCCATTTTATGGCTATCCTTAAAGCAAAGTATCTATAACACATGCCTTGAAGTATGTATCCATTGATTCCAAAATGAGAGGGAGATATCCCATTAACATTTTGGGTGATAATCACTCATAAAAATATGTTACTTTGGAATTATAAGGAGGGTGATTTAACCATCAACCCAAATATTTTGGATATATCATGAAGACATAATAGGTCTAAATCATAGTTGTACCTAAGGTTTTGTCAAACATTGGGAATTAATCAAAGTCATATATATGACAAAGGGAAGCCCAAAAATTCAATAACCCAACCAAGTTCCTCACTCAACATTAAATTTCACCAATTTATATTTATGGCTTGGTTTCGAGGGTTAGCTATAAATAGCCTTAGAGATGTCTATGAGTTATCTAGAAACCCAAAAAAGTATCTCCATGGGTTCATAGTTGAGGGAGGATGCATTTTTAAGGAACATATAACCTCCTTTAAGTCCACCTTGAGAATTTTTAATTTGAAACATGAATATGTGGCATGTAAACTCTTTTATTTTACATTACTATATGTTATATATGACTAGTTGTTAAACATACTAGAGGAATCTATTAATGGTTGTGTCACATTTAAAAATACTTTTATATCCTAGTTTTTATAAGTAACTAACCCCCATATCTTGTACCAATAGTTTTATAGCATGAAAATAGAACCCAATGAACTCATCAGAACCCTTAATGCAAGTTTTTATAAAATATATATAAGTTACAACTTTGAATAGGCTTGAATTTCCATTATCATTGGAAATGTATAAGAATGACGTAGGCCTTATGATAGAATTATTTATTCATAGGGATGCCACTATGATGTCCATGACACAAACATATGTTAAAATTGGTAAGGTGGAAATGCAATTAAACCGCAAATTTCATGTACTTATAACCATCTCTAATGTCAACCCAAACATGATAGCCTTGAACCCTATTCTAAATAAGAATGATAATTTTCTTTTGCCTAGTCTATTTTCCATCACTTATGTGTTACCTTTAAGACATATTTCCCCAAATCAAAAACTAGGTTTTCTAATTGAAAAATATACCTATAATGCAAGTGATAATAAAAACCAACTATTGGCCTCTTTTATCAATACCACACAAAACCAAACATATTATTACATAAAGGGTGAGTTGGAGACAATACAATAGATGGTCCAAAAACTTAGCAATGACTTTCTCATCCTATAAAAATAAATAGGTAACACGAGTGGGAAAAACCAACTGAAAATTTGCATAGCAAGGATATAATAATACATATGATGATTCAAATAAATATTTGGATCCATCACCAAATGTATTTCCTTTGAATTTTCTAAATTGGTTTAGGGTTCATAGTAATGCTCAACAAGGTGATCTCAATTATGTTGAATTCTAAAATGCATTTTTCATAAAGAAATGAAGGGATATGAAGTGGCCCTTACTTATAAAAATATTGATGGTACTTTTAACCTTTTGAATTCATTTCCCACCCATAATACAACTATGATGATGGAAATATTTAGCTTCCCTAATTATGAGGATAATAGTCATGAAAAAACTACTAACAAACTGCATGATTTTAAGTAGTATCAACAAAATAATTATAAATTGAGAATTATAAAATAAAAACCCATTAAAATATCCACTCAACCAAACAATATTTATATACATTTAGATCCAACAATTAAAGATGATCACCCACCCCCAAAAAATAATGATCAATGACTTATTATAAATGTACAACATAGTACTACTAAAGGTAGATATAATATAGTAGAAGACATGAAGATATTTGATGCAAGATCATCTAGGGAATTATTCAATATTTCATTAACCAAAAACATGATTAGGATAGATATAAATGATTAAGATTACAAATTTTTATTGTTTGGACATTTTTTTAAATTTTATAGTAATTATATATGTTTATGGTGATATTTGGATCCTTAGACCTATGCAATACTTGAACACCTAACCAAGCCTTTTACATAATTTCATTTGAGATATAGAGCTTGTATTAACTAAAAATATGTAGGAATCATGTAAATTACCCAAGGAACACATATACCAATTCATGTTTTATCTTGTTTTCATAGGTTTGTAAGAAAATAAAAAATTAATGTAGTGGAGCTTCAAACCTTATGGTAACATAATATTTTTAGGGACATTATTATCATCATTATAACTCCATCCATAAAAATAAATCTTATCACACTATCATGTTTTTAAATTAAAAGGAATAATATAATACATGAATCATAGTGAATTTTAGTTCTATAATAACCATTTCTCTTGCTTCAACTAGGATCAAACAGAATGTTACTTGAGTCATAGTTGCTTCATGAGAATAAGAAACCATATGATGAATGTTTGTCAAAACAAATTGATTTTGAATATGAACAAAAGATTAACACTCATAAGACCTCTAATAGCTACAAGTGTATCACTTTGAATTCCATGTAATAGTCCTTATATCTCTCATTTAGGTTTGTTTGATAGTATAGACCACTTGTTCTCCTTCATGCTCATTTGATGCTTGTTAACATGCTTATTAGGAGTCATGGGAGATATCTCAACTTCACCTTCATCTATACCATGATGATATTGATGTTTATCTCTCTCTAGCTTTCCTTCTTTCTAGCTCATCATGTTTCCGAGTGACTCAATGTTAGATTGAGGCCTAGGCTGCTCTTCAATCACAAAAAAATCTATCTTGGCTTTGTTGTACTCCTTCAAGACTACATATTTCTTGAAAATGATTTGAAACTTATCTTCATAATCCTTAGGTCTATAAATGACCTTATTTTCAATTTTATGTTCTTTAGGTTGGATAATTGGCTTATTTACTTGTTCAAACTCTTGTAAATGGAATGAAACTACTACCATAGATCATATTCTTGTTCATGACTATCACATTCATGAAATCTTTCATTTTGAGAAATAAAAATTGCATCATATTTGACATCCTCATGATCTATCACAATTTTAAAATCATCATCATCATCATCTATGTGAAGAATATAACTACCATATACAACTTGTTGAAGAGGACCATCAAGACTTACCTCATAATGGTCATCACCCTCATCATGAATGATGTATGTGCCAAGGTTTGTTTCTTTAATGAAATCATAGGGATCATACACATGTGTATCAAAACCATATTCATTTATGGATATATCATAAATACGTTCAATATTGGAAGATGCTCCATCATTAATGATATGCTCCTCTTGCTCATTGATATTACAATTAAAATTAGAACAAGCTTCCACATATGGTTCAATGTCAAACTTGGATAATGGTTGTGTCATTATTTTCACCTTAAATCCATACCTTATTCTAAAACCAATTAAGATAAATCAATATCAACATACCCTCCTATCATGGTAGTGAAGTCTCTTGATAGGAAAATGGCAAAGTGTGTAAGTAGATCTACCACCACTATGTCTTGTAGAATTGGGAAACTTGGGCATTCATGCAAAAACACATTCAATCCTTTGATTATACCTATTTTTGTGGCTGATGTCCCATCAATATTCAACACTCCTTTTCTATATATCTCATGTTTCAAGCCCAACTTGTCTACAACTAGTTTGGGCATGACTAAAGTACTTGCCCCACTATCCATAATGTAATTATATACCAACTTGTCTCCCACAATGAGGGTAAGATAGAAAGGTGGGGGATTTTTAGACTTGTTGGAAGGTTTAAAAATATGGGTAGGTGTATTTGTGATGGATACACCACCATGATTGACTGATTGGGGACTGATATGGAGTTGGTACAACTACCCTTGGAGTAATTATTTTTGACTAGGCATGTGGAGTACATCCCAAAGGGATATGATTATTTTAATGTTATTCAAAGAGGTAATGATATTCAATGGAAAAAACTAACTTGTTTTTCATCCTTGTATTCAATTAAGTACCTTTATCTTGAATCAATAAATATTAGGTTAACCCTCCCAAGTTCTGATTTTGAGGAGGTGAAGGACTTGTAGAGGCTATCACATTTATATTCTCACCTTGTTGCCTTGAAAGAGGATTATTTGAACTTGCAACAAAATCTTGAAAATCTCCCAAATCTCTTCTCTTTGAAATTGTGTTGGATAAAAATGAGGTACTTTGTCTTAGGATGAATCTATCCTCTATTTGAAAGTTTGCAAGGCTCACTCCTTGATTGATATATTCTCCATTTGGTTCTGCCTACATAGAGATTTCATGTTCTTATTTCAAGTGAGGATTAATCCTTCCTTAAGTAACCAAAGCTTGACCTTAATATTTATTGGCATTCATGTACTATCCTTGAGGCTTCCATTATTCTCCTTGAACTAAATTGTTATAAGCTAGAACCATGGCTCTTATGGTGGGAGAAGAATTTAGATTTTAGGCATTAGGTGGCATATTAAAGTTAGATTAACCTTATCCCATTATTTGACCATTATGATCAGTTGGAAATATATTTCATTGTGAAGGGTAGAAGTAGGGATTTTTTTGAGATCCAAATTATTTATTTAGTTACCTAATGTGAGATTCTAAGGCTTTACATATTGATTCCCAGTCAATTCCATCATCTGACTTATTTAGAGTAGCTTTAGACTTATTATTTGAATTTGGAATTGGAGCAAGGATTGGAGGAGTAGTAAACATATTAGGTAAGATGAGCATTGAGACCTTTAGAGGGATTTCACCATCTTGAATCAAACCATTATTGGCTCTAATAGATATATCATAGGCCTCAAGTAAAGTATATCCACCCATGGACTACATCATGATATCTATATTAGTCCTAATAGATCTAAGATAGGTTGGGAAAACAAAACTTGTATGCAATCTAATGAGAGGTTTTAGCCTATTCCATTTCATTTGAAACCTCTCATTGAAATCATGCATGGTTTCCTTGGGACCTCTTTGAATGAAAATCTTATGATGAATCAGTGATGTATGATCATTCTTGTCCTCAAATCTTGTATTCAAAAACTATCCAAACTCATCCCAAGTAGTAATTCATCCTCTTGAAAAGGTTTTATACTAATCAAGGGATTTTACCCTAAGAGAAATTGAAATTAATTTGATTGCTATATAAATCTCAATGATATTATGAAAATTATACAAGTTAGATATGTCTCTATTATGCTTACTTGGGGTGATAAGACCTTCCCCATTGAAATAAGGAACACTTTTGGTGGTATTGGGAGGGATAAATCATATGAAGAAAGGTTTAAAATATTTTAAGTATTGAAGGATGGGAAAGCATGTTGCCTAGCCATGTTGCCTTCAAACTCTTTTTCACTTTTTTTCTCTTCTTGAATTTCAAAGTCTTCCTAATCTTCAAGCTATTTAAGTATCAAGATAGGCTCAAGATATTTAACTTCAAGAGGAAGTTCAAGATGATCGAGTGGATTTTTAATATGGTTACTTATATTATCATATATGATCTAGTAATGATCATGAAGCATGAATAAAATAAATAAGAAATTGGTCTAAAACTGGATGTTATACCTATTATCCAAATTTCATACCTTGTTTTGTAGCTTCCTTTGGCTAAGTTCAACATTTACTTGTTTGTTTTATCTCACTTGTAAAAGACTAATTGTTTTATTTTCTTTTCTTTGGAGATTTTTTTCAACCTTTTCAAGTGTATTTTTAGTATTTTACCCAAATTTTGAATTCTTTTAGGTTTTTTTGTCTCAAAATTTTTTCTCAGACAAAAGGTTTGAAAGAATTCTCTTCCTTTGTCTTTTCTTGAAATATTGTCCTTCACAACTTTTCCAAAAGAATTGTTTCAGAATTTTTATCCAAAACAATCTTTCCAAAGGGTACCTTTGAGTTTTTTGAAGGGTCTCTCTCTCTATTCAAAGTACCCTTTGAAACTTTTCTGAAGGGACACTGTCTCTCTTCAAAGTGCCCTTCAAATTTTTTTCAAAGGGACACTTTCTCTCTTCTAAGTGCCCTTTAGAACTTTTCTGAAGGGACACTTGGAACTTTTTTGAAGGGACACTTTCTCTCTTCAAATTTCCCTTTGGAACTTTTATGAAGGGACACTTTCTCTTTTTTAAGTGCCCTTTGAAACTTTTTTGAAGGGACAGTTGCTTTCTTAAAAGTTCCCTTCAAAATTTTTCCGAAGGGACACTTTATCTCTTCTAAGTGCCCTTCATAAATTTTTTGAAGGGACACTTTCTATCTTCTAAGTGACCTTTGGAACTTTTTTGAAGGGACACTTTCCCTCTAAAGTTACCTTCAAAAAAATTTCAAAGGGATGATTTCCCTCCAAAGTGTCATTTGAAACTTTTCCAAAGGGACACTTTCCCTCCAAAGTATCCTTTGAAACTTTTCCAGAGGGATACTTTCCATCCAAAGTGCCCTTTAGAAATTTTATGAAGGGACACTTTTCAATCCCAAAGGGATCATTTCAAAAGGAAGTGAACTTTGCAAGAATTCAAAAGGAATTATTGTAAACTTTTTATCTACAACAATCCTTCAGACAAGTCATATTCTAAAGGTCCAAAAAGACATGGACCATTCAAAGGGGATAACATGCCTACAAGAAATATTTCAAGGAAAATGTTTGATGAAAATGTCCATGGGAATTATTTTTTGTAAAGTATCCACATGAATTATTCAAGAAGGGTGCCTGAAGGAATGTCTACGTGGAATGACAGTTGAATGACAGTTGAATGAACATCAAATTCAAGATAGTGAGCTAACTATTGGTATTCAAACAAAAGGATTCATAATTAGATCCAAGGGCTCACATCCTTTATGCATTTAAATAATGAGAGAGCTTATATCACCATTGATCAACTAGGATCCATGTCATTTCATGGCAACCAACTAGGGAAGAAAATAGGCCAACATAATGAAAACACAAATCTCCATGCCCAATGAAAGGTTTTTAGCATGAACAAAAATCTTTAATAGGTGGATAGATGCATCAATGCCATGACTTAGCTAAGAATATCCCAATTTTTTTAGCACAAACCATTGAAAAAACATCTTTGAGAGAGTAGGACCAAATTTGTAACAACTTATGATGACATGGATCAACCAAATGGCCTGAGTAAGCATCCTTTGTAAAGATGGGTATAGCTAAAGATGATGACTTAAAACAAATTGATTCCTCTCCTTGGCATAAAAGGCTTTCCTCTCTTTCTCTTTTCTTTCTATATATACATCCCCTTAGTTAGTGAAAAATCATCCACATAGTGTATGGTGAAGCCCTACTGGAATGATATCACATTTTGTCTTTGAGCATTAATATAGTCCTTTCTATCAAGGTTTTAAAATATTGCCTAAGTGTAGAAGTGATGTATAGTGACAACATGTGATGATTTTTCATCCTTCTATCCTCTATCCTTCACACCTGAGTAAGATTTCTTGACCTAACAGGTCATCTAGAGTATGTGTTTAAGTGTATGGAACTACTGTAAGAGTTTTAACTATTCTTGAATGTGAAATTTACCTTTTGGTTCATTATCCTTCTATTATTTCATCCATCTCACCTATATATTTAAATATTCATATTATAATCTCTAGAACTTGAAAAGGGGCCTTTACATTTTATTGTATTATGTAATAGGATATGACATTCATGTGGAATAAAATCTTGGTGCATCACGATTCTTAAGATGGGTTTCCTTTCTACAATTTCTAACTCTTTTCCTTTTAAGAGGATTGGTTTATACATAAGTGGTTCTACAAAGACACATATATGGAGCTAGCCCTTTAAATATAGAGGTTCATTTCCCCTATAAGCACACCCACATGCCTAGAAATGTCCCAACATTACCCAAATATGGAAGAGGCCTAAATATCCTCTTCTAGGGTGAAATATTTGGAGACAATAGTTTTAGATTAAGGTAAAAACAGGTTTTGAAGGGGCCCCGAAACCCTTTAACAGGAACAAAAGATAAAAGCATAACCATGCTCCAGAACAGTCCATCCTAAAACCTACTAAAAAGTAGCAATAGACACAGGTTATACCAAGATAACCTCATAAAACCATAAAATAAACAACCCCTAGTATCTCGCAAGATGCTCTAGTTATCTATCTTTAGGGGTAAAATCCAGAATAGTTGCCTGTCTGCCATCAGCAATATTTTGCAAACTTTCTAGCTCTCTAGTTTTCCTTATGGGTCTTCTTCCGGGTTTATCAAGAGAGCCAATATCCGGTTTCATCTTTCGATACTGTTCTTCACTTTTTCCAAGAGTATCCCTAGCAATAACAAGCAGTTTCGCCTTAGTTTTCTGGTCTTTTTTACTGCTTCTTGTTTCTACTCCTTTGGTATTTGTGTTTTTTTCTCCCCTTTTCTTTGGTTCTCCTGAAGCTCCTCCAAAGGGATAACAATATCAGCCTCCCTAGACTGAGAAAGGAGAGCATCTCCCACTTCAAAATTGTTTACTTCTTCAGCCAATATTTCTCCTTCTTCATATACACTTTTGTCATCAGCATCTCCTCTTCGCTCTTCTATCCTTTGTTTGCAAATGACTTGTCTTGATGAATCCATCAATTCTTCTATCCTTTGTTCAGGATCTTTGATATCTATTTGCTGTCCATCTCCTTCTATTTTTGAAATTCCATTCTCAATAGAAACCTCCTTATACACCTCAGTTTGTGGATCTTGGGGTTCTTCACAAGAAGGCGCTAAATCTACCTCATCATCTAAAACTTTAGGATCTTCACTGTTCCTTTGTTCTTGTCTGTGATCTTCCTTTAGTTTCCATTCATCCTTATGCTGGATTTTTCTCCCTTCCAATACACCTCTCTGAATTTTTTTGCTTTTAAATGGACAGTTTTTAACAAAGTGCCCCTATTTCTTACAAGCATAGCAAGAATTAGGCAAGTTTTCAAAGAGAATCCCTTGAGTTTTTTTGCCCAACTTGGATATTATATCCACTTTTTCTGGGATGTGATTCAAATCTGCCACTTTGACATAAAGTCTGGCACTTAGAAGATTGGATTTGGAAGCCGTAGCATTATCCACAGCCACAAGTTCACCAAAAGAGCTGACAATACCTTTAAAGATTTCCTCATGTTAGAACTCTAAAGGGAGTCCTGGAAGTCTAACCCAAATGGGAGTGGTTAAGAAAAAAGAATCTGATAGGTCCATATTGGGCTCCCATTTTTTGATTGTCAAAGAACATTTACCGAAAGACCACGGTCCTCCACCCAGAATCATATTCATATCTTCCTTACAATTGAAAATAAACGAGAAAAATCCATTCATCATTGGTGCCATTTCTATTTCTCCTCTAATTAACCATTTCCTTTTAACCATTTTTTTTAGAGTTTCCAGATCTGGTCTAGCTCCTAAGAATTTACCCACTAGGGTGAAATCCATGGAAGACATTGAGAAATCAATTTGGAGACAATAGTTATAACATGCCCAGTGGGACTAATTATTTACATTTCAAGGTGAATGTTGGTCTTGACAAGTTTAGGGTTGTAGAAATATCCTTAATCTAGCATTTGGTGGCTCTAAAAGGTGAGAATATTTGGTTGTAGATCAAGTTTCCCACATTATACTTCATGATCCTCACTAGGTCATCTAGGAATTTTGATCAAACCCCTCTAGTTGAAACTCTTATTGAATAACAATGCTTTGAACCATTCCTAATTCTTAGAGATCCTTGGCAAGGAGGTTTTGGACAAGAAGCATAAGAAGTTAAGGAAGTTGGATAAATAAGAGATCAAGAGGAATGAAGAGAAATGGATAGATAACAACAATTCTTAGCCTTTAAAACACAAAATCTAGTTAACCTTCATGCATATGATCGTATTCCTCCCAATGCTACCACGAGTCTCCCTAGTTTCAATAGAGAGGGTCCTATTGCCCCATATGAGCATATTAGGGACATTTTAAATTTCTATAACTTTCATAATGTCACTCAAGACAACATAACCATTAGATTTCTTATTATGTCTCTAAAAGCCAAAGCACTTGACTGGTATAGGAATTTGGAAGGTGATTTCATTACAAGTTGGGATGGCTTTAGGGAATTGTTGGTGACTAGATTTGAGAATAAGATTGACCATACTTCATTGATCCATCAGCTAAACATGATAAAGAGAGGTCCTAATAAATCTATGGGGAATTTTAATGAAATATTTCAAAAGGCATGTCATAAGTTTCCACCTATTATGAGACTCCTCCAGGTTTTGTGTTCCCCACCTATCACAAAGGTATTGATATTGATGTAGTAGTGATGTTATAATATATGTGAGGATTCACTCTGACTAATGCATATGAAATAGATATTGAAGATAAGAATATCTTGATATAAGATAAAAGACTCCCTTCAAGATTTTCCATGCCATTATTGTCTCATGGTTCAGTTAAAGCTCTAAGAATAGCTCAAATTCCTAATGCCAATTGTTGAAATTTTTTGCCCAATAGGCTAAAATTGGTCCCCTTCTTCCCTTGCTATTCGAATCCAGTCAATTTCAGGTTGCACAAGTTCATTTATCTTCGGTTCATCACTCAAGTTCAATGCCATGGTTCATCACTAGGTTCAATCATTTGGTTCAACGCCTTGGTTCAACCATTGGTTCAATGATTAAGTTCATCAGCAAAGTTCAAAGACACAGTTCAACAGCTTTTGGTTCAAATAGATATAGGTTCAACGCGTCATTTAATCACTCAGTTCATCATATGATTTAATGAGGAGGTTCAATGCTCAGTTCAAAGGGCTTGGCACATAGTGTTGAATAGTTGAACCAGTTCAACGGATTGGTTCAACAGTTGGTTCAAGTGAATGGTTTAAAGGCTTGGTTCAATAATGGCTCGGCATGCAGTGTTGAACCGTTTAACCATTGAACCATTTTTGGTTCAATGGTTTAGTGCAACGGATTGGTTCAAGGAGGCATCCCAAAGCTGAAGGGCAGGTGCCCTTGTGGAGGGTAGTTCTGGGTCTAAAAGCCCTTGCAAAGGGTAGGGAGCATTTCAAAGGCTACCGAAGGGTAAGTTTTTAGAATTTTGTTTGAGGCCAAATTCTTTTAGACTTTTTGTCCAAAGGAATTGCTTCAGACAAAAAGTTTGGAGGAATTCAGAGGAAGGCCACCACTCGAGAGAAAAGCCAAAGGACCCAAAGACAAAAGGAGCCAAGGAGTAACAAAGATTGGGACAATTCTTGTAGACTTTTTATCTGTGAGAAAAAAGATCGAAGCAAAAAAAACTTGCATAAAAGACCCAATGAAATTTCCTAATATGGTGACATCTTGAAAACTATCAATTTTAAGGAGACGGACTAGCCATTGGTTTTCAAACTATGACAGGCCTGAAAATGTCAAATTCTACACCAAAAAAGCCAGAGCATGAAAGGCATTGAGTGGAAATCATAGAAGACTTTGACATGCTTTTTAGGAGAAGTGGAACATGCCATGTGTCACTTGCAAGGTTTGGTGGAAGCTGACAAGTGTCAACATCCGTGAGTTTCTCCTTTTGCTTTGTTATTCAAAAATAAGACTATGGTGGGCCCGAATGAGTTGATAAAAGTAGTGAAAGCTACCAAGTGTCAACATCCACAAAGAACCAAAATATTTTCAAGAGTTTTCTAAGGTAGCTAAAGGCTCTATAGAAGGTGCCATGTGTCACCTTCCATAGAAATCTCAAAAAACACTTCCAAAGCCTCTAAGTTAAGCAGATGCTACCACGTCCCATTATCAGATCGATGGAAGCTGCCATGTGTCAATGTCTACATTTCAAAGTGTCTCCTAAGTTTCAAAGTAGTAGACTATGACATGTGTCAGAAGTGGATATGCTCTCAGCCAAGGAGCCAAAGGAGTAGCAAAAGATAGCCTGAGGGATGAAGGAGATAGAGGAGACAAAATGGCTAAGCACAGAAGCAGACAAAGCAATCCAAATGGTGTGGGAAAGCATTAACTCAAGGTGTTATTCTAGTGGTTGACATAGTACCTACCCTTTGATCATTAAATGGTGCAAACAACAGACAAGTTGCATAAATGCCTTAAAGGAAGTAGTCTGTTTTCAAAAAGGGAAGCGTGGCCATGTTTTCTCATTAATGTGGAATGCCAAAGTCAAAGTAAGAGTTGACAATTAGACGACTTCCTCTTCCATAGGTTCAGAATGCACATGGGCCACTTGAAAAAAAAGAGCACTAAAATATTTCCCAAGAAGTGCCAAGTTCTCTTCCTTTTTCTATATATTGTAAAATTTCTCATTGGAGAAGCATCCACTCTCTTAGCCTTAAGGCAAAACTCTGCCCCAAAAATCTCTTAGGCTTGTAAGGTAGAGCTCTGCCAAATTTTAACTTCAATCAAGACATAGCATTTTTACCTCCATCTGGAATTGCACTCATGCATATGTCTATGTTTTCTTTTTTGTTAAGTCATTGTATTTGATGCTTTTCATATATTGACTCCAACATGTCTAGTGCATTGTGAAGTCTCCTTTCTATAGGTCTACTAGAAGTGTCTATAGAAAGAATATAGGTGCCTATGAATAGGCTATCAAAGTATGTCCTAGAACACCTTTGCTAGTTCCTTCCTCTCTATACTTCCATGGAACCCTAGCTGACTGTTGTAGAAGAACTTTTAACTTCAGATGAAGTGTATGGGCATTTATTCTTGGTGAAAAGTGTATGTTCAGGCTGCGTGGGTCAACTTTTCTGGTGTATCACCTTTTCATTTTTTAGACTTAGGTTTTGTTTTTAGCATCTCTCTCTCCCTTTTCATCCCCCCTTTTTTCATTTTATTTGTTAGCAGTAGGATAAACTAGGGCCTAAAAGATACATTAGAGGGAGCTAGCCCTCATCTAGAGACTCTCCCCTCTAGCTTCGCTAGTCCCATAGGTGAGAGGGGAGTTTCCATTATTGCATGTGGAAGGGCAGGAGCTAGGTGTCCTACCTCAAGTGTAATCCATTGCGTCAATAGTTTTTAGCACGCTCGGTGGGACCAACTTGGACAAGTTTTGTCCAAAGAGTTGAAGAATTTTTGGTGTGTTCTTCAACCACCATCCTTTGAAGGCTTTTCATCAACACCAATGGTGACTCCAAGTTGAATTAGCTAGTTAAGCAGCCCTAGTGCCATTAAGAAATCACTTTTGTATGTATAATCCCTTTGCACAAAATCATGGACCTTATTTTCCTTCCTATAATTTTGATCAAGCTCAACCTTTTTATGACATCTCCCCAAGTAGCCCTCCTAGTTGCCCTGCAATGATAAGGGAAGTGGCCTTGGAGTTTGAGAAGTAGATGATGGAGATTGATAGATTGGAGGAGCATTATGGATATCGGTAGGAGCTAATGTATAAAGAGGAGTGTTTTTTTAGGCAAGCTCATGCCTTGCAATCCATGGAGGAGGAGGTAGTAAAATGGAGAAATCCATTTATTCAAGGTAGTCAGCCTTGTGTGCCCCCTCCTATTCTGAAGAAAGCCCCCTCTTATGTACCAAATCCTTTCTATCAGATGGCACTTGCTCGCTCCAACCCATATGATGCATCTTCTCTCAATCCCATGCGTCTAGCTTTCCAACATCAAAGGGCATTAGAGCAACCCCCCATGGAGATCAATCTCCTCAATTCCTTATATTGTGAATCTTTCATTGGGGGGAATACCATGAGCTAGCACATCCCCCTTCTATAGACTCTTTCGGTGCATCAATAGTCTCTTCCTAGTGTTCCTCAACCTCCCCAAGTCTTTCAACATGATGTGAAGATTCCACGTTGGAGGAAGGAATGCAAGGAACCAGCCCAGAGCCTTGAAAAGGATGATACTGGTGACCTCCAAGAAAGACTCTTTTAGGATAATCTAGCCCAAAAAATTCAATATTTAGAGGGTAAGATGAGATGGCTTCATGAAAGAGAGTTATAACTTCCAGACCTCATAGAGGATCCCCAAGACCTTGGAGAAAACAAAGTTTCCACCTATTCATAGGAGCAAAATTCCAATTTTGAGATCTTGAACTAGAAGAAAATAGTAGAATCATGGGCTAGGAAGGAGGAGAAGAAATATTTTTCTCAAAACCTTGAAGAAGCTAAGGCTGCTCCTACTCATGATGATGAGGGTGACCTCTAGGAAAGGCTCTTCTAAGAGGATATGGCTAGAAGAATTATAGAGTTGGAATCCAGAGAGAGATTCCCCAACCAAGGTGTGATGGATATTTCATACCCAATGGCACATTCGATGTCTGAACTGTTAGGATACGTGAACACCGGAAGCATACAGTTGATTACAAACCAAGCAACTTAATAAGCGGAAATTAACCAGAATCACAAGTAACTAAAATTTAGAATAACACATGATATGAGAGACAATACACAACTTGTATTAATACTTATATAGAAAAGAATACAATAAAGAAGATGCCACTTCTTCTCCACCACCTCTTCAGAGGCTTCCCACACCTCAAGTGAACAGTACTTCTTTCCTCAAAGCTCTCTCTCTCAGGTCCCAACACATAACTCAAACAGAGAGTTGGTGTTCACCTCATGTGCTCCACGCACACCACAAGTGCTCCACGCACTCCAAAAGTACTCAACATACTTCAAGTAGATCTCCCATGAACCTACAGCAACCTGCAATTCAACAGACCATACTTATGGAAGGAACTCCCTTGCCTTCCTCTTTGCTCTATCCGAGTACACACCTGTACTCCAAGTAGATCCTACCTAATTCTACTCCCTATTGTGTTACTGTCCTATCTAATCTTGCACACCTACAAATCAACCTAGTTCTACACACCTGTGAACCTTGACCTTGCACACACATACACCTGCAGATCAACGATCTTACTTACCATGTAGATCTCCTATATAGGCCATGCACCTGTGACCAAGATCCTACACACCTGAAGAATCTTGCTGACTCTCCAAAACCAGCACCCACCTTGGTACTGTTGTGGAACTAGGAGGAACACCCTTGCTCACCTCACACACAGAAGGAGCTAACTTTGCTCAACTCAAACTAGAACAACTTTCCAATACAACCATGAGTCTATTATATAGATCTCATCCAAACAATAATTAGACATCTAATTACAATAATTAGATCCGCAGCTCTCAGTCTAAAAATAGCTCTCAGTCTAAAAATAGCTCTCATCATGCAAACACTTGCTTCATTAGCTAACTGCCCGTAATAAACTTGCAGTTGAACCACACAAGTGACCGATGTCGGTCCCTGTCCACCTGGGGGTCACCAACGCCAGCCAATCCATGACCGACGTCGGTTGCATTCCTATCTTATCCTACCGATGTCGGTTGGCTAGACCAACGCTAGTCTCTGTGACACTCTACAACTCTCCTGCAACCTCCTCCATGTCTACATTAGTGAAGCTTTTAGCTCCACAACCTAACAATCTCCCACTTGGAGATAAACAACTACACTGTACCTGTACTCCATCTAATCTATTTCCTAGTTTGTATCCCTCTTCAAGATCAATCCTGAAGACAACCCACCACACATCCCATGGTGTACCTCCTGTCATCTGAGTACCCTGCCACATCCGAACCTACAAATCCATGTAGTGAAGTCCTGACCCTGCATATCATGAATCCCTATTGCTGGTCCCTCTCAAATACCTGAGAACCCACTTCCCTGAATTGGCTCCTAACTCTCTGATAGCTCCCACTTCATGGGAATACTCAGGTCTATACTAGACCTCATGTGATTTCAAACATTGTACCTGTCTAGCCCTTAGTGTGCTCTAGCTCTGCATCCTAAACCTTGCCAACACCTGATTCACATCAGCTCCCACTAGAGACAAAATCAACCTGTGATCTCCATGTCTCCCATGTCAAAGAATTCTGCTGCTCCAAACTCCTCATGACATGCCACTGAACTAACCTTACCCTTAGCTCAGCAAAACCCTATATGTACAATCCTGCTAGTAAAACATACCATCCACATACAGCAATAGAATGATGTCGCGACTCATCATCCACCTGGTAAGACAAACCACAGTAGTTACCCTGACATTGACTGAAGCCATGCTTCGTCCTCCACCTATCAAAACCTATACCACTATCCTACAGCTCCTCAAGACCATATACCTGGTCTTCCGTCTCACGTGTCCGTTCACTCTATTCTTCAACTAAGGAATCCATTTGTCTCTGTGCTTCATACCTACTGGCAACCCTATCAAAACTCCCATTTGGTTCTTCATCATATCCTTGCCATGCTCTCACCTGTTTCCTAGATCCTTCCTGCTCTACAATCAGCAACAAGTATAAAGAAGAGGAATAATGAATTTGAGGGCCTACTTACATCTTCAGTCCTCCATATGGGTGTTTGAGACTCTTTGATAGCGTGCTGTCCACCCAAAATCTATTATAGTGACCGACCTTGGTCACTCCACAGTCTGCATTCGACCGACGTCAGTTCCCATGCGTCTGTCCCTGACTACCAACCATACCGACATCGGTGTCCCCACTGCCAACGTCGGTCCTCCTGACCGACATCAGTCTTACCTATTGCCGATGTCGGTCCTCCTGATCAACGTCGGTCTTACCCTACCCAACATCACCAGCTTCAGTCTACACATGACCGACATTGGCACCTGTCTATTCGACACTGGTTCCTCCTGATCGATGCTGGTACCTGTGTTCACCTGTGAGTGATGACTTTTTACCCGCGAGCTCCTTTGAATCAATCCCCATGTCCAAACTGCCCTGCTCAAAAGTATCCAGCACCATCCACTGGTTTCTGTCCGCCATCTCCTCCAAGTACACCAAGGCTTTCCAGTTCTTAAGCTTGTCAAATATATATGTCTTCCGCTTAAGAACATGCATCTCCTTCCTGCTCATGTGACCAAGCCTATGAAGCCACGTCTCCGCAATAGAAGAAGAATCAGTAATATAAACAAGTAGATAAAGAGTACCTATTTTATTACCACCAACTAATTCAAGTGCATCTATTGTGAGAGTTCTTGTGCATCTCTCATCACCCAATATTTCTAAAAAAATTAGCCATATCTCCAAACCTGGGACCTGCATGACCTTCATCAACACCTGTGTGTTGGCCACCTACAATTTCAGCTTCACTTCCCCTTTGCCAATTCTTTGGCAAGGCTCACCAGCTCCTCTACTTGGGGCTGCATGGAAAGAGGCAACTGAATCTTTTATCCAAGATTCAAATTTATCCAAGAAACCTCCCAGAGCATCTTGTGCAACAACACCTGCTACATCTACTTCTTCAGTTCCTTCATGCTGATCTGCTACCAACCAAAAATAATCTTTTACCTGCTCTTTCTTTCCATGGGACCGTAAGTGACCATCTGTGCTTTTCAACTCCTCCATTCTTAGCTTACTTTCATCTGCCATTGCTCTACTCCCACTCAATCAGAAACCCCTGAGAGTGACCTGTAACCAAACACAAAACCTGCTTCCTACAACCTTATCTCTGATACCACTTGTCAGGATACGTGAACACCAGAAGCATACAGTTGATTACAAACCAAGCAACTTAATAAGTGGAAATTAACCAGAATCACAAGTAACTAGAATTCAGAATAACACATGATATGAGAGACAATACACAACTTGTATTAATACTTATACAGAAAAGAATACAATAAAGAAGATGCCACTTCTTCTCCACCACCTCTTCAGAGGCTTCCCACACCTCAAGTGAATAGTACTTCTTTCCTCAAAGCTCTCTCTCTCAGGTCCCAACACACAACTCAAACACAGAGTTGGTGTTCACCTCCTGTGCTCCATGTACACCACAAGTGCTCCACGCACTCCACAAGTACTCAACATACTTCAAGTAGATCTCCCATGAACCTGCAACAACTTGCAATTCAACAGACCATACTTATGCAAGGAACTCCCTTGCCTTCCTCTTTGCTCTATCCGAGTACACACCTGTACTCCAAGTAGATCCTGCCTGATTCTGATCCCTATTGTGTTGCTGTCCTATCTAATCTTGCACACTTGCAAATCAACCTGGTTTTTCAAACCTGTGAACCTTGACCTTGCACACACATACACCTGTAGATCAACGATCTTACTTACCATGTAGATCTCCTATATAAGCCATGCACCTGTGACCAAGATCCTACACACCTGAAGAATCTTGCTGACTCTCCAAAACCAGCACCCACCTTGGTACTGCTGTGGAACTAGGAGGAACACCCTTGCTCACCTCACACACAGAAGGAGCTAACTTTGCTCAACTCAAACTAGAACAACTTTCCAATACAACCATGAGTCTATTATGTAGATCTCATCCAAACAATAATTAGACATCTAATTACAATAATTAGATCCGCAGCTCTCAATCTAAAAATAGCTCTCATCATGCAAAAACTTGGTTTGTTAGCTAACTGCCCATAATAAACTTGCAGTCGAACCACACAGGCGACCGACATCGGTCCCTGTCCACCTAGGGGTCACCGATGCTAGCCGATCCATGACTGACGTCGGTTGCATTCCTATCTTATCCTGCCGACGTTGGTTGGCCAGACCAACGCCAATCTCTGTGATACTCTGCAAGTCTCCTGCAACCTCCTCCATGTCTGCATCAGTGAAGATTTTAGCTCCAGAACCTAACATGAACACACCCCATCTACACACTTCTAAGAGAGCTATCAGGCCACACCTGATATTAATGAAGTGTTGGCCATGTGGAAGGAGGAGAATCATTTGATTCTAGCTCAAGGACTACCTCCCCTCCCATGTGATTGTTTCACTTCACCCCTTCTCAAGGAAGAACCTATTCTGCAGGAGGCGAGTGAGGAGTAGAAGATCTAATCTACATTTATTCAAGAGGTTATCATGAGTGATAATGAAGAAGTAATCATCATCAATGCTCCTTATGAAGACCTCATCAGCAATGGAGAAGACTTAGGTCACACATACATGCAGATGTTCTAGCAATACGAGGAACATAAGCACGGTGAGCTCCCTGCCCCTTTATTTGATGAACTTCCTTGTTGTTTCGATGAGGAGGACTACTATGACGAGGGGCCTGAGTTGGAGGAGGATCAGGAGAATATCTCTAAAAATCTAGAGATCCTAATTTTTGAGGAGGAAAAGGAGAGGTCTATCTTCCTTGAGGGAGGCCTTGAAGAAGAAAGCTTTGAACAAAGAGGTGATGTTTTGTGGGATGAGAAATCATTTTGTGAGTCTATTTCAGACATCACCACAGTCACCCTTCTTCAAGAAAGCCAAGAAGAAGCAGAGGATGAGTTTGATAGAGTCTACAATGAAATAGAAAGAAATGGGTCAAACCACGATGCACTGTAAGGGAGATATGCATATCAAAGGGCTTATGGTGATGAGCCAGCAACAATTGATTTCTTGGTGATATGCACCAGCATGAAGGACCAAAATTCAACAATCTTCTAGGAATAAATAGAGTATGTACATGTTGGAAGCATGTTTGAATTTGATCCACTTGGATACCAGCCAATCTAGGTGACAGGCAGGAGGAGTAGGTCACCAAATCTCCTTTTTATTCAGCCACTTGTCTGGCACCATAAGTCTTCTTACCAGGGAGAGGACTTGAGAAGTTTTCCCTTTGATCTAGGAGGGAAGCAGATGTACCTAGTTAGTTGTATATAGTAATTTGCTTTTAGTTCCTTTTCCTACTTTCCCTAAGTGTAGTTTACACAGGTAGTGTTTTTAGCCTTGTGTGTGTTTTCCTTTGTGTGTGGGGTAAAAATATTCATGTTTGATTCTTGGATCTTTGGGGCTATTGCTAACCTTTCTCCAAAGCTGCATTCTGACTCTATACCCAATAGACTACAAGGCAACTAGTCTCTAAGCATAGCAGGCATGCTTCCCCTTGGAGTCACCAATTTGTTGACCATTTTTGCCCAATAGGCCAAAATTAGTCCCCTTCTTCCCTTGCTATTCAAAGCTAGTCAATTTTAGGTTGCACGAGTTCATCAAGCTTTGGTTCATCGCTCAATGTCAATGTCATGGTTCATCACCAGGTTTAATCATTTGGTTCAATGCATTGGTTCAATGTTTAAGTTCATCGACAAAGTTCAATGACGTGGTTTAGTGCTTTTTAGTTCAAATGGCTTCAAGTTCAACACATCGATTTAATCACTTAGTTCATCAGATAGTTTAACAAGGAGGTTCAATGCTTAGTTTAAAGGGCTTGGTGTGTAGTGTTGAACCATTGAACTAGTTCAACAAATTGGTTCAATAGTTGGTTTAAGTGAACAGTTCAAAGGCTTGGTTCAACAATGGCTCGGCGTGTAGTGTTGAATCATTGAACCGTTGAACCATTTTTGGTTTAATGGGTCAGTTCAATGACTTGGTTCAAGGAGGTATCCCAAAGTCAAAGGGAAAGTGCCCTTACAGAGGGCAATTCTAGGTCTAAAAGCCCTTACAGAGGGTAGGGAGCATTTCAAAGGCTGTCGAAGGGTAAGTTTTCAAAATTTTGTTTGAGGCTGAATTCTTTCAGACTTTTTGTCTGAAGGAATTTAGAGGAAGGGTGCCACCTGAGAGAAAATCCAAAGGACCTAAAGACAAAAGGAGCCAAGGAGTAACAAAGACTGGGATAATTCTTGCAGACTTTTTATCCGTGGGAAAAAATCTCGAAGCAAAAAAAACCCATAAAAAAGACCCGATGAAATTACCTAGGACAGTGATGTCTCAAAAACTATCAATTTTAAGGAGACAAACTAGCCATTAGTTTTCAAACTGTGATGGGCTAGAGAATGTCAAATTTTACACCAAGAAAGCTAGAGCATGGAAAGCATTGAGTGGAAACTGTGGAAGACTTTGACATGCTTTTTAGGAGTAGTAGAATGTGCCATGTGTCCCTTGTAAGGCTCAGCAGAAGTCGACAAGTGTCAACATCCACAAGTTTCTCCTTTTGCTTCGTTATTTAAATAAAAGACTATGGTAGGCCTAAATGAGTTACTAAAATTAGTGGAAGTTGCCAAGTGTTAGCATCTGTGAAGAACCAAAAGAGTCTCTAGAGTTTTCTAAGGCAACTAAAGGCTCTATTGAAGCTGCCACATGTCACCTTCCATAAAAATCTCAAAAAATACTTCCAAATCCTCTAAGTTAATCATATGATACCACATCCCATTATCAGCTCAGTGGAAGCCACCATGTGTCAACGTCCATGTTTCAAAGTGTCTCTTAAGTTTCAAAGTAGCAGACTGTGACACGTGTCAGAAGTGGATGCGCTCTCAGCCAAGGAGCTAAAGGAGTAACAAAAGATATCCCAAGGGATGAAGGAGATAGAGGAGGCAAAATGGCTAAGTGTAGAAGCAGACAAAGTGATCCAAATGGCATGGGAAAGCATTGACTTAAGGAGTTAATCCAGTGGTTGACATAGTACCTACCCTGTGATCATCAAATGGTGCAAACAATAGACAAGCCACATAAATGCCTTGAAGGAAGTAGTCTATTTGTAAAAAGGGAGGCATGGCCATGTTTTCTCATTAATGTGGAATGCCAAAGTCAAAGCAAGAGCCAATAATCAGATGGCTTCCTCTTCCCAAGGTTTAGAATGCACATGGGCCACTTGAAAAAAAAGAGCACTAAAATCTTTCCTAGGAAGCACCAAGTTCTCTTACTTTTTCTATATATTGTAAAATTTCTCATTTGAGAAGCATCC
Organism: Torreya grandis; assembly: GCA_037957365.1. Taxonomy (NCBI): domain Eukaryota; kingdom Viridiplantae; phylum Streptophyta; class Pinopsida; order Cupressales; family Taxaceae; genus Torreya; species Torreya grandis. The sequence continues at coordinate 75,515 of JARHVA010003044.1, forward strand.
ACTCTCTTAGCCTTAAGGCAAAACTCTACCCCAAAAATCTCTCAGGCTTGTAAGGCAGAGCTCTGCCAGATTTTACCTTCAATCTTGACTTACAATTTTTAACTCCATTTGGATTTGCACTCATGCATATGTCTATGTTTTCTTTTGTGTTAAGTCATTATCTTTGATGCTTTTCATAGAAATACTCCAGCATGTCTAGTGTATTGTGAAGTCTCCTTTTTGTAGGTCTACTAGAAGTGTCTATAAAAAGAATATAGGTGCCTATGAATAGGCTATCAAAGTGTGTCCTAGAACATCTTTGCTAGTTCCTTCCTCCCTGTACTTCCATAGACCCCTATCTGACTATTGCAGAAGAACTTCTGACTTTAGATGAAGTGTATGGGCATTTCTTCCTGGTCAAAAGTGTATGTTCAGGTTGGGTGAGTCAACTTTTTTGGTGTATCACCTTTTCATTTTTTAGACTTAGGTTCTATTTTCAGCATCTCTCTCTCTCTTTTCATCCCCCACTTTTTTCATTTTATTTGTTAGCAGTAGGAGAAACCAGGGCCTAAAAGATACATCAGAGGGAGATAGCCCTCATCTAGAGACTCTCCCTTCCAGCTTCCCTAGTCCCACAAGTGAGAGCGGAGTTTCCATAATTGTGTGTGGAAGGGCAAGAGCTAGGCATCCTGTCTCGAGTGCAATCCACTACATCAGCACCAATGTCAAGCCAAGATCCTTCCCAAAGAAAGTGGATAGTGTTATGGATAAAGATGAATAAATCCAATCATTACGATATTAGCTCAAATAAGCTCAGTTCTAGACAAGTGCTCTACCTAAACATAAATGATATCCTCAACAAGGATATAGAGCTCCACCCCAATACAAATACTAAGGAAGAGGATAGGGTTAGTAAGGTTTTAATATGCATCCCAATTCCTATAATCCTAATCCCACTCCTTCCATGAAGGTTGTTGTTCTAATACATGCTAATCTGGTCCAAGGAGAGAATAATTTTGACCATTGGTGACAACCTCAAGGTCAATTTGTGCATGATGGTGGAGAAGAAAACCAAAATTTTGTGGAACAAGAAGAAGTTACTCCTTATGTAACTTCAAAAAAATCAAACCTTATATAAAGGGATAACTATGGAGAAAGAAGAAACCAAAGTATAGGCATGATGAAATTCTAAGCAAGAGATGATTATGTGTTAAATAAAAGAAAATCAATTGAATCCAACACAAGAGACAAGAAGAGAGAATTGGGAGAATATAAAAGAGTGTTTGCAACTCCAAGTGATGCCTCTCTAAGGTCATAAGGTGTGACTCCTAACATAGTTCCTGCTATAAGTCATGCTCCTCAGTAAAATAAAAATACAAGTAGGATTGTCAATCCTACAACACAACACATTTATAATCCCCCACTACCTTCAATAATAAAATAAAAGGTAAATAATTCCCCTCTAAATATTTTTTATTATTTTAAGAATGCCAAGACAAGAATATCTCTTTGGGATGTCTTGCACATGCCTGGTCAAAAGGAGCTCTTACAAGAATAGCTCGTAAGCATCCATAAAACCCACCACAATTTAAATCACAACTATGTGTCCATTAAAAATGATCCAATCCATGCCTTAGAGCCCTCCATAAAGTCTAAAAATCCTCCACCCTTCTATATCACCCTCATTATGGGAGACACGTTGGTCCATAATTGCATTATGGATAGTGGAGATAGTACCACTATTATGCCTAAAGTGGTGGCTGATAAGTTAGGATTAGAATATGAGCCACATAACAAGGGTGTATTGTATATTTATCCGAATCCAATTAAGAGAGTGGGACTGGTCAAAGGTTTGAAGGTCTTTCTACATGATTGCCCAAGTTTTCCAATTATGTAGGACGTAGTGGTGGTAGACCTTCCAGTCCATTTTTCTATTTGCTTGTCAAGAGATTTTATAGCTAAGATAGGAGGGTACCTTTCTTTTTATTGGAATTTTATAGATTTTAAAACAAGATATGGGACCAAAGTGACTATAATAATGTATCCCCTAACAAGGTTTCATATTGAGCCATATATGGAATCAAGTTCAAGTCAAAATTGTCTAATCAACAAAGATGAAGAAGGTGTCATGGATGGTGAAGCATCCTCCCCCAGTGAAGTTATTTATAATATCTTCCTTGATAAATATAGTAGTAAACCACATGTACTTGATCCATATAATTTCATTGAAGAGACTGATTTGGGAGTTTATTCTATATGTGAAGGGGATGTTCCAATCCCTTCACTTACTAATGAAAATCATGAGCTTGAAGGAATTTGGGTAATGTTTTTTGATGGATAAATAATCAAAGTAGGTGTAGGAGTTAGAATTATGTCATTTTACCCATAAAATAATTATTATTACTCCTCATATAGATTCCACTTCAGCTGCACTTGCAATGTGGAAGGCCTAGTCTATGGTCTCTAATGGGCAAAGAAGAGAGGAATCAAGAGTTTAATGGTTTATAGAGATAGTGAGATATTCATCCACCAAGTAAGAAATTAGGTTAAAACCAATAATACATTTATTAAATCCTACAATCATAGGGTATGGGATCTACATTAAAACTTTGATGCCTTCAACATATAACCCATACCAAGGGATTCCAATAAACATGTTGACAGATTAGCTACCATAGGGGCATGGTTTGATACAACTTCTAATGTGTGAAAAGATAAATATCAATCTCATATCAAGATCATTGTGAGACCCTATATTATAGATAATGAAGTGTCATGGTAGGTGTTTGAAATAAATTAACACATTGCAAACTTCTTGCAAAATGAGGCAGGTTTTTCCTCAAAAAACCAAAAAGACTACATGATCGATATGAAGAGAAAATAATTTAGCTGAAGACAAATAAGATACCTAAGAGGTTTATTACCTTGGAAATTTTTTTCAATGACTATGATCAGAAGAAGAAAGAAAGAGTGAGCATGCCAATAAAGGAAGATAACTATGAAAGAATCTTGATTTTCAAGGATAGACTTTTGAAAATTGGTAAGGTATGTTCTCAGCCTGAGAGGTAGTATTTTATTGAATTGTGCAAAGAGTTTCATGACATATTTTATTAGGAGTATAAATACTTGAAATGGTTTGATCCAATTTTAGCTCATCATACCATCAAGATATAACCTAGAGCTAAACTGGTCAGATAAAAGCAAAGGCCTATCAATCCCAAGATAGATGAACTCATGAAGAAAGAGCTGACCAAGATGATTGAGTCTATGATTATATTTCTTATTAAACACTCAACTTGGGTGGCTAATCTTGTACCTGTCTAAAATAAGAATGGAGGGATTAGACTTTGTGTGGATTTTTGAGATCTTAAAAAAGTGTCTCTCAAGGATCATTATCCACTACCTTCCATGGAATAAATTCTACAAGTTATTTCAAGTTCTCAATGTTTCTCACTTCTTGACAGTTATTTAGGCTACAACCAAATATTGGTAAATGAGGAGGATCAGTTCAAGAAATCCTTCACTTTAAAGTGGGGAACCTTTGCCTATAAGAAGATGCCTTTTGGTTTGTCTAATGCTAGAGCCACTTTTCAAAGAGCAATGGACATGACTTTTAAAGGTTTGATCAACAAGTTTGTACTTGTGTACCTAGATGATATAACTATTTTTTCAAGAGATGCTACTAATCATATGAAACATCTACGGTAGGTTTTTGAGAAATGTAGGGAGTATGGCATATCCCTTAATCTATAAAAGTTCATCTTTGTTTTTCATGAAGGTAAAATTTTGGGGCACATTATTTCATAAGGAGGCCTGTCTATTGACCTCAAAAGGATTGAGGCTATCCTAGGCTTGTCCTTACCTCAACAAAAGAAGGGACTATAAAGCTTATTGGGGAAAACAAAATTTGTTAAAAGGTTTATTCTAGACTTTACAACTATGGTAAAGCCTATCACAGCCATGCTAAAAAATAACCATGTTTTTACTTGGACAAAGGAGGGAAAGATTAGTTTTGAGACAATAAAGTAAGCAAATATAAAATCCCATACTCTCTTAAACCCTAAATTTTCCAAGGATTTCATACTCTATACCTTTTCCAACCTTGATACAGTCTCAATCATGCTTATGCAAAAGAATGATAAAGAGATAGAGCAACCAATTACATTATTTAGCCATAGATTAGAGGATTATAAGGTCAGATATACATTTGTTGAGAAGAAGGATTTGATAGTGATAAGGGTATTGAAAAAATGTAGGCACATGGTCTCAAACAATAAGATGTAAGTCATGGTTTCTCATCCTAGCACCAAAAATTTTCTCCTAAGCAAGGACCTCAATGAAAAGAGAGTTGGCTAGATCACAAAGGTGATGGAGTATGACATGGACATCAAGGTGAAAAACTTGGTGAGATGAAAAGGATTATGTGGGAATTTAGATGTAGATCTATAAGAGCCAAAATAAGAGGTCTTGATCAACTAAGTTCACCCCTAACCAATTGATCAATACCAGTTCAAAGCTAAACACAAGACATCATTAGTTTTCTTTAAAATGATGAGTGTTCCAATGGTTTGAGCAAGTCTCAAAAGAGATACTTTAGATTGTATACCATTCCCTATTACCTTATTGATAATTTTATTTTTATTAAAGACACAAATGGTGTGCTATTGAGGTTTGTTAATAGTGGTCAATTTGACATCCTGCTAGAAAGTTTTCACAATGGTACAAATGGAGGTCATTTCTCTTATAGAACCACAACTACAAAGATAATTAGGGATAGTTACTATTGGCCTAGTATTTTTAAGGAATATTATCATTGGGATAAGGTGTGTCCTCAATGCACCTTCTTTGTAGGCAAATATAAGATTGCATCCCTTCCATTGAATCCTATCCGAGTGGACCAGACTTTCATGTAATGAGGCCTTGATTTCATTGGTATGATCAACTCTTCATCAAGTGCCAGACACAAATAGATATTGACTATAATTGACTACTTCATAAGGTGGGTAGAATCTATTTCATTGAAGGAGGAAAATGAAATCACTATCTTGGAGTTCTATGAGAATATTATAACAAGGTTTGGAGTTCCTCATGTCATCATTTTTGATAATGCACTTACTTTCTTAAGTGCTAAAAATTTTGATTGGGAAAGTAGGAATGGATTTCACTTGAGTACCTCATCTAATTATTACCCTCAAGGTAATATATTATCTAAGTCTACCAACAAGAAACTCATCAATATCATTAAGAGAACATTGGAGAAAAATCAAATAGCCTAGCATAGAAAGTTAAAAATAGATTTATGGGTAGATATGATTACTCGTAATAAATCAATTGGTAACTCTTCCTTTGTAATTTTTTATGGGAGAGAAGCTAGGTTATCCATATCCAAAGAACTCCCTACCATAGAACTTGCATAGTAGCTGGAATTACTTGAAAACACTCTAATGGAAGTCAGGTTGATAGAACTAATACAACTGCAAGAGGTAAGGGATGACGTACATAAGGCTATGGAGAACCATTGAGTACTCATGAAGAAGTCATTTTATAAAATAACAAGTGAAATAGTGTTCAAATAAGGTGACTTGGTATTGAAATGGGATGAAGATAGAGCAAAGCTAGGTAAACATAAAACATTGGATACTTTGTGGAGTGGCCTTTACATCAATAACAAGTGTAAGAAAATCAACTCCTTTTAGCTATCTAAGATGAATGGAGAATAGTTTCCTATCTCTATGAATGGGATACATCTAAATTCTTGTTTTTAGTCCTATAAAGCCATGTTTTATAAATACTAGTTTAGATGTGTGTTTCCTTTTGGTTTGTTATTGTGTTCCCTAAGTTATTTGTAGAAAAAGTGTGTTTCCTTATTTGTGTCAGTGTGTATCTTTGCCTTTGTGTGTTTGATCATCTAGGTTGTGTGTTTTTAGCTAAGAGGCTTGTTCAAGTTCTTTTGAATGCCTTATGCATGTCTCCATACCCAATAGAAGGATTTAGGTGACTGGTATTTGGCATAGTAGGCATGCCTCCCCTTAAAATCACTAATAATGTTAGCCAAATTTCATACCTTATTTTGCATCTTCCTTTGGCTAAGTTCAACATTCACTTGTCTATTTTAGCTCACTTGTAAAAGACTAGTTGTTTTGTTTTCTTTTTTTTGGAGCTTTTGTTCAGCCTTTTCAAGCGTCTTTTTAGTCTTTTTCCCAAAGTTTGAATACATTTGGGTTTTTTGTCTTAGACTTTGGTCTTGAACAAAATGTTCGAAAGAATTCTCTTTGTCTTTTCCCAAAAGATTATCCTTCACAACTTTTTTGAAAGAATTTTTTCAAAATTTTTGTCCAAAATAATTTTTCTAAAGGGTACCTTTGAGTTTTTTAAAGGGTTTCTCTCTCTTCAAAGTTCCCTTTAGAATTTTTTTGAAGGGACACTTTCTCTCTTAAAATTTCCCTTTTGAAATTTTTTGAAGGGACACTTTTTCTCTTCTAAGTGCCCTTCGAAAGTTTTTCGAAGGGACACTTTCTCTCTTCAAAGTGCCCTTAAATTTTTTTCCAAAGGGACACTTTCTCTCTACAAAGTGCCCTTCATAATGTTTTCAAAGGGACACTTTATCTCTTCTAAGTGCCCTTCAAAACTTTTTTGAAGGGACACTTTCTCTCTTCAAAGTGCCCTTCAAAATTTTCTGAAGGGACACTTTATCTCTTCTAAGTGCCATTTGGAACTTTTCCAAAGGGACACTTTCTCTCTTCTAAGTACCCTTCAAAACTTTTTTTAAGGAACACTTTCCCTCCAAAGTGCCCTTTGAAACTTTTTTGAAGGGATACTTTCTATCCAAAGTGTCCTTCATAAATTTTTTGAAGGGATACTTTCCCTCTAAAGTGCCCTTTAGAACTTTTCAAAAGGGATACTATCCAAACCTGAAGGGATCATTTCAAAAGGAAGTGACCTTTACAAGAAGACCAAAGGAATTGTTGCAGACTTTTTGTCTACAATAATCCTTTAGAAAATCCATAATCCAAAGGCCCAAAAAGACATAGAACATTCAAAGGGGGAAGCACTCTTATGGGAATCTTTTGGGGAAAATGTCCAATTAAAATTCCTATGAGAATTCTTTCAAGGAAAGTACCCATGTGAATTATTCAAGAAGGGTGACCAAAGGAAATGTCCAAGTGGAATGACAGTTGAATGAACATAAACTTCAAGATAGTGAGGTAACCATTAGTGTTAAAACAAAAGGATTCATAATCATATCTAAGGGCTTGCATCCTTCATCTGTTAAAATAATGAGAGAGCCCATATCACCATTGATTGACTAGGATCTATGTCATTTTGTGAAAACTAACCAGGGAAGAGAAGAGGCCAATAGAATGAAAATAACAAATCACCATACCTAATTGAAGGTAATTAGTAGAAGATAAATCTACAATAGGTGGATAGCTACATTGATGCCATGACTTAGTTGAGAATATACTAATTTTATTAGCATAAGCCATTGAAAAAACATCTTTGGGAGAGTAGAACCAAATGTGTAACAAATTGTGATGACATGGATCAACTAAATGGCCTAAGAAAGCATCCTTTATAAATATGGTTTCATTTAAAGATGGTGACTTAAAATAAATTGATTCCTCTTCTTGGTGTAAAAGGATTTCCTCTCTCTCTCTTCCTTCTTAATATATATATAGCCCCTTTGATAGTGAAAAATCATCCACACAGTGTATGGTAAATCCCTATTGGAATGATATAAAAATTTTCCTTTGAGCATTAGTAAAGTCCTTTCTATAAAATTTTTGAAAAAAATCCTGAGTGTATAACTAATTAATAGTGAGCACATTGATGATTTCATCCTTCTATCCTCTATCCTTCACACATGAACAAGAGTTCTTGATCTAATAGGTCATCTAGAGTATATGTTTAAGTGTATGGAACTATTGTAAGATTTTTAACTATTCTTGAATGTGTGATTTTCCTTTAATTTCACTCTCCTTATATTCTTTCATTCATCTCACCTCTATATTGAAATATTCATGTTAGAATCTCTAAAATTTGAAAAGGGGTCTTTACATTTTGCTATATTGTCCAATAGGATATAACATTCACGTGGAATAAAATATTGGTGCATCACCATTATTAAGATAGATTTACTTTATAAAATTTATAACTCTTTTCCCTTCAAGAATATTGGTTTAGACATAAGTGGTTCTATAGAGATACATACAGGGAACTAGCCCTTTAAATCTAGAGCTTAATTTCCCCTATAGGCACACCCATATGCCTAGAAATGTCCCAACATTGCCCAAATCTGGAAGAGACTTGAACATCATCTTCTAAGGTGAAATATTTATAGACAACAATACCTTTAATGGAGTCAAAAAATGTTGAGTAATAAACACACATTCAGTTGTTGTCTTTTCAAAGCCAACATTCACCTTAACATGAAGTATTTGAGAAAATGGTCCCACCAAGTGTGATAGAACTATTTTCACTCAATTTTTCACCCTTAGAGAGATATTTCAAGCCTAATACTAATTTATTTTAAAATTAGATTATTCCTATACCTGTGGGTTGTCTATAGTGTGGGTAAACCTCTAGATTAAAAGGATAACTCCCTTGATATATCTATTTGAGATCATCACCTATGATAATAACTTGTTTAGGGTTGAAAAGGGATAGAGAGAACATTAAAAGAAACATAATATAATGAGGTGATACACAAATTTATTCTCAAAAATACCACCATGTACTTTCACTATGAAATATGATTCACAAAACTAACTTCAACATCCAAGGTTTCTCTAACATAAGTATTTCAACATGAAGGTGATATATAATGCATATCTCAAGGTGAATGAATAATAGTTATAATTATATACACTATTACCATTTCCTAAACTTAAATACTTAAAAATACACTAAATACACTTAATGTGACCTGTTAGAGAGAAGACTACTTGCACAAAACATGAAAGAGTAAGATGAACACAAGGATAGATGATTATCACTTGTCATTCAACTATGCACACTTCACACACTTAGACAATAAGTTATGAACTCAAATAAATCTTGAAATATTTTATTAAAATGGAAAAATAATACTCAGACCATAAGGGCTTTAACATAATAGATGTAGATTCTACAAACTTAGCCAAAAGTGGTTGTTTATATAGAGAATGATGAAAAGAGGGAGAGACAAGTGTAGTAGAAGATAACTGACAAGTGTATTCATGTGTTAAAACAATAAAGGTAGTTATTATAAATTACAAAAATACATCCAAGGCCATGTTTCTCACTCTTTAATAATCTCCAACCTTCCAAGTGCATAGGGGTTACAAATTGGCTTGACACCTTGATTATCTTCTTGAAAACTACCCTTATTTGCATGAAAGGAGTGATATATGGACTTAAAATAATTAATTAACCATTAAAATATCTTATAAAAATAATTTCACATCTTCCATGCCTTAACAAACTACTTTGATCTGACATTTCATCATTCATGTGCATAGGTATCTTGAAACTCTTCATTTCTCATGCCTAGCTTGGTCCAAGTCACTCAAAACTCAAGTGCATATTATTAAATTCATCCTATCTCCATGAATAGTCTTAAAATATGTTATTAGGAATGAAAAAAACCATTTTTTTCTTGGAACAATTCTTAGGAGTTTATTTTTCTCCTTAAGCCCTCACTAGGCCTATTTCCCTTGTAGCCCTAAAAACATGCAAACCTTCTTATGTAGAGATTTTTATGAAATATATTGAAACATTTATATAATATTATAGGACCCATTATTTCCTTATATATCCATGCCAAATTTAATCCCCTCACTCTAATTTAAATTTCATCTTTTTTGCCTTTCTCTCTCTTGAATTAGGCCTTAATTAGGCCTCCTTGCATAAAACCCTATTTTATTTATAAATACTTATGACACAAATTTTAAATAAAAAAATGTGTGTTATTAAAATTACATAGCATATAACCAACCTCTATTTCAATTTTTGGGTCTTGTGACTGATGGAAGTATGCAAACCATGAAATCACCTTGTTACCTAGCCTTATCTTGAGCCTATTTGAGACAGCCTTAGAAAATAAGTTTGGTTTGACCATATATAAAAAATAATGTGAATTTTTTTGGATTTTAATATCTATTATACATACCAAATTACCTTATTCAATGATTGGTAATCTCTCCACTTCTCATAACACCTAAAAAACACCAAAAAGCATGCAAAATAAGGCATTTATGGCGGTCTGTATAAGTGACATAAGAATAAATGTAAATTTTTAGAACCTAATTGGAATAATAAAAAACATACAAGATATTTTAGTATAAAAATATGATATTAAATATGCATTATAGGTCTTTTTTCCTTGACTGATCACTATTAGGGTTTTAAAGGGGTTTAAGACCTGTTTAGGGTCTTAACGATTATTCATAAAGAAAAAACCACCAATTTACCTCCTTCCACTTGGAAAAAATTATTTATTTATCTTTTAACCTATCCAAAATGTATCATATTACCATTCAAAGTTTGAGTTATGGTATGAGCATTTGAAGTTACTCCTTAGGTGATAGTCCTACTATTTCCTAACCTCAAGATAGGTCCAAATTGGGTTTTGGGCCTCAAAACTCCATATTAATGTTGTGATAGTTTATAAAAAAAAAAAAAATTGTTCCTTATGATTATAAATTGCTTTTATTGGATCATTACCCCTCTGTATGCATTTGTTATACTGGTCAGGGTACTTGGGGTTATGGGCATGTCACCTTCTTGCTAGCCCTTAAGGGCACTTGAGTTCAATACTAAAGTTTATTACCTCATGAAAGTGTATGGATACATTTTATATGTGTTTTTAATACCTTAAATTTCCTTCATGGTGTTTAAAATTCTTTATTCATACTTTGAGCTCAAATGGACCCCTTGGTATCATGACTACCCCTTGTCAATGGAGTATGCAAGGTCTAAGATTAAAAAATGGGTATCTCCACTATCTATATGGATTTTAATTGTCCATTAAAATATTATTATAATCATTACCACCCTCATTACCAATTATCAAGGTTTTATTGTGCATATGAAGTCTTTAAAATAATAATTTCTCTCATGACTAGACAATAGTATATGACTATGTGTATCTTTTCTTCATTAGGTTTTAAACAGATTTTTGTCCTTCTAAAACCTATTATTACATCTGAGTGTCTATATAAATTGTTTGTGGAATTATTAAAAAATTAAAAAATGTCTCTCATTAAAACATATCCGCATTCCCTTACTCTTCTTCAATCCAAGCAAAACCCTCACCTATGTATGCAAACTTGTAATGTTGACTATCTTTGTGTAGAGGAGTAAAAATCAATTTGTTCAATAACTTTTTGATGTTTATTTTTGGTCTCAACATGTAGTTATTAATTTTTATTAAATATAAATTACACCTCAATTTCCTTTCACTATATTGTTAGGTCTTACTTAGGTTTAAAACCAACTTCTCCTCATGTAGCCTATATGTGATCTTTGAGGGTCACTTGACTATACTCTTTTGTGTTTTAGTATCTCACCATTCACATCCCAACATTTTCAAAATTATTTAACATGTTTTAATTATTTATTGGGTTCAAATAATTTTCAAACTCTTTCATACACCTCTATCTCTTCTCTTTATCTTGAAGAATGAACTAATCCTAAAGTAGGCTTGTAGGTGGTCTTTAGGGTACTTGACAATGTTAGGTGTTTATACCTTATCATTAAATCAATAACCATAATTTAATATTTGATTTTATTTGATAATCCAATTTAGGCTTAGATAATATGTCAACATTACTCTTCTCCTTTCTTCACTAAACTTAAGACCCATTGTCTAGTTAGCCACTTGTAAGTGCTCATTAGGGCTAGGTTTGAGCATAAAATCTTGAACCTAGTATTTTCACTTTTAAAAATTCTTGAATATGTCCAAGTAAAATGGAAATAATTCCATTGTATATGTAGCGTCTAAAAATTTCTAGACTTTATGTGACACTTTTAGACCATATTTTCACTTGTTCATTCTGTATAGGATACTATAGGTGACTATAGACTATCAACTCAATTTATAGTAATTTTTTGACTATCCAAGTGACCTAATTTATATAAAATAAGTGGTGACACTACTTATAACTAAATGATAGTGGAATAGTCAATCTTATCTTTGCTTTATATTAGAGTATGATGTTGATCAAGGTCTAAAATTAAGACCTATAGGCTTAAGTCATGTAGGTCACTATTAGACTATTTGAGTCTACAAAGAGACACTTTCATAATTCCTTAGACTTTTCAACATTATCAAACTATTACTCTCCTTATTTTTACTCCTTTAATGGATACAAAGTTTTATGCCAATGTTTCACATCACCTAAACTCACCTACTAACTTATTTAGACTGCAAGTATATCACCTTATACATGAGGTTTGTGTATTTAAAATTGGAGAATTCTAGTCATTCTAGACCATGTGAGTGTGTGAGGAGATGTATCAAATCTTCTCCATGGATATGAGCATCCCCAACTCACTTCTACAGTCTTACAACCTTATATCTTGAAGAAACACTTATGACCTCTCATTAGAAGGTGCATTGAAATACCATCTTGATATTTATATACTTTCAATGGTGAAATATGGTCTCAAGAAATTTATACCATGATGTTTCACTATTATTTTATCTAAAATGGTAATCAAACATACAATGGACTATGTAAACCTTGACCATGTTCCCAAAGAGCATCACACTTGAATATTATGAATAAGAAAAATCATAGAAAAGTCACATGGATTACATGAAACTAAGGAATATATTATGAGTGATTAAGTATTAGAAACCTATGAGAGTGACCACCATGAAGACAAAATAGAAACTTGTAATAGGATCCACTAGAAATATTATACACCAAGACATTCTTCCTCTAAGTTAAGGAACTTCATAGAGATGATTTGGATGATTAAAAGATAATTAAATGGATATATATGACATCTAAATATCACCCTCAATTCCATTCCTTTGCATCAATTTTTGAAATGGATAAACAAGTGCAAGAATAGACCTCTCTCAAATGAATAGGCCATAGTGACCTACTGTCACTCTTAGTGATTGTTCATAAATATATAAAATAATGACATTAATTTAAAGCTTACTAAGAACCACAAAAATGTTCAAAGTTTCATCTCCTAAATCTCTCTCTCTCCTGGTCATACGATTCAGTTCAAATTTGACTTCTTAAGCTTATGAAGGCATTAATAGAGGATAAAAAGTGTCTGGAGTGTTAGGTTGACCTTAAACTTGGTCCAAAGATGGAAAATGATCTAAGGGAGCCCAAGGGACACTTAAAAACCATTTTAATCTAAAAATTGATCTTGAAAGCTATACAAGTGCTTGTAAAGTGTTATTTGACCATGTTTAGGCATTGAACTATAGATACTACTAGACTCTGACTATCCCTAATGACTAATATCTGACATCAAGGTTGTTTAGAATCTTATTGAAACATTATATTCTTGTAATGGTACGTCAAACTCTTCCACATGGGCCAAAAGGTGGACATGAGTGATTTTTTGCATATAAGAGTCAAATGAAAGCTAGAGCATGATATTATGATATTAATGACATCCAAATAAAATTTCGTAATAAACCTAGACCAAACTAAACCCTTTACCATGTTTGTCTATTTTAAGACCTTTTAATTGACCCATAAGACTAGATAAGTGAACATGAGACTAGAACACGGACAAGACTAGACAAGGAAAAATATGATCATATGGGACTCTTTAGGACCATTTAAGACCATGAAAATATTTTAACAACCGTATAGAGTTTCAAACTATAGGGGGTGACCAATTCTGACTTGGGGTAAAAATTTTGTCAATATTATTGGTAATTCATAAGAGTAACATGCCTATAATGCTAATGGACCAGTAGTTTTATCCTTCCATTGATCTATGGATTCACTCTTATGTTACAATATTAATTGATATGCCTTCTAAATATTTAAAACTCACACCCCATCATACTAAAAGAAAGAAACACACACTATGATCAAAGTGTTTAAAGAAAACCACGCATAAAATACTCAAACAACACACGTAACCTACTATATACAGACCTCAAACACGTGTTTGAGGTGATAGAACCATTTCTCTTGATTCAACTAGGATCAAACAAAATGTTTCTTAAATCACAACTGCTCTTGGATAATAAGACACCATGTGATGGATGTTTGTCAAAAAAAAATTCTTGTGAAAATGATAAAAATACTTAACACTCATTGTACCTTTTCTATCTTTAAGTGGATCACTTGAAACTCTATTGAATATTCCTTATAGCTCTCATTAGGTCTATTTGATAGTGCATACTACTTATTCTCCTTCATGCTCATTTGATTCTTGTCAACTTGCTTCTTAGGAGTCAGGGGAGTTTTCTCAACTTCACATTCATATATACCATGATGTTATTGATGTTTAGATCTTTCAAACTTTCCTTCCTATTGGTTTATCATTTTTTCAAGTGACTCAATGTTAAATTGAGGAATAGGCCACTCTTCAATCACAAAAAATTATACCTTAGATCCATTGCACTCATTCAAGGCTAAAAATTGCTTGATATTGATTTGAAACTTCTCTTCATGTTCATTAGGTCCAAAAATGACCTCAATTTCAATCTCATGTTCTTTAAGAAGGATAATTACCATACTTACTTATTCAAACTCTTGTATTATGGCATGAAACTGCTTCCATAGATCATATTCTTCTTCATGACTATCACATTCATGAACTCTTTCATTTTGAGTAGGCATAATTAAATCATCTTTAAAATCCTCATGATCTATCAAAATTTGAAATCATTATCATCATCTATGTGAATAAGATAATTACCTTCTATAGATTATTGAAGAGGACCATCAAGACTTACCTCAAAATGTTCATCACCCTCATCATGAATGATGTGTGTGCCAATACTTGTCTCATAAATGAAATCATATGGATCATAATCATATATCTTAACACTATATTCATCCAATAAGATATTATAAATAGATTCAATCTTGGAAGATGCTCCATCATCAATGACATGTTCTTCTTGCTCATGGATAACATAATTCAAATTAGAACTAGCTTCCACATATGGTTCAATGTATAAATTATCTAATAGATGTGTCCTTATTGTCAAATTAAATCCATAACTTGTTCTTAAATATATTAAATATTAATTGGTAGAAACATACCCTCTTATCTTGGTATTGAAGTCTCTTGGTAGGAAAATGACATATTGTGCAGGCATATCTACCACCACTATCTCTTATAGAATTGAGAACCTTGGGTAGTCATGAAAGAATACCTTCAATCCTTTGATGAAATATATTCTATTGGCTAGTGTGACATAAATTTTTAACACTAATTTTATATATGTCTCATATTTTAAGACCACCTTGTATACAACTAGTTTGGACATGACTGAAGTACTTGCCCCACTATCCACAATACAATTATGGACTAGCTTGTCTCCCACAATGAGGTTAAAATAGAAAGGTGGGAGATTTTTAGACTTGGTGAAAGGTTCAAAAATATGGGTAGGTTAATTTTTTAGGGCTAAACCCACATGATTTACTTGTTGTGGATTGATATGGAGTTGGGACAACTGCTCGTGGAGTAATTATTTTTGACTTGGCATATGGAGTAATTCCCAAAGGGATATGCTTGTTTTAATTTTCTTGAAAGAGTTAATGATATTCAAAGGAGAAACACTAAAATTTTATTTCATCCTTGTATTAAATTAAATACCTTGATATTGAGTCAATTAGGATTGGGTCACCCTTACCAAGGTCTGATTTTGAGGAGGTACATGACTTGTAGAGGCTATCACATTTGCATTCACTCCTTGTTGCCTTGAAGGAGGATTATTTGCACTTGTATCCACATTTTGGACACCTCAAAAATCTCTTATCTTTAACCTTTTGTTGGCTATAACTTATGTACTCTATTTTAGGATGAATCTATCCTCTATTTTAAAGCTTGCAAGGCTCACTCATTGATTAATATATTCTCCATTTGATTATGCTTTCATAGAGATTTCATCTTATTATATCAAGTGAGGAGTAGGCCCTATTTTAAAAACCAAATATTAACCTTAACCCTCATTTTCATTCATGTAATTTCTCCTTGAACTAAGTTATTATGGACTAAAACCATGGCTCTTATGGTGGGAGCAGAATTTGGATTGTAGGCATTGGGTGGTCTATTGAATTTAGGCTGAAATTATCCCCTCCCTTGACCATTATGATGAGGTATAAATATATTAGATTATTAATGGTAGTATTGGGTATTTTGATGATCTCCAAATTTTTGATTTGTTTCCATATTTTTAGATTCTAAGTCCTTACATCTTGCTTCCAAATCAATTGTATCATCTGACTTTTCTAGAGCATCTTTAGACTTATTATTTGAATTATGAATCAGAGCAAGGATTGGAGAAGTAACATACATATTATTCAAGATGGGAATTGAGACATTTGGAGAGAGTTTACTAAAATTAATGTGAAATATTATAGAGAAGAATAATTTCATAAAATATGAAAGATTAAGATGAACACAAGGATATATTATTATCATTTGTCATTAAACTATGCACCACTTCACACACTTAGACAATAAGTTTATGAACTCAAAACTAGCTTCAAATCATTTATTCAAAGGAAAAAATCAGAATTAGACTAGTGTTTCAAGCACAATCATTAAGAGGGGTGGTGAATTAGTGTATTTAAAACAACCATTCAATTTCACTTAAGTATACATTAACCATTCATACAAACATGAACATCTAGCAAAACATATGCAACCATACAAATTTATGAAACAAGATAACACATTACATATGTTGGAAACTCTCAAGGGAAGAAAAACCACTAATATATAAAAATTGAATACAATATTATATCAAAAAAACCAATATTTAGTGAAGAACCAACTCCACATGAAGAACCAACCTCAACTAATCAAGCACCCACTCAACTAGGCTTTAACAATCACCAACTTGTAAGGAGGCACCAACCCCCTAGATGACTCAGCACCAAATCAGACACATAATTAATTTGATAACATTTATAACAATATTTTACTCACATAATATATGATTATCACCTTATTTATCTATTCACACTCTTTAACTCTCTCAAACTACCTTCTAGGTTTCTTTGCTTAACTAGGTCTCTTTAAGACTAATTATGTCATATGACCTTGATATTCATATGTATAAATACTATAAAATATTAATTACATATCATCTAAACTAATATTATGGTATAAAATAAATCCTTCTCAATAGTATGTTATTTCATTTGCTTACACTTTAAATGCTCAAATATGCCTCAAACTACCTTGTATATATACCATTCCTTGTTCATATACCACTTAGTTCGCTACTCACCCTTAACCTCTCAGGTAAGCCATATAATAGGTCCTAGTACATATAATAAACATTATTAAAATTTATATTAAGTCCATTTTGGTCTATCATAACTCTATTAGACCTCATTTCACTTTTAGGTCTCATGGAGACCTAATTCCATTAGGTCTACTTTAAAACACATTACACTTTGCCTTTTTTGGAATACTTTCAAATGCCACACATAGCATTAACATATCATATAAAAATAAAATATGCCCCCAATAATGTATTATAGTATCAAAAATACATTTTACAACAAATCACTACTTGAAATCCCTCATTAGTATTCAATCATATTAGGTTTGTGTACACCAAAAAAGTTCCTTTCAATACTGAAGATCAAACTCACTTAAAAAACTCAAAAATGAAAAAAAAATGCATATATAGAGTATATATTACCTATATGTCATCACCATGTTATTTAAACACTTAAACTTAGGGTAAAAGGCCTTAAACTCATCTCTTTAGTATATTTACTCAGAACTACTAAGGATGTCAAAAGCTAGTAATGAAACTACTTGACATCCAACACCTAAAAGGACACTTTTAAATGATTATAAATAAATTAAAAATATTATATAAAATATTTATAACAACATAAATCACAAAAAACATAATCTCTAATATCAAACATTGGTCTTATAGACCGATCTTCTGACCTTATCTCACACAGTCTTGCATGATCTAGACAAGCCATTATTACTTCAAATTATCAACCTATTACATTGAATTACAATCTTTAAAAAATAATTAATATGGATTTCAAATCATAAACAACAATAAAACCATATGTATTAGATACTTCAATCGGGGCATAGATCTTAAAACTCATCACTACAACTTGCTTACCTAGAACTACCATTTTACCTTAAAGCATAATCATGGTGAAATTGACATTCAAAACCTATGTGACCAATTTAAAAGAATTATTATGAAATTTTATTATCTTATAACATATATATAATATCTTAAAATATAAAATTAATATGGTCTAGTCAAAACTATTGGTCTTACAGACTAATGTATTAACCTTACTATAGATAGTCCTCATTGAGCCAGACAATCCATTTTTGCTTCATCATTTTCACCACTATACCTAGCTTCTAATATTTATAAAAAATAATTAATATGACATATATTCCAAAAAAACAACTCCATGTAATTGGTTTTATCATTATATCATGATAACACATTCCTAATACTGCTTGGGTTTTTCACTGTTTACACCATTAGGCTTACTAGTGACTGGCTAACTTGGATGAACAACTTAGAAAACTTGAGGACTATAACTTATATAAAAACCTTCATGGAAATAAAATATGAGTTTATAACTTCTTTCTCCATCCATTTTATTACTATGTCCAATGCAACTTTTGACTTATACAACTTCTTTAGAAATAAGCATTTAATAACATTTTATTTTTCCTCTCTCTAACCAATACCACATGGAGCTACCTGGGAGAGTCTACTATAAGATAAAATACCTTACCTAATAAATTAAATCCATCTTAATATTTTTGAGAAAACTCTTCAACATTTGATCTTTATTGCAATTCTAAGAGGGTTTAAACTTGTTTTCATTCTTAATGATCATTTATAAAGTATAACCCCTTAACCAAAAAAATAATGCCTATAATTTTGAGTTAGGACGATTCCCCATATAACATGAGTATATCATGTTCCTACACAAAGGTTTTAAGAGTTAATGAACATGAGAAAATATTTCTCAGATTGAGAACCCTTCATTCTAAGCACCTAAGAGACCTCAAAATAAATTTTCATGCCTTTTATTTCAAACTATGATCTCAAACTCTATTTAAAAAATTTAAAAAGCATAATAAATTCTCAAAATGATTACATAATCTCAAATAATATGAAATATGATCATGAACCCTCATTAGGCCACATTCTCTTTCTTTTATTTTTAGTCCTTAACCTGTAAAACACATTAGGCCTTAAAACTTATCTTCATGCCTCTTTACATGTACTCTACCTCACTCACATAATAAAGAAACCTCTCTTATGATGAAACAGTGTCATAGATCATTCAAATTCCTTGACAAAAGATCATGATGCCTCATTAGATCAAGTAGGTTCTAAGAGTGGTCTAGGTGTAGACATGTTCTAAAGGTCTTACCCTTATAGGCTCACCCTAAAAATCCCATGAGTGTTTAAATGCCTCACATACATGCTCAAACAACCTCATACATCTATTCATGCTTGTGTGCACTCATATCACCAAATCACCAAACTTATACCTTCTCATAAGGACTTTACATGTCATTACTAGTGCCATAACTAGGTTTCTTAAGCACTTTAAACTTGAAAATTAAAATTGAAGCACTTATAAAAGTATCTATACTTTACTTACATGATCACACAATGACAAATAACCTATCACAATCTTGTTATTACTTACTTCATCAAACTTTACTATACACACCATCTCAGAGGGTCTAGGATAGGCTTCTCAAGACACCTTGTACTCAACAACTAATACTCAAACATGCTTACCTTAATGAAATCAAACAAGAACACTATTTAGATAGCACTCTCACACCACTAAATTTTTTAAAATCTAATCAACATTATCTCATGACCTCGTGCAGATCTAGAACCTCATAACCATGCTTCATTGCTCACTTGACCATCATACCTCTTTATGACAATAATGATAACTTCAAGATGACCTGAACCTTGACACGAACCTTGAAACCAACCAACATTAGTTGATTTAAAATTATCTCTTGCCTTTAAATGATATCTTGCCTTCAAATTCTATCTTGCCTTCAAATTTTCTCTTGTCACATAGCTTCTTTGTCACATCAAGCACACAAGATCATACCTTAGAGACCACTTACCATACATACTTACTAGTTACACCTTGACATCAAGGACATCAACCTTAAAATCCATGATAACACTTCTCAAAAAACACCCCATTTGTTATTTATGGAAAACATATTACAACCTAATCATTCTCATATCCCCCAATCTAATCAATCTCCCTTCTTTAGCTTTATCCCTTTTTGACATTACTGACAAAGGGTCATACACAATGAAACTTATATAACCAATCATTCTCCATATTTGGAGACTACTCTCATAAAATTTCAAAAGAACTCAAAGCTACCAAGCTCCACCTTAGACCATGCATAGACTTTAAATAAACTCTGAACCTCAGGATTATTTACCAATCTACTAAAATATTGATATCAACTAAATAAATAGTAACTCCCCCTTTGTCTCTTCTATTCTTGTCAATCAACTACACTTGAATATTATGAAAAAATTGAATATGTCCCCCTAAAATAAAGCATCCATCATGATTTTACTAATTGAAGAGTGTCTCCGTGAAGCCTAATTAAGTCACCCTTTTCCATAGGGAACTAAAACAACATAAACTCAGGATATTCCTAGATCTCTATGCTCTCATTAAAATAAATATCCTTCATGATCATTTTAGGATTAATTAATCTCTTTATCATGACATATTCATCATCCATGTGGTCAATAATCTAAGCTAATAATGAACATTCTTTATTTGATTTCACTTGGGCTTGTAGACTGATCATGACTCACCTTTATTATCTTTGGTTTCCACACATTCATTTTCCTTCTCTCTTTCACTATAGGGGATTCAAACCTATTTTTTTTACTTGATGTCATTATAAATATATTAGGAAAAAATATTTCAATATGTCCCACATTATGACAACTATAAAAAATAACCTCATTCATAAATCTTGACTAATGATTCCTTTCATAATCCCATGCATATTCATTTTTAGAGGATCTTTTACACTTTACTACTCTATGACCAAGTTGATTGAATACAAAATAGTACCCATTTAATGAATTAGTATACTTCATATAATTAGGCTATCTGATTTGTATATTTATGTTGACATTCTTGTCTTCATTATCCTTCTCCTTGACTTAAGTTTCTTCCTTTTGGTATTCTTTGAAACTAATACCTCTCTTATCATTTTCAAACTTTTGACTACTCAAGATGTTTTCCAAAGCATTAGTACTCTTTTAAAAATTCATAAATCTATTCAAATTGATATATGATTGATCCAATTTGGATTTTAAGGATTTCATTTTAGTTCTATACCTAGTGCATTCTTCCTCTTTAGCCTTTAGGCTTGCAGTGACTATCTTCATTTGTGCTTCAATCTAATTGATGATCTCATCATACTCCTTGGATGTATTACTAAAATATTTCCTCAAATAAACCAATATGATCTTCATATTCCTTAACTAATGAATTCAAATTATGATTATTCCTTCTTTAGAACTTCAAATCTTATAAATCACTCACCAATTCTGCCTCAAGGTTTACTTCAATATTATTCATCTAATTCTTCATAATCCATAAGGCCTTTCTCTTTTGATAAACCCTCATTATTTGTTTCTATAATCATGAATTAGGATCCATTATTGTCATGGTCATTAATGTCATCATTACTATCAGATGTACTTATGTCACTTACATCAGATGAGGTATTATCTTATTTACTATAAAAACTTCTCTTGTTCTTAAATGACCCTTTCTTTCATTCATACTTCTTTATTTTTTTTAGGATTATAAACCTTATTATCATAATTATGTTCTTTATCATGCTCATTCTTACCCATTTCTAGGATACTTGGATGTAAAGTGACCAATCTTACCATAGTTAAAGTATTTGAATGACAACTTACCCTTGTACTTACCAGATCCAAACCTCAATTTCCTATCAAACATGGCTATTATTTCATCATCATCAATATCTAAACATAATTCATCCTTTATCTTCTTTAATTTTTACTTATTTTCATATTTTAATGCTACTTATTTATTAGGAGGTCTTATTTTATTTATTCTCATCTCATATGTAGTCAAGATGCCATGAAGCCCATCCATCTCTCGCTTATCCAAATATTGCATCTCTTCTACTATAGACACCTTAGAATCAAACATAGGAGTTAGTGATCTAAACACATTTTGAAAAAATGTATATTCTTTCACTTCTTCTCCTAATCCTCTAGTGACATTTACCACTTCATCAACCCTTAACATGTAATATGAAATGCTCTCATCTTCCTTCATATTTAGACTTTCAAATTGTCTTATATGAGTCTATAATTTAGACATCTTCACCTTTGTGTCTCCTTCATAGATATTATTCAACTTTTCCCATATCAACTTCACTAAATCACAATGCATCACCTTCAAAAACTATACCTTAGATAGGACACATAGAATGGCATTCATTGCCTTTAAATTACTCTCACTTTCCTTATTACATGTTGCATCAGTTTATGGTGTAGGAGTTGGAATGTATCCATCCACAAATTACTAACATATGTCATGGCCCATTAAATTTAGATGTGTCCTGATTCTAATTCTCTAAAATGCATAATTAGTCCCATTGAATAATGGAGCATTGATGGTAGAGAAACCTCCTTAAACTTAATTACTAGCCATCCTTCCTTCTAGGATCTCCTTTAGGCTATTAGGCCTTCTTCAAAGGACCAAGATCTGATACCAAATGTTGGAATAATAATAATCACTAATAAGGGGGTGAATCATTGTATTCAAAACAATCATTCAATTCCACTTAACCATACATGAACCATCCATATAAACATGAAGATCTAACAAAGAATAGGAAACCATATAAAATCATGAAACAAGATAACACATTACATATGTGGGAAAAACTCAAGGAGAATAAAACCCAATGATCTATATAAATGTAATACATTCATATAAGATAAAAATTAATATATATTAAAGCACCAAATCCGTATGGATCACCAACCCCAACTAGTCACACACCCATTCAACTAGGCTTTAACAAGAACCAACCTACAAGGAGAAACCAACCCCATAGATGAATTATAACCAACTTATCCACTTGATTTATTTTATCACATTGATAATACTATGTTTATAACACAAGATATGATGATCACATTCTTTATCTCTTCACACTCTTTAACTCTCTCAAATCTCCTTCTAGGCTTCTTTGCATAACTAACTCTCTTCAAGACTAATTAGGTTAAATGACCCCAATCTTCATATGAAGACACAATGTCAAATATTAATTATAGATCCTATACATTTATATTATTGTCTAAAATACCTCCTTATGCTAAAAAATATTTAATTTCATTCTCTTACACTTTACATGCTCAAATAGGCCTAAAACTACCTTGTATATATATCATTCCTTGTTCATATGCCACTTAGTTAGCTATTCATTCTTAAAATCTTAGGTTAGTCATATAATAGGTCTTATGACATATAATAAAAATGATTCAAATTGATATTGAGTCCTTTTTGGTCTATAATAACTCTATTAGACCTCATTTCACTTTTAGGTCTCATGGAGACCTAATTCTATTAGGTCTACTTTAGAACACGTTACACTTTGTCTTTATTGGAACAATTCAAAACTTCACACATGATATGAACATATAATATAAAAATAAAATTTACCCACAATGATGTATTCTAGGATTAAAAAGACATTTTACAATTAATCACTACTTGAAACCCCTCATTAGTACTCAGTCCTATTAGGCTTGTGTACACAAAAATTTTGCCTTTCAATACTAAAGATAAAACTCAATTAACCCAATCAAACATGATAAAAAAATGTGCATGTATAGAATATTTATGACATCAAGTTCATAACCATGTTATTTAAGCACTTCAACTCAAGGAAAAAAGGCTTAAACTCATCTCATCAATATGCTTACTCAGAATTACCAGGACTATCAAAAGCCAATCATGAAACTAATTAACATACAACACCTAAAAGGACATTTTTAATGATTATAAATACATTAAAAATATTATAAAACATATTAATAACAAAATAAATCATAAAACAAATAATCTCTAATATCAAACGTTCATCTTGTAGACTAATATTTTGACCTTATCTGACACAGTCTTGCATGAACTAGATAAGCCATTTTGAATTCAACTATTCAACCTCTAACAATAAGTTATAAGCTTTAAAAGATCATGAAAATGATTTAAAATCACAAAAAAAAACAAAATATGTATTAGATACTTTAACTTAGGGCATAGATCCTCAAACTCATCACTGTAACTTGCTTACTTATAACTACTAGTTTACCTTAAACCACAATCATTATTGCATTAAAATTCAACACATGTATGACCAATTTACAAGACTTATTATGAAAGTATATGATATATAACATATACAAATAATAATCAAATATAAACATCATATGTTTTAGTGGTAAATACTGGTCTTAAGTACCCTTTTGTTGACCTCACTACACATAATCCTCACTAAGCCAGACAAGCCATTTTGGCTCCATCATTTTCACCACTATACCTAACTTCCAATATTTTTACCCATAATTAATAGGAAATATCAGTCCAAAAAAAATACATTTACTTGTTTTCATCATTCTATCGTGATAACACATTCCTAATCATCTTCTCATTGCTGCTTGGGTTTTCCATTGTTTACATCATTAGGCCTATTAGTGAATGGCTAACTTGGATGACCGGTTTAACATAATTAAGGAATAGAACCTATAAAAAAACTTTCATTGACATAAAAAAATACTCTCTACCTTATTACTCCATCCATTTTCAAACTATGTCTAATGTAACTTTTTACTTATATAGTAACTTCTTCAAAAATAAGCATGTAACTCAACATTTTCTCTCTCCTCTCTCTAACCAATACCACCTAGAGGTAACTGGGAGATTTAAATAAAATATTAAAAATATTACCTAATAAATTCAATCCATATTGGTCACTTTTGATTAATATCTTCAACATTGGGTCTTTATTAGGGTTATAAAAGGTTTTAAACTTGTTTCCACTCTTAATGATCATTCATAAAGCATAGCCCATCAATCCAAAAAATAATGCATAAAATTTTGATATAGGACCCTTCACCATATAATATGAATGTCTTAGGTTCCAATGAAAATGTCTGATGAGATAATGAACACAATAAAATCCTTATCGGGTTGAAAACCCTCCATTATGAGCACTCAAGAGACTTCAAAACAACTTTTCATGCCTTGTCCTTAAAAATATGACCTAAAACTACATGAAAACACTTGAAATGACATAACACACTCTAAAACTACATACATAATCTCAAATAATCTAAAATATGATCATGACCCCTCATTAGGCCACATTCTCTTTATTTGCTTTCTAGTCCTTGACTTGCAAACCACATTAGGATTTAAAAATAATCTTCATGCCTATTTACATGCACTCTACCTCACTCACATACTAAAAAAACCTATCTCATGATTAAAAAATGCCATACATCTCTCATATGCATTGAAAATAGATCATGATGCCTCATTAAACCAAACAAGGTCTAGGAGTGGTCTAAGTGTAGACATATTCTGAAGGTCTTACCCCTGTAGGCTCACCCTAAGACTCTCATGATTATTAAAATGACTCTTATACATGATAAAACAATATAATCCATACATTCATGCATGTTTTCACTCATATCACTAAGTCACCATACTCATACCTTATCACAAGGATATTACATGCCACGACTAGGCTTTTTAAGCACTTAAAACTTGAAAACTGACATTTAAACTCTTCTTAAAGTATATATACTTTACTTACATGATCACAAAATGCCATAAAAACTTTGAAAATATTGTTCTTACTTCATCAAACTTTACTATGCACACCTTCTCATAGGGTCTAGACTAGGCTTCTCAAGACACCTTGTACTCAAGAACTAGTAATTAAACATGCTTATCTCAATGTTATCAAACAAAAACACTCTTTAAATAACACTCTCACACAATTGAAACAATTTATTTTGTATCTACATTCTCTCATCACCTCATGCAAACCTAGGGCATCATAACCATGCTTTAATGCTGACTTGACCATCATACTACTTTATGACAATGCTGACAAATTCAAGATGAACTAAACCTTAACATTAACCAACATTAGTTTCCTTCAAATTATCTCTTGCCTTAAAATTCCCTCTTGCCTTAAAATTATCACTTTCCTTCAAATTTTGTCTTATCACATGGCTTCCTTATCACATAAAGCACATAAGCTCATACCTTAGAGACCACTCACCATATATCTTTACCATTTTTATCTTGACATCAATGACATAAACCTTGACATCAATGACAACACTTATTAATAACCAGCATGGCTTTGTCATACCATATGTGGACTTTAAAAACTTAGCCAAAATTGGAAGCTTATATATATATATATATATATATATATATATATATATATATATATATATATATATATATATATATATATATATATATATATATATAGAGAGAGAGAGAGAGAGAGAGAGAGAGAGGCATAGTAGAAGACAATTTATAAGTGTCTTCATGAGTTACAACATGAATGGAAGTGATTATATAGTCCAAAAAAACATTAAATGCCATGTTTTTCACTCTTGAAGAAGCTCCAACCTTCCAAATGGTGTAAGGGTTACAAATTGGCTTAACACATTGACTAGATTCTTGAAAACTACCCTTATTTGCGTGAAAAGAGTGAAAAATAGAAATTATAATAATGAATTAACCATGAAATGATCTAAGACCACTAATTAGACATCTTCCATGCCTTAATAAACTCCTTCAATCTAAAATTTCATCATTCATGTGCATAGGTGTCTTGAAACTCTTTATTTCCCATGTCTAGCTTGGTCTAATTGGCCCAAAACTCAAGTGAATATTTTGAAAGTCACCCTATATTTATTAATGGTCTTAAAATATGTTACCAATACTTAAAATAACCATTTTAACTCATGGAATAACTTCCAAAAATTCATTTTTCTCCTTAAGCCTACACTAGGCCTATTGCCCTTGTAGCCTGAAAAACCTATAAACCTTATTATGTAGATAGTTATATGAAATATATTTATAAAACAATGAAATATTTTATGATTCATTATTTATTTAAATCTCCATGAAAAATTTCATCCCCTAGCTCTAAGTGGAAGTTCATCTTTTCTTCCTTTCTCTTTCTTGAATTAGGTCTCAATTAGGCCTCCTTATCTAGAACCCTATTTTCTTGCTCCAGAATTTTGATACATGTGTGAAATCATAAAAAATAATTTTATTAAAATTTTATAGGTTATTATCATCCTAAATTCCTATGTAATTATGCAAACCATGAAATCAACGTGTTACCTAGCCTGATTTTGAGCCTATTTGAGACTACCTTGGAACATAAGCTTGGTTTGACCATATCAAAAATATGATATGCACATTTTTTAGAATTGAATAGATATAAAACATACAAAATGACCTCATATTATTATTGGTAATCTCTCCCATTCTTAGAACAACTAAAAAATACCAAAAATAATGTAAAACAAGGCATTTATAGTATTCCATAGAAGTGAAATCATCATCAAAGTACATGTGTATAACCTCCTTAGAATCCTAAAAAATATCAAATATGTTATAGGATAAACATTTGGCATTATATATACATTACAAGTCTTTTTTCTTTGACTGATCACTATCAAGGTTTTAGAGAGGTTTAAAACCTATTTGGGGTCTTAATGATTGTTTATAAAGAACATACCACTAATTGACCTCTTTCCAATTGGAAAAAAATATTTAATAACCTATTAAACTATCCCAAATGTATCATATTCCCATTAAAAGTGTGAGTTATGGTATGATCATCTAAATTTGTTCTTCTGGTGGCAATCTTAGTGTTTCTTAAGCTTAAGATAGGTCCAAATTGGGTTTTGGGCCTCAAAATACAATATTACTATTATGAGAGGTTTAGACACATATAAAATAAATTTAATTGTGATTTCAAATTATTTTTATAGGATCATTAACCCTCTATATATATTTGGTGCACTAGTCAAGGTACTTGGGGTTATGGGCCTATCACCTTCTTGCTATCCCTCAAGGGCACTTGAGTTGAAGACTAAAGTTTGGTGCCTCATGAATGTGTATGGATACCTTTCCTATGTTTCATTACTACATAAATGGCCCTTAATGGGGTTTAAAAATTTTTTTTCATGTTTTTGATCTCAAATGGGCCTCTTGGTCTCATGACTACCCCTTTCCAATGGAGTGGGCAGGGTCTGAGATAAAATAGTGGGTATATCCACTACTTGTATTTATTTTAATTTTACATGAACATATTATTATACTCATTACCACTCTTTTTACCAATTATCAAGGTGTTATTATGCCTATGAATCCCTCAAAATAATAATTTCTTTCATGACTGGATAATAGGATCTATGTGTATCTTATTTTCATTAGGTCTTAGATAGAGTTTTGACCTTTCAAAACCTATTGTTAAGTCTGAGTGTTTAGATGAAGTATTGGTGGAATTATGTAACAATTTCAAAATGGCTCTCATTCAAACAAATCCATAGTCCCTTACTCTTATTCAATCCAAGAAAAACCCTCACCTAAGTATGTAGACTTGTAGTGTTGATTGACTGGGTGTAGAGGAGTGAAAATCAGTTTGGTCAATCCTTTTTTATGTTTCCTTTTGGTATAGACATGTATTTATGAACTATTTTTCAATCTAAATTATACCTCATTATCTTTTCACTATATTATCGAGTCTTTCATAGGCTTAAAATGAACTTCTCCTCATGTAGCTTATAAGTGGCCTTTGAGGGTCACTTGACTGTGTTATTTTATGTTTTAAAACCTCACCATTCACATCCTAACCTTTTCAAAATTATTAAACATGTCTATAGTGTTGATTGGGTTCAAAACATTTTCTAACTCTTCATACATCTTTTTCTCTTCTCTTTATCTTGAGGAATGAATTAATCCTAAACTAAGCCTATAGGTGGACTTTAGGGTACTAGACTATGTTAGGTGTTTATACCTTATCATCACATCAATATCCCTCAATGACTCTTAGATTTGATTTTATAATCTAATTTATTCTTATAACATCTCTCAACACTAATATGTTCATTTCTTTACTAGACATAAGACCCACTATCTAGTTAGCCATTTGTAGGTGCTCATTAGGGATAGGTTTGAGCATACAATCTTGAACCTAGTCTTTTCACTTATCCAAATGCCTGAAGATGTCCAAACTAAATGGAACTCATTCCATTATATATGTAGGGTCTACTAATTCCTAGACTTTATGTGACACTTTTAGACCATATTTGCACTTTCTCATTCTATACATGGTATTATAAGTGATTGTAGACTATCAACTTTGTTTCCCTTAGTTTTTTTACCAAGTGACCTGATTTCTCTCTAATAATTGGTGTCACTACTTCTATCTACATTTTATTATAATATTATATCTTAAATTTTATTTAAGTTGGAATATGATGTTGATCAAGGTCCAAAATGAGGACTTACAGGCTTAAGGTCTGTAGGTAACTATTGGATTATTTGGGTTTACAAAGAGACACTTTCCTAAGCCCTTATACTTGTCAACATTATCAAACTATTATCTCCTTTTTACTCATTTAATGGATACATGGTTTTATGGCAATGCTTCACATCACCTGTACTCACCTACGAATTTGTACAGTCTACAGGTACAATCATCTTATATAAGAGGTCTATGTATTGAAAATTGGATCATGTTAATCAGTTTATATAATTTAATGAAGGTATTAAGATAGTTAACAACATGTGAGTGTGTGAGAAGATGTATCAAATCTTCTCCATGGATTTGAGCATCCCCAATTACTTCTATAGTTTGTGTAATCCTGTATGTTAAAGAAGCACTTATAACCTCTCATTAAAAAGTGAATTGAACTACCATATTGATATTTCTATACTTAAAATGGTGAAACATGGTCTCAATAACTTTATACCATGATGTATCACTAGTATTTGAGCCAAAATGGTAATCAAACATAGAGTGGACTATGCAAACCTTGACCATGTTCCCAAAGAGAATCACACTTGAAGATTATGAATAAAAAACAATGTGTATACACATAATATTTTCAAACTTTATCAATTACTAATAATTTATATCTTGAAATAACTCATCGAATCTCAATATCTCTAAGTTCACACCTTAATGGGTACACAAGGGGTGGGCAGACTATTGATGCTTCACAGGGTTGTTGTCCCTTTTGGCACTTGTTATCTACACACTTGTCTCCTAAAAACCATTCCCATAAGATTTGCCTCCCATATGACACACTCCTTTAGTCTTTTACCACCTTTATTATCCCTTTTTCCTAACCTAAACCCACTTTTGATAGTTTATCTGACTATTTTGGGCATATCGACATTGTATTCTTATTGACAGAACTTATTATGGATTAAATCACCCCATGGCTGACCTAGTCCATGACCTAGTTAGTTTTTGTCAATTACAATACTAGGTCTACCAGGTTGACCTTGTAGACCAAATTTTTTGGAAGTGTTTAGGGTTATATCTAGATATATAAACACATCCATTTGTCCATTATTAGAGAGTAGACAAGAGTTATTATTCATTTGCACTTTCATATAATTTGCTCTTCCACCATTCGACTTAAGGAGTATTAGCTTAGGGTTTATACTTGGAGAAGAATATATTCTTGTGGAAAAGTTTTGGATACTTTGGCCTTTCTTAGTGATCCTTACAAACCAAAATAACCTCTTATGAAACACCTTTGGCCAACGGAGAGATTGAGTCTTGACGGGTTCATATTCTAGGTAAGTATCTCTAACTTTGCTCCTATTTTTAGTAGATAGATGTAGTATAAGTAATGGATTTTGAATAATATTCTCTCTTCATGCATTAGGGTTCTACCTATAGATATATTAATTAGTATTCTCTTATGCATGTTTACTTTTAGTGTTTATTATCCCCACTTTCTACCACAAGCTTTGGTGAGCACTAGATTAGATTTTTATTTGTTATTAGTTTAGTGAATATGAAAACATACGACCTAGTTAGGGTTATTACATATTTTTTATTGAATGGAGGATTTAGAACCTTCCCTAGTGATATTATTATGGTAAGAGATCCCCTAATTATGTCTAGTGGATCTATATTGGTCATGAACCCAATTATCTAATGTATCTACAATTGAAAGTGTAAGAAGGATTTATCTTCTCCAAGATAAGATTGATTTATAGATATGATGCATTTCCCATTGCATATATTCTAGTGAACTTGATGTGAATATAAATATTGTAGGTTTTCTTTCATGTTTTTCATTTATATCATTCTATTGTTTATTTATATTTGTGATACTAGGTCAACCAAGACATTATAATTCAAAATTCTATATGCACGTTTAATACATAGTCATATCAAAATGACTTTGTTCTTTCTATGTAGGTCTTCATTAGATATAGGTTACTGAATTGAATAGGTCAACATAATATTCTTATTCAATTCTAGATAACAAACTAAGTTAACTAGGTTGACTTAGTCTTACACTCAGCATCCAAAATAATGAACTAAGTTGTACAAGTTGACTTTCGTCTTCTAGTTAACATCCAAAATAACAAACTAAGTCATGCAGGTCAACCTATTCTTACATTTAGCATCTAGATAACAAACTAAGTAAACTAGGTTGACTTAATCATATTAATAAGATTTAATAAATAGGGTTGTATATAATTAGGTTGATCTAATTAACTTAGTTGGCAAAAATTGCAAGTAATAATCAAGGAACTACAATGAAAATTTTCAATGATAATCATCTTCTGACCCACCAAGGTTCCTTTCTCTCTCTTTCTCTCACTTTCAATTCAATACTTCATTATAGTTCTACCTTATGAAACTTTATAGTCTTCAAAATTATGATCTTACAACAAACTAAGTTATCCATCCTATCTTCTATCTAAAATAATAATTTGACTTGGTTGACTTAGTTCTTAAAGACTCTTGATTCTATAGAATATTATCAACCTAGTCGACGATGTTCTATAATGTTTGCATATAATGTCATCTGAACCAACTCTGTACCATTCTTAATTTAAGAATTAACAACTATATCCTAGAAATCAATTCACACTTTCATTTTTAATTGTTTTCATGCTTAGAGTAGCTCACATAGTCTAATTAGGTGGTTTTTCAACTTTATGATTAGTTGCACTATTTTTCTCTTTTTTCACACACTAAAAAATCACACAATATTCTAAACACATTTAACATTTGTCTTCCCAAGGCCTACCTACTTGGATTTCATCACCAAGAGGGAAGTTGACTTGTTTTTTTGTCCAAGTATAAACATATGGTTAATGGTATATATTGAAAAAACACCTGACACCCTTATCACTACAAGATTGTGAAGTGAGGGGTAGGCCTTAATACAAATCTATTACCAATGCCAACATAGATCCTTTTAAGCCTAAACATCCTAAAACCATCCATATATTACTTTCTAGTTCCCTACTTTCACCCAACCTCCCTATCACACTTAAAATAACATTTTACAATAATCTAACAACACTTAGGATGTCCACTTAATTATCATTTACTTTTTAAATGATTTATTTCTCTCTGCT
Source organism: Torreya grandis (assembly GCA_037957365.1). Classification (NCBI taxonomy): domain Eukaryota; kingdom Viridiplantae; phylum Streptophyta; class Pinopsida; order Cupressales; family Taxaceae; genus Torreya; species Torreya grandis. The sequence goes on from JARHVA010003044.1 coordinate 108,442, forward strand.
CATTGTATGTTGTATTATAAAAACTTTCACTGGAAATGTTGGTGTAAGTTTTTATGCTATGTGTCAATTGGATCATTATCATCGATCCAATTATTTGTGTGTTTGATTCTATTCCTTGCTTTGATTACATTTGAAAATTATTTTCCTATTTTTAGCACACTACCATTCTATTCAACATAGTCTCTTACATACTATCTTTTCACTTGACTATAGTACTAAGTTAACATGGTCAACCCTATATCCTTCTCAGTCTATCTTTTTCCTTTGCCAGCAGTACTCAATCAACCTGATTGACTCTAAACTCTTATGCCTACTATCCAAAAATACTAAGTTGACCTAGTTGACTCTATACTCTTATCCTCTCTTTTTTAAGAAATACATAGTCAACCCAATTGACTTTGTACTCTTATTGATGACCCTTCTCTCCTGTCTGGATAACTTAGTTCTCTAATTCTCATTCCTTAGAAATCTTTTCATTTCTTCAAATCATCATGAAGTCCCCTATTAGAATATTCTTGGACAATTTAAATAAATTTATACACTATATGGGGTACTCATTTCTCCCTTTCTTTACCTCCCAAGAGAACCCTCACTCTTGGAGAACCTCTTCCCCTCCATATATGGATTGTAACATGGTTCAAATCACACCCCAAGATGAAGTAGGTGGATCTAATCATTTTTGTACCTATCAAGACAATTCTCATCTTCAAATATTTCAATATAATGTGGGAATAATTTACACAAGTATATCCAACAATCCCATTATCAATCCACCTTCCAATAACCCTCCCCATAATACCAATTCGGGGAGTTCTAAAAATACCAACCCACAAATTGATATGACTCAACTTCTTACACAAGCCACACAATAAATGAACATAATGCAAACTTCTAACGCCTCTCAAATTATGTAATTATAATATCATCTTATTAATATGGCTAAGCAACCTCTGGTTCTCAATCCTCAAGCCAATACTAATTTTATTCCTCCACCTCTTAGAGATGCCTTAGGAAATTTTATTTATCAACCTATTATGAATAACAAAATGCTTTAAAATGTCCAAAATGAGCCTTTATCTCCTTTCATCATTTCCATTGATATTGGTAATATATCTCAAACTATCAAATATGATGGAAAAAAAGACCCCTTATCCTTTCTCAAAGCATTTGGAAATATTTATAAAGAGTTGGTATAAAAAAATACTTTCACCATAACTAAACTTATAGTTAAAACCTTTACTAGTGATGTGTTGGAATGGTACAACAAACTTCCCCAACATTCCATTTGGAAACTTGAATATTCAGTCAATCCACTAGTTAAAGAGTTTCAACATAATGACCTTCCCAAAATTTTCATTAGCCATTTCATCAATGCTAAACAATCTTTCATCGAACCAGATCATGATTTTATCAAATGATGGAAATATTTGACCCATAAGGTCGACCATAACATGATTGATGATAATTTATTTAAACTCTTTATAACTACTTTAACTCTTTCACTTTAATATAAGGTTCAAATTGTTGTTCCTCAAACTGATGAACATTTCATATTGGAATGATATTAATTCACCAAATAAGAAGATATACAGAAGTATATCATAATTATATGGAATTATAGAAAAAAATATGAATAATAGATAAGCCACTTCAAGGGGGAAACCTCCTAAATTCTTTCAATAAGAATGAATACTCAATTATGATGATGAATAACTAACCCTACCTCTTATATATAGTCTAAAAAGGCCATGTGCCACCCATAGGCTAACCTAATAAGTATATGAATGTATAAATAAATGTAAAATAATATGAAAAAGGGTGATGCAAGACACAAGACAACTACACATATCCATAGATATGCCAATAGTTAAGGGTGTAGCATGCCCCTACCATTTGAAAAAATATTGTCCTCAACATTGAAGCAATCTCAGATATTATTGCATGAATGATTCATCTTCCTAGGTAGCATCTTTATAAAGCAAATTCTTCCATTTGATCAGATACTCAAGAATTAATCTAGATCATAGATGCTTATTGTGTGTTTAAAGGACCAATTTAGGATCAATAATAACCCTCCCTTCCTCATCTAATTTTGGTAACTTATTTTGAGTGGTAACTCTCTATCTAATGACATTATTAAGGCAAGATACATGAAATACTAGATGAATGTGAGTGGAGGGAAGAAATTCTAGCTTATAGGCTATAATACTAATATTTTATAAGATCTGATAGGGACCATAACACTTGGGAGATAGATTATTATCCTTTTTTATTTATTTATGGACATACACTTATATGGATACAATTGAAAAAACACCCAATCACCAATTTAAAAATGCCTCTCACTCTTGTGTTGATCTGCTTGTTGCTTTATGTGATTCTAGGATAAAGCTAAATTTTCATGCAAACTAGAAAGGACTTCTTGTTGATGTTGAAGGTGTTCCTCTACTGTATGTAACATTGGGTGGGTCATCAAGGGTGAAGTGAGAGATGGATGATGTTATCCATACAATGCCATAAAAGGAGACATTTTAGATGAACTATGCACTGACATATTATACCACCACTCAACCAAGGAAGCCATTGAACCCATTTATCTTGTTTATCTAACACAAAATAATGAAGGTACCCTTATAAACACTTATTGACTACCTTAGTTTATACATCAGATTGAGTATGATAGGATGAGATATGAGCTAACTAGATTCCCAAACATGTAAATAATTTTGTCCAAAATTTACTAGTGAATTTGGGATCTCAATCACCAACAATAATATTGGGAGTACCATGTAATTTATGAACTATATTGATGAAGGAAAAATATATTATAATGGCCACCAATGGTTGAGATAAAGAATAAAAATGAGCATAATTTTTGAGTCTATCCACAACAACCATGATAACATTTCTACCTTTAGATTGTGTTAACCTAGTAATGAAATCTATAGATACCTCTACCCATCATTGACTAAGGATGGATAAGGGTTGTAAAGTACTTAGGATTTTAATGATTTCACCTTTATTTTTTTGATAGACCATACATTCAACCACATATTTATATACATACCCCTCGATTCATTTTTAAAAAAATCCTTCTTGACTCTATGATAGGTTTTCAAAAACCTGAGTGACTGCCAAGTGGAGATGCATGAAGTTCTTGAAGGATTTTCTATTTGAGAAGAGAATTTTGACATAGATATAATCTATCTTTATACCATAATTCATTCCCCTTCCATGTAAAATTTTCAATCCCATCGAAACCCTACCATAGATTTTGAATCAATGAATGGGTAATATTATCATTCTCCCATTCTGCCCTTGCTTCCTTCAGCCAGTCTGCCTGAAAAATGGTCATGGCATATAACAATGCCTCAATTGGTTCACCTCACCTAGATAGTGCATCATCCACCATATTTTCCTTTCCTTTTTTGTAGACTCTTTCAAAATCAAAATCTAACATTTTTGTCACCCATTTTTGTTTTTCTTTAGAGGATAACCACTATTCCAAAAAATATTTAAAGCTATCATGATCAGTCTTTACTTGAAAGTGATGACCTAATAGCTAAGGTCTCCATAGTTTGAATGCATGTAGAATATCCATCTTCTCTTTCTCATAGATGGGTTTGAATTGATTTTTACCCTTTATTTGATGTCTTTCAAAGGTAATGGGCCTAACCTCTTACATGAGTACTGCATCCATACCATATACAAATGTATCACATTCAACCACAAAAAGTTTAAAAAAAATATGGATTAGCCAATACAAGGGTGCAGCACATAGCCATTTTTATTTGTTTAAATTTTTTGGTAGCTATATCAGTCTACTGGAAGGATTCTTTATTCAATAAATAAGTGAGTAGTGATATAATACTACCATAGAGTTTGACAAACCTATGATAATAACCAGTTAACCTCAAAAATCCTCTTAGTTTCGTAAGTGTTTTGGGAATCTACCACTCTGTAATGGCTTGGTTTTTTTAGGATCAACTTTTACTCCCTCATGTGATATAATATGACCCAAATATTCCACTTCTTGAACTCTAAAAGCACATTTGGATGATTTAACATACAACTGATGTTGCTCAATAACTGAGAGTACTTGTTTGACATGATGCAAGTGGTCTTCCGAATTTTTGTTATAAATAAGGATGTCATCAAAAACACAAGTATAAAATTTCTCAAAAATGACCTAAAAACTATATTCATCAAACTCTATAAGGTGGATGGTACATTGGTGAGACTAAAACGCATGATAAAAAATTCATAATGGCCTTCATGAGTGTGAAAGGCTATTTTAGGAATATCCTACTCATGGATCTAGATTTTTATGATACCCAAATCAAAGATATAATTTGTTAAAATAAATATCACCATGTAATTCATCTAAAATATCATCAATTACAGGAATAGGAAACCTATCTTTGATAGTGAATTTGTTGAGATCTCTATAATCTAGGCACATCTTCCAAATTTCATCCTTCTTTCATACCATGACTACTATGGAAGAATATTCACTTTGCCTATGGAAAATGGTACTTGCCTCTAATAAATATTGTACCATTTTTCCAATTTCACTCTTTTGGGCATAAAGATATATGTATGGTTTGATATTGAGTGGCGTACTTCTAAGAATGAGTTTGATGGCATGATAATGAGTACGACTAGGAGGAAGACCTTTTGGCATGGGTCCAAAAACAACTAAATTCTCATCCAATATTTGTTGTAACTCAAGATGGGTAGAATCCTTAGTTTGTTGGACATCAATGGAAAAAAGTGTGCCACAAATCCTTCATCACCTTTTTTCAGCATCTTGGTCAGTTGATGTGAACTAACCATATATGGAGATTTAAATTTTAATCCTCATAGTTACATTGGCTTGACTTCAAAATAAAAACACATGAAGAGTTCATGGAAATTCATTTCAATAGTACCCATTATGGTGAGCCATTGTACTCTTAAAATAATATCAGTCTCACCCATAGGAATAATAAACATGGGAGAATCTAGTAAATAGTCCCCCATTGCTAACTTAATACTATAGCATTTCCTAGAACAATTAAATGTACTACCATCAAAAATCATGACTTGAAACTCTGGGACTAGGTAGATGAAATAATTTAAATGATCAACCAACTTACTATTGATGAAATTGTGTGTACTACCTGAATCAATCAACACTATGACATTCTATTTCTTAATAAAACCCACCACTTTAAGAGTTTGAGTAGAAATACTTGCAAGGGCATGACAAGAGATAGTAGGTTGAGAATCTATAGCTTCATCCTTAGGTCTATTAAAACCCTCAATAGATGCCTCCTCATCTTCTTCATCCTCATCAGCCCGTTCAATGAAAAATAACTTCTTTTCATCACATCTATGACCTTTTCTCCATTTACTATCACAACCATAACATAACCTTTTGGCACATTTATCCTCAATTTGTTGTGGTGTTAATCTGGTAGGTTGAGGCCATGATGGATTTGGGAAGGTGAATTTTTGACTATTAATTAAAGGATGATGTTTGATTATCTCTTTTTCTTCTACCAAGTGTGCCCTTGGTATAGCTCTAGATAAAGTTGTGGGGTTAAACATATGAACCTCTAATTGAATACCATATTTTAGTCCTCCCCAAAAAAGGTCAATTATATTTTCCTTAGTGATATCCTACACACATAAGGATAGGTTTTGAAATTGATGAATATAATCCTTTATTGTTCCTATTTATCTTAGTTTAGCTAATTGGTTAATGTAGTTTTAAAAAACATTATCCCAATAATGAGACATCAATTCATTAGAGAATACTAACCATGTAATAAGAGCACCAGTCTTCTTCTTTTGAGCACAAAACCAATGATACCAAATGAATGTCTCAGGTTCTAGATAAAAATATGCCACAACCACATTTTGAGAGCTAGGAGTTGTGTAAATCAAATAGATTTTCAATTTTAATGATCTGAGTGAGTAGATCCTTACCATCAAACTTGTGCAAGTCTAATTTTGGAAACATCAATTTTATCCCCATATTGGCAATATTAGTATTAAGAAGAGCACTAAAAGTAAAAAGTGGAGGGTTATTGAGTGTTAAATGAGATGAAATGGTATCCAAGTGTGTCATGATTTGATGCAACTAATTGTTTGTGCCATTAAGCTCCACTTGCATTATTGATATTTGAGTTTGGACTTACACATCATTTTAATTTAGGCCATGTAAGTTTGATTAGATTTGAGAAATTATATCAGATGATTTAGACTCCATGTCATCCCCTAAAGGGGTTTTTTTGGGTTTCTTTACCTTTCCCCCATCCATGGGTGTTAGGACTAGCCCTATAAAGGCTTGATGGTGAACCTTATTTTGCCCCATTGACCTAAATTTGACCACTAAGTTTTTTGAATATATAAGACTCAAATGAAAAATAACAAAGAATATACCCAAAATAATTTTTTTTAAGGTTTCCAAAAATATAAAAAAATTGAAAAATTATACAAATTACTAGCTATGGAGCAAATTTATGAAAAAACTAAAATAGAAATAAATTTTAAAAACCATATCCAAATGAGATGAAATTTCAATGGAAACTTAATTAAATAATTTTAAAACTCTAGTATAAAAATGGTAGAGACACTTGCACCTAATTGAAAGATATATCCAAATTTCAAGATCTAGGGTTTTTGACCTGATTATGGCCCAAATCGATGCTCTGATACCACTTAGAATGATATTAATTCACCAAATAAGAATATATACAGAAGTATATCATAATTATATGTAATTATAGTATAAAATATGAATAATAGATAAGCCACTTTAAAGGGTAAAGCTCCCAAATGCTTTCAATAAGAATTAATACTCAATTATGATGATGAATAACTAACCCTACCTCTTATATATAGTTTAAAAAGGCCATGTGCCACTCATAGGATGACCTAATAAGTATATGAATGCATAAATAAATGTAAAATAATATACAAAAAGATAATTCAAGCCACAAGATAACTACACATATCCATAAACATGCCAACAGTTAAGGGCATAACACATATAGCTCATCATAGCTATATAAATTGTCCATAAAGTGTTGCCTTTGGTTATATATTGTATTACATTTAATAGTTAAAGTCTGATCTAAGTAGAAAATGAATGAAATTTTTCCTTTATTTATATGTAATTTATTATTGATTTTCTATCTTGTTATTGTGTCTATCTTGGATAAATAACACATTTTTGAGTACTGCAACACATCCCAATGGTAGGGTAATTTTGAGAAGGCAACACATAGTTTTGACAACTCTTTTTGGATACATTTTTTAGGATTCAATGATCAAGATCTAAAGAAATAACACTCTAAAGATGTTTCATAAGTGATTTAAATATTATATGAGGGTGCTCCAAAGACATATTTAGGTTGCTCAAAGGACATCTAGGCATGATCTGAAGACCTATATAGAGTACTTCAAAGACCTATACAGGAAGCTCTGAAGGCACTAGACATGATTTGAAGACCAGATGGATCCTACTGATAGAGATAGTAATTCTATAGATATCTATAAATAGACTTTCTATATTTATATGTCTTATTTTAGACATTACCATTCATGGTAATGGATTGAAATATTTTGAATATATTTTCACTCTTATTTTAAAAAAATTGGGTATCTTTAGTCTATGTTAGTTATTTTATATCCCTAGTTAGTTGAGTCAGTTCCAACACCTATTTAGAAGCATGGGATCTTAGTCCTTGATTTTCTATATTTTGAATAAATAGATTTGGGCATTGAGATCACCAATATTTTGTACTCTATGAATAGATGTTGAGATGTGTTTAAATACACATCTCCTTCTCATTCTAGTGAGTTAGAAAAAGTAATAAGTTAATAGTTGGTAAATTAGAAATCAGAAGAAGCATTTAATTTTTGTATATGTTCTTTTAAATGAAATAAAGTACAAAATGTTTCTTTATTATTGAGTAAAGTAGTTCCTATTTTGAGGAATGAGAAAGGGCCCACTTCTCTCCAAGGATTAGGATAAATTTGGTACCTTTAATATAATAGTTTATATGTATTTATTTAATTTAGATATATTTCATTTACTATAGATTGTAATTTCCTTTAACCAAGAGTAATTTATTTTAAATATAGAGAGACTTCCTTTTAAAAGCAAAGACTGATTGTTTTTAAATCAAATGTGAATTCCCTTTAATGTAAGTGTGTTTCATTTACATGAAAGATTTATTTCAATTCAATATATGTATATTTATTTCAAGCAAGAGTGTGTCTTTTAGTTAGAGTATGTTTGTTAATTCATCTCATATTTAGAATTTTTTAAAGTGACAATAAATAACATACTTAAAATATGGACATCACGCTTTCCTACCTAGCCAGACAAGTCGAGTGAGGACATTATATGTCTTATGCCATATTTTTAAGTTTTGGATGTTGATGGTGTGAATGTCAATAGGAGATATTAAATTAATAAATAATTTAGATTTACTTTTTTTCAAACTATAATTAGATTTTTCTTTATTTTTTTTAGGATTTATAAAATACAATAGGAGTAAACCCCTAAATAATGAATTTTACAACTCCAATATCAAACAGTCACATTATAAATAATCATTAGATACTACCCTAGTTGAAAATGGCACCAATCCATTGATTAGTTAAATTAGAGGTATAATGATAGCCTATCATTTTTGGTGCCATTTCTGGGTACACACATTCATTAATAAATGTTAGTGAGATCCTACATTAGAATTATATGGTGAAATTCAAAAACATTCATAAAATTCAAAAACACAAAAATAATTCAAGAGTATTTAGATTTATAAATTACCAATGATATTCTTAAGGATAGTTTCTCTCTAAAGGATACAAAATAAATCAAGAAGAAGAGAGGGTCTAATCCTTGTTGGAAAGATCAAGAAGTGAAATAAAGTCACTTAAAAGTCATTTTTTTATTCCTCTTCTGAATAGGATTTATCCTCATAAACAAATCCTACAAAAAAAATCCTATTCTAAACATCTTCTCTTATAGGGATAATTGATCTTGAAAATCCTCTTTCTGGAATAGTTGGATTTGATCCACAAGCCCTAAAAGAAGAAGATCTAATTGAAGATTATCCTCCTAATATATACCATATATTAAGCACCCATGAAGCAAATTTATATTGGATTGATAACAAAAGTTGGGAATAAAACATGGGAGATGAACATGCACATGTGGAAAACCTTAATCAACAACCCCAACATGATATAAATTTTTATTATCCAATCAACCTAGGTTCTAATGATAGAACATCCATGAAAAAAATTTCACCATCCATTTTACCTACTTTCAGAGGTAAATCCTTAGAAGATCTAGATCAGTTACTCTTTGAGTTTTAGGTTCTCTGCCAAACATATGATTATGTCATAGACAGTCAAAATTTAAAATTATTCCCATCTACACTCAAGAATGAAACCATGAGATGATTCATGGGTCTTGAGGGTAATTCCATAACAACTTGGGATGAAATGGAAACTAAATTTATAGATAAATATTAGGATTAATGTAGATTTAGATAATGAAAGGAAGACTTTTTCAAGATCAAACAAAATAAATATGAAACCTTAGAAGATTACCTTAATAGGTTTATATTTACCCATAAAAGGAGTGGTTATCAACTCATTGAGGAGGTTGTAAAAATAGTATTTATTAAAGGGTTAGATGATGATGCATGATATTCTTTGAATATAATGGGAAAGGGTGGCATTAACAAGTTAACCTTTCATCAAATATCAACATTATGTACTAATTGCTCTAGGACAAGACCTAGTATAAGGAAATCAAGGTTTGGAAAATCACCCAAAGTTGGCCAATGAATGAAATAATTTACCAATTTAAAAATATAAATTCTAGTGAAATTAACATCTCCTTTATATGATGTTAAAACAAAAGCTAATTATACCAATACTTAATACTTGTCAATCTATTATCCTAGATGCAAACTCAAACATGTCGTAAAAGATTGCCCCTTAGATAAAATAGAGGCATGGGCATGTGTTATTTGTGATCTAGATCATGACACAAATAATTTCAAACACCTTAATATTATAATAAATCATGTGAAATAAGCAAGACATACCGTTGAGGAAGTAAACTACATTAAAAGACAAGGAAACCAATACTCCCATTCTCAAAATTAGTTTGGTCTAAGATTTCATCCTAATCTATGGATAGTACCATGGAATGGACAAGTCAAACCAAAAATATGGGGAATAGCACAATCATAACCACGGGGTAATCAAGAATGGATGCCATAGATGTGGGGAAAGCCAGAAAATCAACCTTGGGCATAACAACAAAATCAACAACCACCACTTCAATGGTCAAATCAATAGTATAAACCACAAAGAAGATTTCCTCCATAGTAGGTATTGATGCCTTTACAACCTCAACCACCTCTAATTTAGTATCAAGTTAACCAACCATAGTTACATGCCCAACTAGTGGAAAATCTAAAGAATAGGAAAAATTCACTTGTCTATGGAGTTGATCAAGAAAGTAATATTACAAGTAGTTTAGTTGAATGCAATAATATTCAACTCAGATTAGAGAAGGTAGTAGGAGATACAACCATTACCATAACTAAAATTTACAATGATGAAAACACTCCTATGCCAAATATAGTCTAAGAACTAGTTGAATAAATGGTAGTGTGGATTATAAGAAGTTTTTTTGGGGCATTAACCTTTTTATCATGGACATGCTCAATGAGTTTGGTGAATAGTGAATTGGCATCCTCTTTCTCAAGTCCCCTTTGTTATTTTTGGCTAAGTCTCAAATCCTTCCACTACATCTACATAGCCTCCTAGTGTTCATTCTTTATGGAAAGGTTTCTAGCTCACCCAAGAGTAATGCCAAATCGACACATGGCATCATAGTGCTTATCTAAGTTATCTAAGGTAGGTTTATTTTTGTCAAAGCTTCAAGTAGCATCATTGGTTGATGAAAGAAAATTTATTTTGAAAAGGATGCAAACTTTCCACATGGTGTCCCCACACTCATTCTTTATAAAATATTACTTGACTCCCCTATGAGAAGTACCAACTTGACATGTGGCATCACTGTGTTAATCCAATGTAGGCTCCCCTTTTGTTTGAACTTCTATAAGCTTCATTAGCTGATGAATTTAGAAATGAGGCCCAATATGTAGTTGTAACAAAAATAAAGCAATCCTTCCACATGGAATCCTAACACTCCTCAAGAGTGAATTTTTTCCTGTCAGAGCTTCATGCAATGCCATTGGATGATATAAGTGGGTCCTCATTCCTAATAGAATCATAGAGGTAGTTTTGGATCTCAACACATGGCACTATGGTGCTTATTCTAAGAATAATGGGGGATCATGAGGCATCAATAGTCATTCCATATTTGGGATCTCTATGACTAGTTACACTCATGAGATAAATCTCCCCATTTGGTTTTAGTGGCTTCATCATGAGTGTGAGTGCCAAGTTCTAAGTGTCATTCCTTCTTGAGGCCTCTACACATATATATTCAAGGATATTTTATTTTTTAAGGAATGGAGGGGATAAATTATTTTTACTATTATCAAGAGCATCCACTATAATAGCTTTACTTTTTGAATAAAATTAACAGTAGTCATATTTTCATTCTAAGAACTTAGCAAGTACCCCTCATAGGAAGGATTGAATATTGTATTTTTGTGCCTTTAGGCCTTTTGTATGGTATTTTATACCAAAAAATGAAGAGGATATGGTGTTATATATCAAATTTAATGAAATATATTTCTTCTTATTATTTCAATTCTCTACTTCTATAGTATTAGCTCTTATTTATGTTATAGACTTTAATTCATGAACATGTTCATAATAGTTTGTGATGTTAAATGGGATCAATATATTTTATGTAATAGTAGTTAGGTACATTGATATTTTGATGCATCACCTTAGTTAGATTTATTTTAATTTATTTACATTCCCTTATTCTCCCTTTTCACCCCTAATCAATTTATAGAGCTAAATTCTAAAATCCTAAAGGTTAATTTATAGATCATAATTTGATCCCACATATGTAAATCTTCCCATAGGAAGCTATTTATCGAGATAAAGATTTTTAGGAATCAATAATTCCTTTTCTAGCATGCCTGGTGGGACCAAAACTACTAGTCTAGCTAACTAGTAACTAGAGTTTATGAGCCATAGACTAATCACAAGGTCATAAATAGCCAAGAAATAAAACTTATTACTACCACCTTTGGTAGCTACAACTCACTAAAGAACCATAAGATATATTATGATATAAAAACTATAGCAAATGATAATCCAAGGTCCACTAAAGAACTTCGTAGTGTGGAATAGAGATAGCCCACTCATCCCTCTAGTGGCCCTAGCTACATGGGACCATATTCCTACTAATGATTTAAAGGCATTCCCTAAATTTATAAGAGAGGATTTTAAAAGCACAGTAGGGAATATTCAAGATGTCACCAATGTTTTCACTATACATTATGTCATGTAATAAAACATATCCCTAAGGCTACTAGCCACCTATTTCAAAGGGTGAGCTCTTGACTAGTATTGGTCCTTACTACCCAAATCTATCACCACATAAGATGATTTAGGTGACAAATTATTTGAGTGATTCAATGAGAAAGTATACCGGTCATCTCTCTTTTAGTAGCTCATCACCATAAGAGGCTATTATTGAAATTGACATCAAGTTTCATAAAACCTAATAAATAATCCTGATAGTAACTCAGTTGCCTATATGTTTGGCCATTATCTTCTACCTCAAGGCCTTTAAATTTGACATAGAAATTATGATTCAATCCCTTAGAGGCTAGACACTACTAGATGAATATGAGATAGCAATCAGAATAGAGAATAATTTGATAAATGTTGGTAAAATTCCCCTACAACCACCAATGCCTATATTCCTAGAAATATTCATGTCACTGCAAGAGGAAATTCCAAGTACCTCATAAGTTCCTCCTTCCATGTATATATATCCACCTAATCAAATGAACACATCATCTTCATCCATGATAGTTGTAGAGATAAATGACATGAAGATCATTTTGTAGAATATATCAAATGAGATCATAAACATCAAAAGGAAAAAATCCATGCCCCCAAATCCCTCTTACCATAATTACCATAATGGAATATCATCATATCATCATAGCTAGTATCAAGAAAGGTAGAGGTTGAATCATTAGGTGATGAACCATCAATTATAGTATACAAACCAAATCATCTTGGTTCTTAAACCTTTACAAATGGTCTTGTTAAGTTTAAATAGAGAATTCGTCATTGGCAGAAACAACTTGGTGGATGATTCCAATTCATGGTGATTCCCATGCAATGATGCACATGCACCTTAGGACTACCTAAGAGGCAATCTGTAACAAAAGCTTTCTGAGTAATGAAGACAAGGGAATGACCTTGATTCAACTTCCTATGGATACCAATCCTTGGGGGTGGAAAATATTATCCTAATGGCCCTAGGACAAGGAATGTCTTTAGAACAAAAAGAGGAGATAGCACCAAAGCATGCATTTTTATCTTGGGTTAAGGGTGAAGATGTAGTTTATGCAAACAAGATCCCCTCACTAAAATCCCCATGAATCTAATTGGACTACTTCACCCAATCCAAGAAGAGATTGACTAAAACCTAAGAAGCCTTTATAAGGCCTAAAGTGACCTTATAAAAGAGTCTGGGATCCTAACCACCACCTATAGTATATCAAAATTAGAGTGAAATAATGTAAAACAAGAAAAAATCCCTAAGGTCCAACCTCAAGGGTCATTTAATGTGGTATAACAACTAAATAAGGCTCTAGCTAATGATTCTCTCTGGGACATCTTATTTATTCCCCAACAAAATTATTTACTAAAATAAGCATTAGAAGACTAATAAAAACATGCATAAGTAGTCCCATTTGTAGATCCAATAGAACATGAAGGGGAAGGAAGCCATAAATAGTGCACAACCTTATGCACCATCTACATTTGTCAATTCAATATGGGGGTAAGTAAAACAAAATCCTACCCTATTCTATTTAAATCCCATTGTGGGTAATAAGCTGTTACATAATTCTATGATTGATTCCTATGCCAACACCATAGAGATGCCTAAGTAAATCATGGATGCACTCTAACTTTAATACGAACCCTTTAATAAAGGGGTAATGAATTTAGATGGGAAGAAAGTTTAGACCACATGTATCATTAGGTCTCTTCCCTTAACTTTATACTCTTATCCTGATATCATAGTCACCCAAGAATTTGTAGTAATAGCCATCTCACCAGTCTTTGGGTTGTATCTATCAAGAGATTTCACCAACAATATAGGTAGATACTTGTCTTTTGATTGGTCCCACTTGATCCTAAGGACCAAATATGGTTTTAAATTTAAGGTATTATCTGAGCCACTACAACTAGAGCACATAGATGATGAGTTTGTGATGAAATTTGAAATGATGCATATCTCTTTCCCAAAGAAGGAGATATATTTCATATAAAAACTCAAAGAAGAACAAGTGGTAGACATCAGGAGCCCCAAAGATGAAATCGTCATTAATGAATTCATAGAGAATGACCTATTAATAAAATTTGATGCCATCATCCTTAGGACTTATGTAATTCATGATGAAGATCAGGTCATCCTTGAGGTCATGAAGAAAAAGGAGGAATAAATCAAGGAACATGAAAATGAGTTTGATTTTTGGACTCTGCACTTTGATGGCACAAAATTTAAGATCATCTCAGGAAATAGTATCTAATTGATGTCTCCATATGGAGAAGAGACCCTCAAGAGATTCTACTTCTAGTTTGCCTACACAAATAATGAATCCAAATATGAAGCCTTGGTCCATATCCTTAGCCTTACCAAGTGCATGAACATGAAATGATTAAAAGTGTTTGAAGATTCCAAACTAGTAGTGAGACAAGTAAGAGGAGTTATAACAAAAAATAATGTCCACATGAGATATTATCACCACTAAGTATAAGAATTATTCAAAGCATTTAAATAATTCAATATTTAGATTATCCCTAAGACCATGAATTCCCTAATAGATAGAATGGAAGTAATCAGATCCTAATTTGGTTTGGTAACTATTTTACTAACTAGTGAGAAAGAGGTATAGGTGATTATTAGATTTGATATCTCAAAAAATTATTAGAACTATTAAGTGTTTAAAAGTGATGCCTAAATCATCATGTTTATCCAGTAGTCATGTGAATTTATGGAGCATTTGTAGTTGAATAAGCCTATGGGGATCAGATCATGCAACTAAAGTATAACATTCTTACAAATGGGCTAATCACCCTAGAGAATAATTTTAATTTAAATGATGCTAGGAATGATAAAAGGAAGTTTGTTGTAGATAAAAATGACTACTCTGAGCTCAATGTCAGAGAAGGAATGAAACTGAAAGTAGGAAAATAATTTTCCCAAATGAATATGGAGTGATTGATCTCTTTATATAATAAATATGAAGGGGTTATGGCTTGGAATTATGATGATTTGAAGAGGTATGACTATGAGGTCATCTAGTACACTATAAACCTAGTTAAAGGCTCCAAGCCTATCTAATAAAAGTAAAGGCTGATAAACCCCAAGGTTGAGTCTCTCATGGCTCAAGAGTTAAAGAAATTTATTGAATCAAAAATCATATACCCAATCAATCATTAGACTTGGGTATCAAACCTTGTTCCTATGAGGAAGAATAATGGAGAAATTAGGCTATGTGTGGACTTCATAGATTTAAACAAAACATCTCTAAAAGATCATTACCCCTTCCTTATATGGAATAAATCTTCCAAATAATAACGGGCATAGAAATGTTCTCCCTGATAGATGGGTTCTCAGGATACAACTAGGTATGGGTCAATAAAGACGATCAACATAAGACCACTTTCGCCATAAAGTGGGGAAATTTCATGTATGTGAAGATGCCTTTCAACCTCTCTAATGTAGGGGCTATATTTTAATGAGCTATGGACATAGCCTTCCAAGGACTAATCAACAAAATCATCCTCATTTACCTGGATGATCAAACAATATTCTCCAAGAAAAGGGAAGATCACTTTGATCATTTGGATAAAGTATTTCAATGTGCCAAGAGTTATGGGTATTTCACAACCCCAAGAAATGTGTCTTTGGTATATTACAAGGCAAAATACTAGGATACCTAGTATCCAAATTGGGCATCTCTATTAACTTAGATAGAGTGAAGGTGAACAATGACTTATCCTTACTAGTTAAAAAGAAGGGAATTTAATCTTTCCTGGGAAAAATTAATGTCATCAGTTGATTCTTATCTGACTTCACAAGGCTAGTGAGACCAATTACATTGATGTTAAAGAAGGATCAACCTTTCAATTAGACCGCTAAAGGGATAATAAAAATAAATAATATTAAATATGTGATATCTACTACCGTTACACTAGTTAATCTTGACTTCTCAAAAGATTTCATCATGTACATTTATGGGAGTAAACATATCTTGGTAGCTATATTAACTCAAAAAGAATATGAAGGGAAAGGCAAGAACTTGATTTCTTTCTATTCAATAAACTTACATGGGTATGAAACCAAGTATAATTTCATTGAGAAATAATAGTTTTCCATCATCAAGGGTCTCAAAAAATTTAAACACTTGGTAATGGGAAGTAAAATAATGGTATACATGGTGCATCCTAATATCCAAGAGTACATAATAGAAGAAGAGATCAATGAAAATAGGGACAATTAGATCACCAAGATCTTATAATATGATTTGGAAGTCAGGAAAACCAAGGTGATATGAGTAAAAGGAATTTGTGAATATCTATCCCAATGCATAGATGCCTTGACAAAATAACAAGATACATCAGAAATGGTTTTGGTTAATCAACATGAAACCAATAGGTCTTTGGTTGTAGATAGGACCCACTTTATGAAAGTTGGATAATATTAAAATATTCTCCCTGATCATAAAATAATATTCTATAAGTTTTAAGGTGCCAAATACACATTAATCTAGGGAGTCCTTTTCAAAAAGAAATTCAACAGGGATATGCTTTGATGTGTTGATTACCATCGAGCTGGAAAAATTATATAGGATATACATTTCACCCCTATGGGTGGACATTTCTTAGTAAATACAATTAAAATTAAGATCATACATGTAGGATATTACTAGTTGACTATGTTTTTGGATTTTTATCAAGTGGTTAAGAAATACCACCAATGCTAGTTCTTCATGGGTAGGTGAAAAAAGTCATCCATGTCATTGAATCTAATTATGGACGATGAGATTTTTACACAATAGGGATTATATTTTATTGGAATGATAAATCATATATATATATATATATATATATATATATATATATATATATCATAGGCCACAAATGGATACTCATGGACACTAATTAATTTACAAGGTGGACCAAAGTAGCCTCGATTAAGGAGGTAATTGAAAGTGTGATTCTTAATTTTTTGGAGGAACTATTAGCGAGGTTCAGCCCTCCCAAAAACAATTATTTCTAACAATATGAAGGCATTTTTTGGTTATAATATTTTATAATTTACACTCTAAAATGTCATTTTCCTAAAAAAATCATCTAACTACTACCCATAAGGGAATGGGTTGGCCAAATCAACAAATAAGAACCTCATAAGGATAATCAAAAGGATGGGCGCTGACTGACAATGGGAATGGCATGTGCATCTCAAAATAACTTTATGTTCCAAATAAATTACTCTTAGAAAATCTTAAAGGCATCCTCCTATGAACTATTATATGGGAAAGAAGTAGTGATGCCCATATCAATGGAGATTTCTATTTTACATCTTTTGAAAGCTATCAAAATAATAGAGAATGAAGCAACAGAGGTTAGGTTGGTGGAATTGGTCATCATCTAAGAGGAGAGGTAATGATTAAGTGATGTTAAGGTCACCCAATAAGAGGTAATGAAGTGATGGTTTGATAAGAAAACTTTTGACCCAGGCTTCAATCCAAGAGATTTGGTTCTAAAGTATGATGAAAGGGCCACATAGCTAGGCCAATATGCAAAATTTGATTCCCTATAAAAAGGATCCCTTCACATCATGAACAATATATAGGGTAATGATTTTGATTTAAAAGATGAATAAGGTAATGCCTTAGAGATTCCAGTTAATTAAATCCACTTAAAACACTTCAACTAATTTACCAACTTTCCCTTGTATATAATTAGTTAGTTTCCCTTGCATTAGTTAGTTTCCTTTCTTTCTTATTATTTCCCTCAAGAATAAATGTTGTTGGCATGGTTTGTTCATCCTACCACCAATTTTCCATGTCTTAACTCCATTAATTTTGAATCATCTACTTTAAAATGGTTATCTACCCCACTCCCTTGCCATTAATGTTAGATGTTCCCAAATGCATGATCTCCCATGAGGATCATTGTAAATCTCTTGATAAACGTTATTCAATAATGTGTACCAACCTTAACATTTATGGGGGTTCCCAAATTCAAAAATTAAATGATGATCATGCTAATAAGTAGTGGCTTATAAATACATGCCTCTCAATCAAGCCAATCACTTAAATTCCTAAGAGTTTCAAGAGCATCAAACAATCGAGTAGAACATCTTGAACAAAGAAACTTGAGCCAAGAATTGCAAGAACTATGAGAAAAAATTAATATCCATTGCTTTCTTTGAGTAAAGATAAGATTAGAAAAATAATTTATTATATGGATAATTCTACATCCTCATTCAGTAGTGAACATCTAAGTAAAAAAAGAACACATGGATCAGGTAGTTATAAAGACCTTCCACTATAGTTTTTAGGAAACAAGTTTTATGCTTCCACCTTTGCACAACCAAAGACCAAAGTGTTGAATGTCAATAACATCATAAAAGGGAATTGTATGGACCCTACGCTAGTCCTTGATTATTCATATGGGCTACTTGATCCCAAATTAGCCAAGAACAAGAAGAATCTATGAGAGGGTGCTCATGCTTGTATGCTCAAAAAAGTGAAAAATAATGACTTCAAGTTGTTAAGCTATAGTGTATGGATCTCTACCTTATCCCAATATATGGTGCCTATTGTGAACTCATGGCTTTAAATTGTTGCACTATGTGTAAAGAAGTACAATGCCAACATCAACATTATTACAATAAACCACCTAAAGGTAGGCATTAGTACTAATGTAATAAGGGATATGTTTTGACTCCCTAATGACCCAGATGTAGACATCTACAACATGGAGAGATTAAAACAATGTATGATACACTCATGTCCATAAGTAAAAATCATCACCATAAACCTCTACAATAATTACATATAAGTGTCTTCTTTGCCCATCACTCTCATGAGCTTTATGGCATAGGGTACAAAAGATGCCCTATCCATGTTGGCATTTATCTTTGAAATGGAAATGGAGATCAATGTCCATAACTTCTAGTTGGGTGCAACATTCCTTTTAAAGATAGTAAGTAGATAAAAAACTTACAAGATAGACTTTGTAAATGCCATTGTTAATGCGATCCAAAATTAGTTGGCTAATTTCTCAGCTTAGAATACCTTTAGGTATTCCTCCTTCCTCCTCCACCTCATCTTATATCAAAGCTCCTAGTTATTTTCACCTTACTTCACCATGAACACCATCAAAACAAGCATGTATCCTCACATGATGATCCTTATCCCCACATAAACCCACATCATATCAGCCATACAAGATTATTATGAGTTTTTAGAGTGTTTTTTATCTCTGGTCCTCATCAACCTCAGCTAGGAGGCCATCACTTTTATAATGATGGACCATTAGAGGTCATGAATTACTAATGACAATATTCTAATTGATTGGTTCTTTGGGGGCCATTTCACATTCATCTAGGTCCACAGATTCAAGGAAGAGTCATTCTGAATCCCATGCCTACTCAAGGATAGGACCCTAGCCCTAGAGTTGGATCACCAAATCGATGTAGTGGAATTTTTATATGGTGTGGGTAGTAAGAAGAAGGCCCTGTATGATATCCCATTCTCAAAATGGGGGATTATAGTGTTAAAAAGGTTATAGGAGTTCTTTCTTTCACTTAAGCTAGTAGATCTTAGCTTGGACCAAATCAATAACCAATAGAGCTATGACTTGGTTTTCCACATTGAAGATCACTTCCCCATTAAAGAATGAGTCATGGCCATATTTCAAGGAGAGGAATTCATTAGTGGTGGATGATATAAAATATTATATAGATCTATCTAAGCTCCATTTAGACATTCAAAATCCATGGGAATCCTTTTATAAGCCAGTCCAAGATTTTGATCCCATAAAAAAATGACAAAAGGACTAAAATCAAAAATCATTCAAAGGGTCTGGGGAAAAAAAATATAGAATCCTATTAGAAATATAGGCAAAAAATTGGTAAAAGAGAACTCAATTTTGAGGATCTAGATATAAATGAGTAATTTGATAACCTCAAGGATGAACACCATGATGAAGAAGCTTTGGTAGAAGAAAAGGTATCGATTGAAGAAGAAGAGGGTGATACCCATTTAGAGCAAGAGGAAGATACCCCTCTAAAAAAGAAAGAGAAGGTTTCCATGATTTAGAGGCCCATTTCTTGGCCACCTCCCATGTATCCATATCTAACCACCTAATAGTAGTATCATGGCTCTTTAGGGCATCTTAAGGTCGAGTCATCTCATCTTGGTTCTAGGGCACAATATTCCAACCATCCACCATATCCCTTATCAAATAAGGTGTTCTTTTCTCACCCCCTTATTTCCACTTCCACTTCATTCTTCACTCTATCTTCACCTTTCACTATTTCCACTGAGCTTATACCATTTTCTTATACCTAGCCAATCACCTCCCTTACATTTCTCTTAACCCATCTACCCTCATCCACCATATCAACATCCCTTGTGGCACAATATACCATCACCCCTCTTCATGGCCTCTCAATTTTCTCACCTTCCACCCTAACCCTTCACCTACTCATCCTAAGAGGAAGAGCATTTGTTGCTTCATAGTAGCAAGTGACCATTCCTTGTAGCCTAACACAATGATCCCCCTTCATAAAATAATGAATTTAGTATCAATAATAGTTCCATTAGTAGTTAGAGACTGCTAGAAAATATTGAAAGGCTTGAGCAGAGAAGAGGAGAGGAAATATGGATAAGGTCTTAATGGTACATGATATGTGATCATTATTTGACTTGACACAACAATATATAATGATTACACATATGATACTACAAGTAATTAATGCCTAGGAATAAATAAAACTAAGGTATTACTTGATACAAGCCATCAGCCTCAACCTCAACTAAGCCAGATGAATTGATGGGGTTGAGATAATGGAAGAAACTCAAATGTCAGTTACCATGGACTATATCAAGGTAGGTTGATAGTTGTAAAAATGAGAGTAAGAGCTCAAAATAGTGAAATATATTATTTTCTCCTTAATATAGAGGCCAAGGTTAAATATTTATAGCTCATAAAAATGAGATCCACCTTGAAAAAGCACATCATCAATGAGAGCTTCCAGGTGGAGGCCAATCAAAGGGCCCAGCTATAGATTCAAGTAACTAAACTCAAGAACAAGATTTTAGATGGTTTAAATAATGAAAAGTAGGATATGTAGAATAAGTTACATGATAAATAAATAGAGCTTATGTAGACTTATACGAATCTCTTGGATTCTATAAGCACATAATAATAATTTTAGTAGTAGATGTAACAAGAGTCCTCAACCAAGGACCAAGAGATATATCAACTAAATAATGACCTCTCTACCCACTCCCAGACCATGGGGATCCTTCACATGGTCAAAAAATTATATATATCCTAATGGGAGTGGATAAATAATGTAGCCAAAAACATGAAGGTAACACTTAGTTTCATCATAGAATCATAGTGATTGATCACACAAGTGAGCACATCCATGGATCAAATCCTTGCCATCATGTCCCAATAGGTTAAAGATTCATATCTCCTCATCCAAAATATTTATATCATTATAGATGGGATGATTCAATAAGCAAGGGTGGCTGACCAACGGTAGGTGGAGATGAAGTTTAGTGAGTTATTGAGGTATAATAAGGTAACATTAAAGTATAAGGCATTTCTAGATGCCATAGAAAAATTAGTTTGAGATATGAAGGGGAATATTAAATAATTAGTCCAGTTAGGACTCCCCTCTCCATTCCTTATATGAAACATAATCTTCTTATAGGACAAAATAAAATATCTACTATAAAATAAGTAGAATTACCAAACCATCTTTGTGGCTCTCAGTCAAACACCATATGCCTTCAAGGTGGAGACCATTTTATAGGCTCTTGCCCAAGTAGAGTTTTAGATGCTGATAGTATTTCAAGGTTTGAGTAGCATTTCCTTCAAGGAGATCATTGATCTACATGGAACCTTTGAGGATTTTAAGAAGAAGACTCAGTCAATAGAAGAAGAGTGGATGCCTTTGAAACTAGCTCTTCAAAAATTGTGAGTTTTGTGGGCCTCACTCCTTTTTATAGTTTTGCCTTGACTAGTCCATGAAACCATAATTTTGGGCTCTTCCATCTGTAGGTAAATTCCCCTATAATTTTCTAGGAACTATGGATCATAATCCATATTTTAAAGTTTTAGGATAGTCAACCTTTTTATCGTGGATGTGCTTGGTGAGTTTAGAAAATAGTGCATTAGCCTCCTATTTATTGGGTTTCCTTTATTATTTTTGGCTAAGTCTTATCTCCTTTCATTGCTTCCAAATGGTGTTTTAGTGCTTATTCTTTATGAAAAGGTTCCTAGCTCACCTAAGAGTAGCACTATCTCGATACATGGTGTCATGGTGCTTGTCCAAGTTATCCAAGGCAAGTTTATTTTTATCAAAGATTAAAGCAAGATCATTAGATAATGAAATAAAGGGTGAGCCCTATGGTATAGTTACTTTGAAAAATATCTAGACTTCCCACGTGGTTCCCCCATACTCATTCTTTATAATGTATTACTTGGCTCCCTTAGGAGAATCACCATCTTGATATGTGGCATCACAGTGCTAATCCAAGGTAGGCTCCCCTTTTTTCATAACTTCCATAAGTACCGTTGAATGATTAATTTAGAAATGGGGCCCATAATTTAGTTGTAACAATATTAAATCAATCCTTCTACATGACATCCTAGCACTCCTTGAGAGTGATTTTTTTCCTGTCAGAGCTTCAAGCAATATTATTGAATGAGATAAGTTGGTCCCCATTCCTAAAAGAATCCCAAAGGCAATTTCAGAATTTGACATGTTGTTCCATGGCACTTCTTCTAAGCATCATGGGGGATAATGAGGCATTAACAATAACACCATATCTGGGATCTCTATGACCAACTGTACTCATGAGCCAAATATCCCCATTTAGTTACAACAACCTCATCATGACTATGAGTGCCAATTTATATGTGTCATTCCCTTTTGAGGCCTATATGCCTATATATTCAAGCATCTTTTATTTTTTAAGGTAGGGAGGTAATAAATTATTGTTACTATTATCAAGAGGAGCCACTGTAATAGCTTTAATTTCCAAATAAAATTATTAGCAGTCATGCTTTCATTCTAAGACCTTAACAAGTGCCCCTCATGGGAAGGATTGAATACTATATATTATTCATTTGGGCCTTTTGTATGGTATTTTCCACCTAAAAATGAATAATATGTGGTTTTTTATGTCAAACTAAATGAAATCTCTTTCTACTTGTTATTTCAATTCTCTACTTCTATAGTATTGGTTTTCGTTTATGTTATGGACTGTAATTTATGCATATGATCCTTTAATAGTTTGTGATGTTTAAATAGGATAAAGATATTTTAAGCAATATTATTTAGATACATTGAAATTTTGGTGCATCATCTTAGATTTTTTTTAGTTTATTTGCATTCCCTTCTTCTCCCTTTTCACCCCCAATTAATTTGAAGAGCTGACTTCTAAAATCTCAAAAATCACTTTACAGATTACAATTTGGTACCACATCTATAAATATTACCATAAGAAGATATTCAACAAGAGTGAGAGTTTTATGCATCAACATGTACAAGTCATAACCACACCAAACACAATTAAATATCCCCTTATTATTTCATTTCTTGAGAGACTTAAAGAAGAGAAACCTAGGGAAGATTCTAAATTATTGTATGGATTAAAATAAATCAATATAGAAATTCCATTGTTAAGATACATTAAATATATTCTTGATCTAAATAAAATCATCAAAGTATTATGCATTAAAGAATTAGGAAGAAAGAATCAATATCTAAAAACAATTCAAGTAATTGGAAAAATTACGAATTTATTAGTAGAAAACATACTTATTCCTAAATATGGAGATCCTGGAAGTCCTATGATGACTATGATAATTAAGAACAAGTCTATTCCAAATGTACTTGTAGATTTAGGTGCTACCATCAACATAATTACTATCAACATAGTATAATCCTTATCTCTTATAAGGCTTCATCCTACCACAATGAGCTTACAAATTATAGATCAATCTATTGCTACCCCTAAAGGAACCATAGAGAATGTACTAGTCACCATTCAATCCCTGGAATACCTTGTTGATTTCATGATCTTTCAACCTAAAATAAATATGGTAGGGCTTTCAGTCATTCTTGGTAGACTTTGGTTAGCCTCAATTGCAACAAGAATTGACTGTAGATGTAGAAACATAACCATTTCTAATAGAATTAATGCTAAATAGACATCTTTGAATTCTGATAGTTTTGCTCTAAAGTCTAATGATTTTGATCTAAAGTCTAATGGTTTTTCTCTAAATATTGATAGTCTTGATCTAAATTCTAAAATTTTAGCTCCAAATATTGATAGTCTTACTCCAAAGTCTGAATGCTTAACTTCGAAGATTAGTATCTTAGCTTTGAAGACTAGTAGTGTTGGGGATCAACCAACAATATGATTACACTTATGAAAGCAATAAACCACAGAATTAAATCAGATAGATAATTAAATAGAATGATAAATAGAAAAGAACAAGAGATACAAGAAACCACCCTGAAAACTTGTATTAAACTCTTTACAAAAGGAATAAAATTGAAGAAAATTCTTTCTTCCACACCTCTCTCAGATGTATAGATCTCTCTCTAGATCTCTTTCCCTCAAGAGCTCTCTCTCTCAAGTACAATCAACTCCAACAACCTGGAATGATTCACCTATACAATTCTGTACTATTCTTCAACATTCACATACAATGAACTACTACTACAATAAGCTAAGAAGATCTTTCCTACATATAGAATTAGGAAACTTGAGCATGCACTTACAACCCACAGTTAAGCCTATTGAACAAGGGCTCTAAAAATAGTCTTGCTAATAATAGAGACGCGGACTTAAGACTACAACTTAATCTCATCATATAAACACTCGGTTTTGTCCTCGAAAATAGCTCTCTGGACGCACAGGAAACTGACACTGATTCCTGCCTGCTTGCACCTGACTGACATCGGCCGATCCCTGCCAATGCCGGTGTGTCTTTAACTGCTCCTGACCGACGTCAGTCACTCCTGACCAACACCGATGACTGTGTAAACCTGCAACTTTGGTAATGCACTCCTTGGTGAAGCTTTTAGGCTCCACACCCTAACAATCTCCCACTTGGAGATAAATAGCTGCACCAGTACCTGTACAGCAACATCTTCTAGCTCCTCCATCTTCAACTCAATCATGAAGACAAACAGAAGTTGAATGAAGATTCAACTTCTCCTTTATAACCGGCTTGGTTAACATATCAGTAGGATTCTTATCTGTATGGATCTTCTCCATCTTCAACTCACCATCCTCCAATACCTGTCTTATGAAGTGGTACCTAAGCTGTATGTGCTTGGTTCTTGAATGAAAGGCCAAATTCTTAGCCAAATGAATGGCACTCTGACTATCACTGTATAGTCTGCAACTCTCTTGCTCCTTTCCAAGCTCTTCCATGAACTGTGTCATCCATATCATCTCTTTGCTAGCCTCCGTGGCTGCAATATACTCTGCTTCTATAGTTGACAAGGCAACAACCTTCTGTAACTTTGATATCCAGCTAACCGTCATTCCACCAATAGTGAAAACATATCCTGTGGTGCTCCTCTTGCCATCCAAATCACTTGCCATATATAAATCTACATAACCATTTAGAGAAGTATCTAAACCTCCATAGCACAAATACCTACTACTGGTTCCTCTCAGATATCTAAGGATCCACTGAACTGCTTTCCAGTGTTCCTTTCCTAGATTGGCCATATATTTACTTACAACTCCCACTGCTTGGGCAATATCCGGTCTAGTACACACCATTACATACATTAAACTCCCTAATGTGGAAGAATATGGAACTATACTCATGTACTCTACCTCATCATGTGAATTAGGACATTGTTCTTTACTCAACTTAAAATGTCCAGCCAAAGGTGTGCTTACCGGTTTAACATCCTGCATATTGAACCATTTCAACACCTTGTTCACATAATCCTCTTGAGACAAAATCAACCTGTGATTTTTCTTGTCTCTCTTAATGCTCATGCCAAATATTTTCTTTGCTGCTCCCAAATCCTTCATGGCAAATGTTTAAACTAATTTCACCTTAAGCTCAGAGATATCCTACATGTGTGATCCTGCAACCAGCATATCATCTACATACAACAACAGAATAATATATCTACCATTATCCAATCTCTTAAAATACACACAATGGTCAGATTGACACCTATTGTAGCCATGCTCAGTCATAAACCTGTCAAATTTCAAATACCATTGTCTAGGAGCTTGCTTGAGGCCATACAAGCTTTTATTCAATCTGCACACTAACTTCTCCTTACCCTTGACCTCAAATCCTTCCAGCTGTTCCATGTATATTTCCTCATCCAAATCTCCATGAAGAAACGTTGTCTTAACATCTAGCTGCTCAAGATGCAAATCCTCAATAGCAACTAAAGACAATACAAACCATATAGAAGTCATTTTAACAACAGGAGAAAAAATCTCACCAAAATCAATACCTGGCTTTTGTGCAAATCCTTTCACTACCAACCTGGCCTTATATCTCATCTGTCCATTCTCACCTTCCTTCAACCTGTAGGTCCATCTGTTCTTCAGTGTCCTCTTACCAGCTGGCAACTCAACCAAATCCCATGTTTGGTTCTCTTTCAAGGACTCCATTTCCTCAACCATGCCATGCTCCCACTGACTCTTGGACTCCACCTGTAATGCTTCTTTAAAACTCTCTAGTTCTCCACCATCAGTTAGCAATAAATAGAATAATGAAGGGGAATATCTAATTGGAGGATTAATATCCCTTTTTAACCTCCTAATGGGCGTTTGAGACTCGTTCACAACACATTGTCCACCCAAATTCTCTAACAGTGACCAACCTTGGTCACTTCCAGGCCTGTTCCTTGTCGACACCGATTCTTCCTGATCGACATTGGTGCCTGTCCTACCGACGTCGGTCCCTATATTGCCGACATCAATTTCTATTCTGTCGACGTTAGTTCTTACCCTGCTGACGTCGGTCTCTATGTTTTCTTGTAAGTGATTATTTCTTTTTCCCACGAGCTCATTTTGGACCGTCACCTCGTCCAATCCTCCATTGCTCTGCCCAGATTGATTTAGCTTCTTTAGCTGATCACTATACATCACTTTTTCATTGAAAATAACATCATGGTTCCTAATTACCTTGTTAGTTCCTATATTCCAAAATTTGAAACCAAAATCATTTGAGCCATAGCCAATAAATATGCACCTCATAGACTTAGCATCCAGCTTCTTTCTATTTTCCTTATCTACGTGCACAAAGGCTTCACAACCAAAAACTTTGAGATATGAGAGATCTAACTTTTTACCTGTCCATGCCTCTTCTAGAATTCCACCATCCAGAGCTGTAGAGGGTCCTCTGTTAATCAGGTACACTGCAGTGTCAACAGCTTCTGCCCAAAACTCTAAGGGCAAACCAGCATGCAATCTCATACACCTTACACACTCTATTATTGTTCTGTTCATCCTTTCAGCAATTCCATTCTGTTGAGGTGTCCTTGG
Organism: Torreya grandis; assembly: GCA_037957365.1. Classification (NCBI taxonomy): domain Eukaryota; kingdom Viridiplantae; phylum Streptophyta; class Pinopsida; order Cupressales; family Taxaceae; genus Torreya; species Torreya grandis. The sequence continues at coordinate 136,500 of JARHVA010003044.1, forward strand.
AACCATCCTTTGCCTACGGATTCCATGCATATAACAATAATCTCTAAACTTATAGCTGTAGAACTCACCACCATTGTCAGATCTTAGGCACTTCAATCTTCTACCTGTTTCATTCTCAACCATAGCTTTCCAAATCTTAAAAGTCTCAAATACATCAGATTTCTTCTTAATACAATAGATCCATACTTTTCTTGTAGCATCATCTATGAACATAACATAGTACTATGATCCTCCAATAGAAGCTACCTGAGCCGGTCCCCACACGTCTGTGTGAACAAGCTCCAACTTATGCCTCTTCTTTGTTGACTCAGTCTTAAGAAAACTCACTCTCTTCTGTTTTCCAAACACACAATGCTCACAAAATTCTAGATCTATGTTTTTCAAATCTGAAAGCTTACCTCTAGACTTAAGAATTGACATCTCCTTCTCACTCATGTGGCCAAGCCTTGAGTGCCACAATTTAGCATCCACATCTGAAGTAGATAATACAGAAGGAGAAAATTAGTAACACAATTACATAAATAGAGAGTACCTACTCTCTTACCTTTGTCCATAACAAGTGCACCCTTGGTCACCTTCCAAGATTCTGTTGTGAGAGTTACTGTACAACCCTCATCCCCTAACTTTCCTGTAGAAATCAAATTCCTCTTCAAGCTAGGAACATGCATAACATCTCTCAACACCCACGTGTTGCCATTCTGCATTTTTAGCTACACTTTTCCTTTGCCAATTATTTTACAAGGCTCATCATCCCCTAAATACACTATTCCAAAATCTCCACGGATATAGTCACTAAAATATTCTCTATTAGGGGTAGCATGAAAAGATGCACTAGAATCTAAAACCCAAGATTCTATATTATTATGCAAAGAGAATATTAAAGCATCTTGTGCAATACCTGCAACCTTTGCTTCTTCCTTTCCTTCGTGCTGATTGTCCTCCTTAGGCTTTGACCAACAATCTCTGCTTATGTGCCCCATCTTTCCACAATTCCAGCATTGTGGCCTCCTGCCATTTTTGGATTTGGATCTACCTCTCACCTTAGACTTAGATCTTGATCTTCTCTTGCTCTTCTCTTTTTGCCTTCCCCTACTCTCAAAATTTAAAGCGTTCCCTGATCTTTCCTCTGTGCTTTTCCTGTGAATTTCCTCATTCAAGATAACACTAACAACATCCTCTACTTTTAAAATATTTGAAGCAGATGCAGTATTACTAACTGCCATTACCAAGCTATGCCAACTTTCAGGCAAAGAACATAATATTAAAAGAGCTTTAATTTCATCATCAAATACAATATTGATTAAACTTAATTGATTAACAATTCCATGGAAATCATTCAGGTGATTAGATACAGATCCACCTTCCTGCATACGCAAATTAAATAACTGCTTCATAAGATATACCTTATTAGAAGCTGAGGCTTTTTCATAGAAATTTGCTAAAGTAGTCATCAACTATACCATTGTTTTTGCCTGTGATAAATTATATATCACAGTAGATGCTAGACTCAGTCTTATAGACCCCAGAGCCTTTCTATCAAGAACTTCCCATTCTTCATCATCCATGTCTGTGGGCTTCTTTACAATCCCACCTAACGGTAAGTAAAGATCTTTCTGATACAGATAGTCCTCTATCTGCATTCTCCAATGTTGATAATTTTTTCCATTGAACTTCTCCATTCTCAATTTACTTTCTTTTGCCATTGCTTCTCCCACTCAAACAAAAATCCCTACAAAAACCCCTGTGAGCAACCTGTAATCAATACACACTACACAGATCTGAACCACCTGTTAGTGAACCTGAGCTCTGATACCACTTATGGGTATCAAGCTCTAAACCTGCAACCTGGCTCTGATACCACTTCTTGGGGATCAACCAACAATATGATTACACTTATGAAAGCAATAAACCACAAAATTAAATTAGATAGATAAGTAAATAGAATGATAAATAGCAAAGAATAAGAGATACAAGAAACCACCCTGAAAACTTGTATTAAACTCTTTACAGAAGGAATACAATTGAAGAAACTTCTTTCTTCCACACCTCTCTCAGATGTACAGATCTCTCTCTAGATCTCTTTCCCTCAAGAGCTCTCTCTCTCAAGTACAATCAACTCCAACAACCTAGAATGATTCACCTATACAATTCTGTATTGTTCTTCAACATTCACATACAATGAACTACTACTACAATAAGCTAAGAAGATCTTTCCTATATATAGAATTAGGAAACTTGAGCATGCACTTAAAACCAACAGTTAAGCCTCTTGAACAAGGGTTCTAAAAATAGTCTTGCTAATAATAGAGATGCGGACTTAAGACTACAACTTAATCTCATCATGCAAACACTCAGTTTTGTCCTCAGAAATAGCTCTCTAGACGCACAGGTAATCGACGTCAGTTCCTGCCTGCTTGCACCTGACCGACGTCGACCGATCCCTACCGACGTCGATGTGTCTTCAACTAATCTTGACTAATGTTGGTCACTCTTAACTGATGTTGGTGACTGTGTAAACCTACAACTTTGGTAATGCGCTCCTTGGTGAAGCTTTTAGGCTCCACACTCTAACAAGTAGCCTAAATCTAAAGACTAGTAGCTTAGCTCTAAAGACTAAAATCTATGCTCTGAAGATGAAAAATCATAAATGGGAAAAATCTATGTCCATCATTGAGAACTAAAACAATTCCATAACACCAACAAACATGTTATCTGGTCCATAAGACATTCAATAATACATAGTTGATTGGGCTCAAAATAAGCAGAATTCATTTTACATGATTTTCATTATCCATTGACCAATATGATTTACACAAGTGAAAAATTTTACAAATATGTAGCCACACTTCACATGTTATTACCACACACATTTAAAATTTAATTCCTTGATGAGTGAATACAAACAATTGATTTCCATTGTTCCAAGCACTAATAGATTACAATTCAACTAGGTAAATTGTTAACTATCAATTTTTGGTTAATTGACTAGTAGGAGAAGAAAGTATTTGATGTATTAGTATAACACTCAAAATATTTTGCTTAGGATTATAGTGACATGAAAGGTATACATCCTAGTTTTGTACACATTAAATATATAATAAAACATTTAGACCAGTCAAATAACCACAATGAACGATTAACCCAAGTTTGAAGGAAATTGTCAAGAAGGAAATAGAAAAAATATTGGATTTTGGTTTTATCTATCCTATATTTGATATCCAATGGGTTTCACCACTAGTTATTGTGCCTAAAAAGAATGAGAAATAGAGATTTTGTGTAGACTATAGAGAACTAAATAAAGCCACCATGAGAGACTATTTTTCTATCTTTCATTGATCAAGTTTTGGATAATTTGGAAAGAAAACAATATTTTTATTTCTTATATGGATTCATTGGATATAGCTAAATCATAATAACACCTAAATATCAAGACAAAAAAACATTTACCTATCCTTGGGGAATATATGCTTAAACAATTCTTCCTTTGGACTATGCAATGCATCTACTACCTTTCAAAGAATAGTGTTAGCAATATTTTCTAATATTAAAAATGACTATGTGGAAGTGTTCAAAGATGATTTCACTATCCATGGTACTTCATTTTATGAAGCTTTAAACAACTTGGATAAAGTGCTTACTAGATATGAAGAACACTAGGTATCTTTGAGTCATGAGAAATGCATTATAATGGCTAATGAAGGGATAGTGTTAGGACATCATATCTCGTTTCAAGGAATAAAATTATATCTTAAAAATATTGAGGTAATTTATAACCTCACTATTCCAAAAACACAAACTAATGTTAAACATTTCCTTGGTCATGCAAAATATTACAAAAGATTCATTGAAGATTTTAACAAGATAGTTACCCCTATGTATTATTTGTTACCAAAATATAGTAAATTTGTATGGAATAATAAATGTCAAGAAGCCTTTGAAACATTAAATAATAAACTCATGACTGTTCCAGTCTTGAAAGGACCTAATTAGGAAAAACATTTTTGTGTCTATATTGATGATTCTAATACTACATTAGGACTAATCTTAGGTTAAAGAGATGAGGATGGAAAGATGTCTACCATTTAATATATCAACAAGAACCTTACCCCCATAAATAATAATTTCACTACCACAAAAAAAGAGTTTCATGTTGTTTTCTATGTTATAAATAAGTTTAGGCATTACATTATTGGTTATCAGGTATTCATCTATACAAATAATTTAGTAATTAAGTACTTAATGAATAAAATAGTAGTAGGTGGAAGAATAATTAAATGGCTCTTACTATTTTAAAACTTTGATATTATTATAATAGACAAACTAGGGAATTATAATGTTTTTGCTAACTTTTTATCTAGATTGATCACTATAGGTAAAGATGAACCTCTGGAGGACTCTTTTCTAGATGAAAAACTATTTTTGATATCCACATACTCCCCATGGTTTGTAGACATGGAAAATTAATTGGAAATATGGATATTCTTTTACCTCTAAAGAAATAAAATGTTTGGTTAGAGCTATTTCTCATTTCAAATGGGTTAAAGGCATGTTGGTTAAAATTGGACCTAATGATATACTCCAAAGGTGTGTCAGAGAAGATGAGGTGGATGACATCATAAAATCATGCTATAGTGAACTAAGAGGAGGAAATTATTCAACAAAAAAAACCATTCACAATACTCTTGGTATAGATTATTGTTGGTCATTTCTTTACAAGTCTGTCAAAAGCTATGTATGGTAATCTGATCATTGCCAAAGGATGGGTACGCCTACTTTATCTTTCAAAATTCCTCTTCATCCTCAAATAATTTTAGAACCATTTAAAAAATTGGGTTTTGAATTTTGTACACCAATCAACCCACCATCTTAAGTAAAGGAATATTTATTAGTACGCATTGATTATGTTACTAAGTGGGCTGAAGTGCAAGCGCTCACATTTGATAGGAAAATAATGGTTACTAATTTTCTATACCATAAGATCATGATAATATTTAGAGATTCCAAATATATTTTTTCAAATCATGGACCCCAATTCATGTCCAACATGATCAAATACTTTTGTTTCTGTCTAATTTTCTCTTTTTCTTAAGTGTGAAAAGAAGAAACTAGTTAAGAAGGGTATGTAGAAGAATACATATTGAATGCACACATATCGAATCCAAACTTGTGATAAATCCTCTTTATCTAGGGAATAATGACCTAAAATAATAAATCACTACCACAAAACTTGTTGGTTAGACAAGTAGTTGGGTGGATTTCCTAGCATGAGTTAGATCCTAAAAATGAAAGCTTTCTAGGAGGCTATTAATCCACTTGATTTTAACATTTAAATTAATGAATAAAAAGGAAAGATATTTGAATTTAAAACAAAAAATAAATGAAATTAAAAATAATTAAATTAAAAAAAAACTTAATTAAGATAATAAATTTAAATTCTTTTAAAACAATGACTAAATAAAGCAACTAATGTTGAAAATTAGTTAAAACAAGGTTACAGTTTTGGTTTGGAAATTTAACAAGGGATTAAAAAAAGGTGGTTTGGTTGGTTGATAAATGGTTAAGGTGATAAAAAATTTAAATATTAAAATTATATAAATGGGTTAATGGTTGATGAGGTAATAAGGTAAGTAGTTAAGATGGCAAAAGGGGAAGAGGGTAAAAGTGGCAAAAGTGTGAATGGAGAAAAGATGGAAAGGGAGCAAATGGATTGAGATAATGAACTTACAAAGGGATAAAATGGATAATTGAAGATGAATAGATTAAAAATCTAAGGGGATTATAAAATTAAATTTAAGAAACAAAATCAAATGTTACTTTCCAAACATAAAGAAGAATATTGTTGCTGTTGATGATGTTGTTGAACATGTCTTGAGGCAATTTTAGCAGAGCTTCATTGCTTTGAATTATTTTCCTCCAAGATGTGGATGTCCTAAAAAATTATGACCTCATTAAAATAACTGAAATAAGATTTTAATAACCAAATACTAACTTCTAACTTAACCTTGGGTGAGTGAGAGGGGGGAGTATTTATAGCATTTATTGTGAAGAATCATGCTAAAAGAGGTAATAGTAGAAGTATGGTGAAATTTTCCATGTGGTACATGAATGATTAAAAATATGAGGTTGGTGGGATTCCCACCTTGATCATGGGTCTTCAATTTGGGTTGGTGTGTCTCCCACCTTGCACATGTATCCAATTTTGAATGGGAATCATGCACATGGGTCTAAATAAGGCTAAATACTTTTCACCGCCCTTTCTTGTCTTCATCTAAGCACTTAAAGAGATGACACACAAATGTGGCACCATTTTCCATGTGGGTGCATGAATGAGTAAAAATATGAAGGTGTTGGGATTCCCACCTTGATCATGGGTCTCCCATTTGGGTTGGTGTGTCTCCCACCTTACACATGAATCTAATTATGAATGGAAATCATGCACATGGGTTTAAAGTAGGGTAAATAATTTTCACCACCCTTTATTGTTTTCATCCAATCACTTAAAGAGATGGCACACAAAATGTGTCACCATTTTCCATGTGGGTGCATGAATGAGTCAAAATATGAGGGTGGTGGGATTCCCACCTTGATCATGGGTCTCCCATTTGAGTTAAAAAGTCAAAAATGGGTGCCCTTTGTCTTTTCCAAAGCACTAAAGAGGTAGGTATCTCATTTTGAAGGCCACTTTCATGTGTGAAGGAAAAATATATGTTGAATTATGGACCCTTAAGGGGAAATTCACCATATTTCAAGGAGTGACCCTTATTATGCTTAAATGAGGTCATTAAACACCTTGGGAAAGGGTCATAGGTAGGGTATGATGTCCTACATCAATCCACCTCACTTCTAAGCCATGCCACTTTCCATATCACCTCCTAAATCACCTTCCATGTCACTTGCCATGTCATCATGAATAGTATTAGTGGGTCCCATTATGAATAGTGATAGTGAATAATACTTTTAAATAGTACTTTCAAATAGTATTTTTGAATATTACTATGTGGATAGGAGAATAGTGATTTGATTAAGTTAATAGGGGTTGGTTAAGTGTTAATAAGGTTTAGGGGGTCCTAAGCCATTTATTTATAAAAAAATGTAAGTGTAAATTTTTCTAGTGTCTATATTTTCCCCCTTTTTGTTATGTAACTTTGAATTAACAAGATTAAAAACAAAAATGAATCACTTGGTCAAAGGTCAAGGTGTTCTAAGTATGGGAGGAGGTGTTCCCACTAAAACTAAGAGTCAATGAAGAAAGGCCAAATCAAGTGTAAGTTTGATAAGCATTTCGTGGGGAGGCACTAGGTGGGCCATAAGGTAGCTAGGCATGTGAAATGACAATGGGTTCAAAAAATTTGATAAAGAATGATAGTAAAGATTATGCAAACACTAAGGCTACCAATGTTAATAAAAATAAGGTTAGGTTCTAAATGCATATATGATAGGGTAACCATTCCATAATGTTAGTCATAGCTGATCAGATTAAGCCTATCAAGTCATCTAGACAAGGTCAGTTTTGGTCATAGATATTCAAGGTAGGAAGTGCTCCTATAAAACAATACAAATGGTTTGGTTGCACATGAGGTGGGATATAAAAAGTGTAACATGATAGGCATAGTTAGCATAGTTAAAAGGACCAAGGCAAGGTCATCATAAAACATGCAAAAAGGTTAGGTCAAAAATGGCCAGCATTAAGGTGGACATGGGCAAGGGGGTTGGTTGGTTGGAATGGGGTAGCTGAGCAGACTCTATATGCACTAGGAAAGTGGATGATGCCTACATAGTTCCATAGACATAATGTCCAAAATGAATTTCAAGCCTAATGTAGTTTTTCTAAGGTGGGGAGTGTTGGTTAACTTAGTTTCCCCAATTTGAGGTATCATGTAGTTAGGTTTGGTTGAAAGATGTTGGAGAAAAGGAAGTGCTAAAGGGTGGAAAAGATGGCTATCAAATATTTTTTTGATTGGTTTGGTAGAAATGATAGATGATATTACCTAAGATGTAATGAGATGATTGCTTCAACCATGCAAAATGAATCTACAACCATGGATAAGTAGGTTTAAACATGAAATTTCTACCAACATTTTTAAAAAAAGGGAGAATATGCTTTACCAGGCTTTAGAAAATCTGACACTACTCGAATTTCCATGGTGACCCAATGGGCTCTTTCATCACCATCCAAATAAGCTAACATTGTGTACACTCCACAACATTGTCATCAATAGGATAAAAAAGGGTATTATTCAATGATTTGGGGAAGAAAAGTATCAGAGTGGGTAAATTATAAGTGAAAAATATTTAAACCCTTGACCCTTGAGCCAGTGGGGCCCCAAAATAAGTAAGCATTAAGTTTTGAGGGAATTCAGAGAAAGACTCTGAGGGGTTTTAGATTATAGAATGAGGTGAATAATAATAATATTAATTAAATGAGGGATCAGGTTGAAATAGGAAGGAAAATAAATGGTATAAATAGAAAACTAAGATGGAAAATAAAAGAATAATGTATGAAGATAGATAGATTGGGGAGTTGAAAAGGAAGGTAGGAGAAATAGGTCTAAAAAAGACCAAGGAGAGAAATAGTTTGATGGAAGATGGGACTACTATAATAGGTTACTAGGTGGAATGAAATTAAAGAGTAGGGTTATTATAGTGCATAGGAGAATGTAAGCTAGGTAGGGAGAATCAAAGGAAATTATTTGTTGAGAGGTAGGTCATGTGAGAGGGTATAGCTAGCACCCACACACAGGTACCCCAAATCTTCCAGTTGAAGGTGGTTATAGTTTTGATTCTAACATCTTTGAAGTTTAAATTAAAGGAGTTTGAAATAGGTAAGACTAGAGGGGGTGGGGAAGGAATATTCATGCTGATGGCTTAGCAATGCTTAGGCTCACTTATTTTTCGTATGATCTTGCGGGCTTGGCTAATTATGTTATAGATCCATAAGATTGGTATATATCTCATAGAAAACCAAAGTTTAATGGAAGACCTTAAAGGCCATAGAATGATATACATTGTGATCATATAAAATCAAAATAGGTAGAGGGTTTAAAATGTAAAAATGTGATAGGTAGGGTGAAGGGAGTAATTAGAGAGGGACAAAAAAGAGGATCCAATCTCAACATGCAAAGTCATTAAAGGGAAAAAGGGATGCACTTGAAGGAACAAACCTAAATAAATTTTGTGCATTAAATCAAGGCCATGGAGGACATGAGGAAGTAGACAAGGAGAAATACATAAAAGTGGTACAACTAATGACCAGACTCTGAGGAGTTAGAGGTTGAATAGGAGAAAATAAGGGATATTTAACAAGGGATGATGTGAAGGTGGATTAGGGGATGGATGAAGAGATAGGTATAGAAAAAAATAAGGTCATAGATAAAGATGAATGTGGAGAAGGATGGAAGGAGCTAGGCATGGACATATAGGAGGAAAAAAAAGAAAGTCAAGAAGAACAAGGAATGTTATCAAGGGAGATTAAAAAATGAAATGACATGGAGAAAATATAAGAAAAATAAAAGGTAGAAGATGGGGGGTGAGGGATGCACTAAAGAATGATAGATTGGATAATTGGAAAGGATGGAAAGAAGTGTAACAATCGTGAAGGGTAAGGGGAGGATGAGAAATATGGGTGGCCATGAAAGTTTTGAAAATAAGTCTAAAAAAATACCAAGGAGAAAATAATTTGGTGATGAAAATGAAAAACAAGGAAATAAATGGAAGAAAAGGAAACATGAGGAAAAATGAGTGAAATAAGAACACAAAAAGGATGATAGGAGAGTGAAGAAGTAGGTGGTATATTGATCAAATAAGCATGGATGATGATAGGCAAGGAGAGGAATAACGAAGCAAAGTAGATGGTGGTGTTGGAGATGAGAATGGGATGAAAAATGGGTAAGGGGTTAAGAAAAATGAGGGAAAGCAAAGGATGGGTGGACAAGAAGGTGAAGAGATAAGGTAGGTGTCAATGAAATTTTTAGAAGAGATTGACAAGATGAAGAGGCAATGAGGTGGTGAAGAAATAGGGGAACACGATGAAAGGGAATTAGATCAAAATAAGGGATGAAGATCAAGGATGATAAATAAGAAGAATGAAGTAGGGATATAAAGCACAGACATTCACATAGATGCAAAAGATAAGTGAGTACCAAGATGGAAAGAGGAAAAAGGGAATGAAAAGTGTAAAAGGAAAGAAAAGATAAGAATAAAAGGGCAATTATAGAAGGCTTCTCAAAGGATAAAGACCTAGTTAGAAGCTAGTTATGGAGGAAAAAATGGAAAAGGTGGGAAGAGTGTCAAATCAACAAAAAGTAGTGGCACATGTAAGAAAAAAATGGGGTGCTAGAAGAAATATAAAAAATAGAAAGCATGCTAGATTAAAAATATGGAAAGGAGAAAAACAAGAATTGATAATTGGAATGAAGGTGGTTTATAATTAGTGGAAGAGTAGTAAGAAGGTGGTAACAAAGAAGAGGAGGTAAAAATGTGCCTCAATGTGTAAGGTAACATGATGATGTAGAATTGGTGAAGAAAAGAGAGTGATAAAGAGGATACAATAAATAGTTAAGGGTGAGGGGAGATGATGACAGAAAAAGAAGGCAAAGGGGGTAAAGGGCAAAGTTTGTAATAAGGGGAAAGAGAGATTAAAAAATGTAAAAGGTGGGTGGGGAAGCAAGCCATGAATCATGCATAAGGAAAGGTGGTAGGGAGGTCAATGAAGCAAAGTAGGTGGTGGCTTTATGAGAGATAAGGGAAGGTAATGAGGAAGGTTATAAATCCTTGCACTAAAAGAGATTGACAAGATGAAGGGAGGGAGGTGGTAAGGAGATAGATAGAGAAGTGAAGGAAGAGATTTTAGGTGAGAAGGGAAAATAAAATAAAGGATGTGGCCGAGATAACCTCAGTAACTAAGTGCTACCTACATAGTTCAAAACAACCTCAGGCTAATGTATTTCTCCCAACAATTGAGGAAAAATAAAGAGGAAGTATTAGGTGATGTTAAAGTACAAGGATGCTAGGAAAAATCCAAATATTTCTTGATATAGGATGCCCTAAGCATCAGGGCATTATTAGCAATATAAATTAATGAGAAGAAAAAGGGAAGGGTAATTATTTATTAGTGGTCTAACTTCCCTTAGAAGTTAAGCAACACCTACATAGTTGATGGACATCATGCCACTGCAATTCAATTAGGGTTGGAAAATGTTTCTCAAATTAGTTGCCCTAATTTGATGGTTTACATTGGTTGGTTTGGGCTAATGGAGAATGTTTTTTAAAAAAGAGGTTTTGGGTTTTGGTGAAAGTGATGGTGAATGTGCATAGTGTAGTTTGGTGAATAGTTACCATAATAATCCCATATTTAGTAGGATGAGAGACATACATGGGTAAGGTAGGATAAGTAAGAAGGGAACACAATGTTAAGTAACACAAATGAAATTTAATAGATCTAATATAAATAAGAGGTGCATTTGTGAGGAGGTTGCACCTTCTAAAATTGTGTTAGGGTAGAACTTGGAGATAATTTATACCACTACAAGACAAGTTTTAGGAAATGGACTTCTATCAGGATATGCATAGTCACTTTGGCCAAGGTTCATCACCACTATGAGCTTAGTTTTAAGGGTAGTAACAAAGTGACTACCTAAAAATACTTTATTTCATGAATAAGTAGATTATACAAGGTAAAAAAGTGGTAGTGTGGTGAATGATAGAGGATGGACTGTACATGACCGAAGAGCTACATGGGTAAGCTAGACAAAAAACATCTATATCTACATCCTCTATCCCAATACCTCATAATCAATGACTTGAGGTTCTAGTTAGAAGAGGCCCTAGTAGCAATGAGTTATATGGTCTAGGATAATGGTTATATGGTGGGATTAAACATGGGATATTCTATAATGGCAAGCATTTGGGAGTTACCACAACTAATAATAGTGGTAATTTCAAAGGCATGATCATTACAATAGCTCATGGTTGGAAGCCAATTTGAATCAACCAGGATAAAGGTGACAATAGTGGAAATGACCACCAGGCCCACAAGGATTGCAAGATAACAAAGTAAGGAAAGATATCAGATATAGCTCAGATGATAAGGGAAACAAAAAGATATCATGATGGTTTAGAATGGCTTTATCGAGAAGATCAATTAGATTGAGGGTGACATGTCCATATGAAAAGGTAAGTAGGCATGACTATTTTAAATGGGAATATTTTTCAAGGGAATCAATGACATCATATGACCTTTCTTGTCAGTGGAATAGAGAATCATGTCAATGAGGAACAATGGTTAGGTATTCTATTTAAATAAACATGATAAGGATGAGTGTCTATCATGTAGAGAACTACATAAGGTTGAAGATGTAAAATAATGGGGAAAATGATGGAGATAATCAGCAACCCCCATGACCCAAAATAATTAATATGGTGAATGTGTAGATCTACTAGATACTAAAACATGTAAAGGAGATAATATAAGTACTATTAGATCAAAAATAAGAGGAAAGGTATCCATAACCCAAGCTTGAGCCTATACTCTTACCTCTGTAGCAATAAATAAGGCAAGAATTTCACTACGCAAGATGTAGGGTAGTAAAACATGACCATTAACCTATCTATGGAGGGAATCCTCATTATCTAAGGGGATGTGCATTAAGGCAAAAATTAGTGGTACCTATGTGAGTAGAACAACTAGATCAAAGGGATGCAATAGATGTGATAGGCAAGCAGGGTGAAAGACCTAGACTGGAATACGATTCTAATTCTATGGAAATGAATGTAGAAGAGGAAAATAGTGTACACCCTTTAGCAACTATTGAGACAAGGAATGTTATACATGTTAATTTAGGGAGAAATCAAGTAAAAAGATGGTTGATCATAAATCTAGAGCCACCAGACAATCAACTTAGCTTTTAGGTAGGAAAATAATGTATGTAGGGGCCTTAGATGAAGTGTTGATAGTTTGATAACTTTGTATGTGATGTGCAACTCCTTGTACCCTAAATAAAATGTTGCAAAGTTTGATATAAACATATACAAAATGTGTTAGATGTTGTTGTTCAAATGATATCATGTTGAAGGTTGTGTGGATAGTTTGAATGTTATGGTTATGGTTGTTTTAATCTCACTTAATGTAAAAATAATGATTATTTTTTTTACAACATTGGATGGTAAAAGTTGTGATGAACACATCAACCAAACATATTAAGATAAAAATAGGGCACGATAGTTTTTTTATAAGGAATAAAAATATACCCAAAGTGGGATTATCTTAATGAATATAAGACCTTCAAATTCTATTCATGAGATATCATGAGTTGATAAAAAAGGTTTCTTGATCACAGGGTGTCAAGTAAGCTCTAAATCACCTAATTTATAGGTAGTCTAAAGGGAAGATGGGTGATAGGTGGTGTGAAGGGTAATGGGTGATATGTATAATAACCTGATGTGAATTAGTTTATCACTTATATAAGTGGCTTAAGAATGGTAATAAAAAGTTCTATGTCGTATTCTAGATGTAGACTAATCAATGCAAGAAGTCTATATATGAAAGCTGATTGTATCTTCTAACTTATTATGCTACTTGAGAGCTGATTGTGGCTTTAGATTTTATTGTGATGGTGGGTCTTTTGATTTATTATTATATATGGGAAGATGATTGATATAAAAAGCTTCTAATTTTGACAAAGTTAACTTATCCATCCTTCAAGGGAGTGTCCTAAGCTTCTACTTAATGATTTTCATAGTTTTCCTTAAAGGGAGCAGTTTACCTTGTATTGGTAATTTTTATTTTATTTTTATGCAATTATCCTTTGAGGGAACAGTCTGTAACACTTAAGATATTGACCCAAGTAGTATTTTTGTATCCAAATTATTTATAGATTCAATGTTTTTAGACATGGATAAGTCTAATTAGGTTTAGAGGTTTACCTTTATGAAGGCAAGATTTTAACACAAGAAAGTTAATGATATGAAAAGGTGCATTTTTTGAGAGATAATGACCATGGGATTCCATATTGTTAGAGATGAAAAGTATCTATGAGAACCAAGTTATGGGTAGAGTCATGGTACCCATATTTAGGATTAGGCTATAACTATGATGGTTAATCACATGGTTCTATGTTGTAATCAATTATCCTCAAAATGAGAGGAGAAAGATGGGTGAAGGTTAAAATCTTATAATCAAGGGATGAGATTAAGTTAGACAAAAGGAGTGAGCTTGATCCTTCTTTATCATAAAAATGGATGCAAATGTGAAGCATTACGAGGATTAGCTTTTGGTTTGCCTTTGAGAGAGGAAAAATGATAAGATCTTGATCCATACTTATGGTTAATGATGTAGGGTCCAAGTCAATTGAAAACAAACTTGCCTCATTTATGCTTCTCCATGTTGGTCATGTGTTGGTTTTATTTTAGGATGATATCTTTGATATTGAATTCACATTGTTGAAGGTGATTTTTATAAGTGCGTTTGATATGATCTTGATAGGTATGGAGGTGGGTAAGGGTTACTAAATAATAATCATCAAGTAGCTCAAGCTGAGCTAAATGGTGTTGATGATAATCTTATTCATAGATAAAATCTTGAAAAGATATGTAAAGAGAGGGAATTTGGACTTCAAGAGGCAAGATTGCCTCTAATCTAAAGACTAGAGAGAAGGGAGTAGCACTTGTAGATGTTTGAATGCTAGTACGATATGCCCATAAGGTGAATGGGATGTGCAAGTGCTAATTCTGACTTGAAGCATTGATGACTTTGTTAGTATTTTGTTAAGGATTTTATTATAGGCTTTTGACTATCCATTTACTTGTGGTTGGTAAGGTAATAAACATCTTAAATCGATGCCAAATGCATCACATAAATCTTGGAATTGTTTATTTTTGAAAGATTTTCCATTATCAGCGATGATCTTATGAGGAAAACTAAAGTGATAGATGATATGATGGTTGATAAAGTTTACAATATTTTATTCTTTGGTCAAGATAAGAGGAATAGCTTCCACCCATTTGGTGAAGTATTATATGGCTGTGATAATGGATTTATGCCACTATGAAGAATGAGGGTTAATTTCCCCAATGAGATCGAGTCCCCATTGAGAGAAAGTCCAAAAGTCCTTAGATACCTAGAGGCTATTGGCTAGCATGTGATGTAAATTAGCATAATATTGACATTTAACACACTTTTTTACATAATAAAAATAGTCTTGGTTGGGGGTGATCCAATAGTAGCCAAGGTGAAGGATACGTTTAGTGACCACTAAGCCACTAAAGTGTCCCTCATAGATCTCATCATGTGTTTGCTTGATGGCATGGGAAACTTCATACCTATGTAGCCAATGATGAAAGAGACTGTTGAAACCACATTTGTAAAGGATTCCCTCTAGTATGGTGTAATGAGAGGTAATCTAAATAAAGGCTCTTTAGATGTTCCTAGAGAGGTTGGGAGGAATGATGCTTAGGTTGAGGTAGTTTAAAGTTTGGTCACACCAAATGTTGGATGGGGATTCTTCCATTACAAATGGTAGGGAGCTCATATTGGCTATAAGAGGGTGTGGAAAAATGATGAATGGTGACAAATATTTTAGAATTGGAAGGCTAAAGATGGATCTAAGAACCAAGGTAGGCCATTGTATCTGTTAATTTATTGGTAGATCAAGAAACATATTGGACCAGGTAATGTTTGAATGATGTTAAGATTTTATCAACTACAATTTTATATTTTTACAAGACATCATTCTTACATTGATATGATCCATTGACCTAGTTGACCATAAGTTGAGAATCACCAAAGATAGGGATTATTTTAATTCCCAAGGTTAGAGTAGTTTAGAGACCTATCATTAGGGATTTGTACTCAACCATATTATTAGTGGATTCAAAGTCAAGTTTGAAGGAGAGAGGAAGGGGTTTACCATTGAGAGGAATGATAATAACTATAGCTCCCCTCCTTGTTGGTACTTTGAGTCATCGAAGAACATGGTCATTTGGTAGGTTATGCCATCTTCTTGAAAAAGAGTCATGATATACTCATCTAGAAAGGTAAGAGGAGGTGGTTGGTTGTTTGGTAAAGGAGCTTTAGCTGATTGGTTGTCAATGACATACCCTTTAATTGACTTATACTAGAGTAATTCAAGGTCAATTTTAGCTAAGAACATGAGCCACTTAGCCATACACTAATTTTGGTATGGTTTAGAGTGCATGTACTTAAGCAGGTTGGTATTAGTTATGACATAGTTTTTATGGTTAAGAAGGTAGTGGTAGAGTTTGGTGGCCACAAAGGTCAATTTTAAGTAGAGTTTATTAGTATGTGTATATCAAGTTTTGTATTTACAAGCATGTGGTTAATGTAGTATAAAACTTTCACTTTTGTTGTTCATCTTGGTGAGCCAACATTGCCCTTAAGGAATGGTCAGTGGTAGAGATAAATAGGTAAAAGGGGTGGTCATCATTAGGAGGGGTGAGGATAGGTGGTGACAAAAGATAATATTTGAGTGAATCAAAGGCTTTTTGATGATAAATATTCTATTTTAAAGAGACATCCTTCTTCAAAAGGTGATGGAAAGGTTGGCACTAGTCTGAAAGTTGGGAAATGAAATGATGAATGGATTGAAGTTTTCTCTATAGGCTATGGAGGTGCTTAAGGTTAATTAGAGGAGGCATGTCCAAAATTTCTCTAACTTTATCATGGTCTACTTTGATTCCATGAAAAGAGATGATAAAGCCAAGAAGCTTTCCTAAAAGGACCCCAAAAATGCATTTCTTGACATTCAGGTGAACATGATAATGGATGAGGCATTCAAATATGATCGTAATAATATTTAGGTGATATTTTTGGAGTTTGGATTTCCTAAAAAGGTCATCCATATAGACTTCTATAATATTATGGATGATATCATGGAAGATATAAGTCATGGAATGTTGGTAGGTTACACCAACGTTCTTTAACCTAAAAGGAATGACTCTATAACAAAAAGTTCCCCAAGGGGTGGTAAAGGTAGTTTTATGTTGATCTTCAAAAGTAATCAAGATCTGATTATAACCCAAAAAGCCATCCATGAGAGAAAACATCTTGTGGACAGATGTAAGATCAAAAAGCTAGTCAATGCTAGGTAAAGGAAAGTCATTCTTGGGGTAGGAAAGGTTAAGGTCACAAAAGTCCAGACAAATGGATAGACCCCCAGTGACATTGATGATAGGTATGATATATGAGACCCATTGGGGGTATTTATTGGGTTAAATAAAGTTTACAAATAGGAGACATTGAAGCTCTTCTTTCACAAGAAGGGTTATGTGAGGATACATGCATCAATTTTTTTGTTTAACAAGATTGGCATCATGATGAGTGATGATGTTATGGGTAGCAATGGTGGGGTCAATCCTAGCATATCACTATAAGACCAAGTAAATGTTATGTCTTGGTCTTAGAGGAAAGAAGAGAAGTTACAAATTTTCTTTACATTCAATGATTATCCCATTTGGAAATGAGGGGGTTGTCTAGAGTTTCCAAATTAATATCCATGGTGGATTCATTTAATATGGTTAAGGTCTTAGGAGGAAAGGATTTTTGGATAGAAGAATCCCCCATACTAATTTAGGCAAGAATGGAATCATCACCTTGATGTTGGATGGTGTTGATGGTAAAATAATCATTCTCTACCATTTTAGGGTGTATGAGTGAAAGGAATTTGGTTTGGCCATCCTTTTGGTAGATGAGAGTGCCCAAAATAATGGTATTGACTAGAAAAAAAATGTTAGGGGGGATGATGTCAAGATCTTCAGGTGGAAAAAGTGGATGGGTAGGTGAGGATGGGATATCTTCCTCCATGGAGGAAATGGGTTTGGGTGAATTGATTGGTTCTTTAGGTGATTCATACCCAAGACCAAATGACTCTTGAGGTTGAAAAGTTTTGATATGGGGTAACTCATGAGGCCCTTTTTCATAGTAACCAAGGCCAAATCCTTTCCAAGCACATCTATAAAGATACAACCTAGTGAACTTTGGTTTGCTAAGATAGAAAAAATTATAGGTAAATGGTTATATGGATGAAGTAATGATAGGGGCTAGAAGTGGCCGATCAAGTCCCCCATAAATGAAAATTGTTTGATGGTTAGGGAGCCCAAAGGGGATGATGGTTCCAATGTTAGGGTAATAAGAAGGGTCATGTCTAATATTCCCATATTATTGGGGAGTAGGTAAGGCATCTAGGGCCAACTGTCTATATTCTCTGAGGAAAATATTTTCGAATGTGGTTACCATGGGGTTCTCTACAAAAATCTAGGAAGAAGGGATAGATGAGCTAGTAAAAGCTTCATCAATATTTGGTGTGTAAGTGTCATAAGTTTTGGTTGGTGGGATTGTGTCATTATCAGATGGATATGAGGTGGATGAAGGAGGAATAAGGATTCCATTAGGCCAATATGTCATATTACAAGATGTGAAAGGACTAGGGTCAACCTAGATAGTCACAACTTTCCTTTCATGCTAAAATTTGACACATCAATATAAGTGGAATTGGACACAAATCATGGCATGAATCCAAGGGAACCTAAGAAAAATATTATATTGGAATTATCCTTCTAAAAAATAAAAAAATTAGATAATGGTATGGGGCCCTACATAGATATGGATGACAATTGTGCCCAAGGTAGTAGCCATGGTATCATTAAAATAATGAAAGACCACTATGCTTTTAGACATGATGTTCATGGGTAATTGCAGTTGGTCATAGGCATGAGAGGAGATAATATTTATGCTATTTACTCCATCAATCATCACCCTTTTGATGCAAGTTTTATTAATGTATGTCATAATGAAGAGGGGGGATCAGGATCCTCTAGATGAATACAAGGTATTTCTAAATTTTTGAAGGTGACAAGATTGGAAGTTTAAAGGCCACTAACAAAGATGGATAGAGGTTGAGTGTAATTGGGTTGGACCTCGATGGATTTCAAGGCTTATACGAGTGTTTGGAGATGGTGGGGAGAGGTAGAGACTAACTCATATAAGCTTATTTTTTAAAGAGTTTGGTGAAGCTGCTTGAGGATATCTTTCTCAATGGATATTGCATATGGGTTTATGTATGGAAGGTTAGATGGGGAGGCACCTAATATATACATTTTGGATTTATTTTGAGATAAACATGGTTGGGTATTATTTAATTGAGATTTTAGGGAGGGGTAAGTCTAAGGAATAGATGCCATAGCCTTCCCTTTATCATTTTGTTGGGATCGAGATCGGGTAACCATGTGAATCGTGTGGATAAAGGGGTTTTCTAGATTAGGTGGTGTCTTTAATTCATTCTCTTTAATTCTAGGTGAGACTAAAGATTGGATGGGTTGAGTTGGTGGTTGTATTGGCAATGGGGATGAAAGAGATTTGTCTGATAATAGATCATCATCTTCATATAGGCTATGAATAAGTACTTTGAGAGCTTTACAGTTTTTTGTGTCATATCCTGGTGCTCTATGGTATGAACATATCAGGTTATCATTGAAACAAGAGGGTTTGGTATGTGAAGGTTCAAAGGGTTTGATGGGTGGCAAGCTTAAGGAAGAAGTTTACAATAACCACTAGAAAATGGTTAAGTAAGATTTGGCTAAAGGTTTTAAAGGTTTAGCGGTTTTTGTTTTGGGTGTTGAAGTAGAAGGTTGTGTGGAGGTATATTTGGTGGTAGGTGTATTGGGTAAAGTGGTAAGCTTGGTTGATGGTTTTAGTTTATTCAATATGGTTGATGAGATGGAGGTAGAGGAGGGTAAGGTAGGTAACTTATAAACTATCAATGTCGTGAGGAAAGGTGTCTTAGAAATCAAGTATGAAGGTGTGGCCAATAAAGGTGGTGGGGTTTTGGTAAAAATGATGGACTTCATGTTCAAGGTAGAGGGATGAGGACCCAAAATAGATGATAAGGTTGAGGGAGTTAAAATTTGGGGTTTTGGGTCTTTTAGTGGTTTTACTTCTTTGGTTGTTTTAGTAGTTGGTTTTGGAAGGAATTTGGTCACTTTAGTTATCTTGGTGGGTTTATGTGTTTGAGGGTCATTAATTTGGAGGATGTTTTAGTTGGTTGGGTGGAGGATTTAGTTAGTTTATAAGGGCTAGGTTGGTCTTCCAAAGAAGGGGTTAGAAGTTATAATTTAGCTTGCTTACCCTTGTCTTGACCTCTGATAGAAGGTTCTAAAATTATAGGTTGGGTGGATGAAGTCATTTTCTCTTGTGAGATAGCTTCCAAAGAGGGGGTGGATGGTTATAAGATAGGGGAGGTAGGTATGGTATCCTCTAATAGAGGTGTGGGTATAATGGCTTCCTTTTCTTGGGTGTTTAAAGGAATAGAAGGCAATTTGTTTCTTCCATTAGGGGAATGGGGAAAGAGGTTGTTAAGATAATGTTTTCTTCAATAATGGGTTCATTAATAACCACATTAATAATATGTGCTTCATGAGATGGGTCTATTTTATTATTATAGTAAAGGGTAGAAGGAGTATGATTAGGAAAAGGCTTGTAGATTATGTCAAGGGCCTAGTTTGGTGGTGCATTAGGATTATCCAACGTAAGTTCCCCCTTGTCAATGAGGGATTAGACAAGGTATTTAAAGGTTTTGCACCTATTGATGTCATGTCCTATGACTTGATGAAAGGTGAAATGGTCATTCTCATTATACCAACCTAGTATGGGGTGAGAAACATCATACTATTGGGGTGGTTTAATTGGTGGAAGTTGGATGATATTGGCTTTTAGTAACTTTTCCAAAATAGAAGGATATGGCTCCCCTAGTGGAGTTAATTGCTTATGATTATTCCATGTTTGATTCCTTTGATTTTGGTTTAAATAATTATAGGAGTTGGAGGTTTGGTTCTTTGGGTTCTGTTGGTTGGTAGATGGTGGTGATATGGCTTTGAGGACAATGGCATTAGTGGTTGATTTATTTTTAGTGTTGGGATTGGTTTGGTTATTTGGTTTGGAAGAAAAGAGCTCATTGGGTTTGTCAATTGAGTTCTTACTTTTCAACTTTAATCATCCTTCATCAATGGCTCTATTCTCTAGTTTTAGGCCATGGTAAAAACTTCATCAAAGGTTTGAAAGCTTTGGACACACAATGTGGATGAAATATGTTTTACACATGCCTGGGTGAAGAGCTCTATAATCTCAAGTTGAGGTAATGAAAAGAAAATTTGGTTGATTAGGATCTTCCAATGAGACACAAAATTGACAATAGATTCATATTCAAATTTCCAAATGGAGTAGAGGTTGGTAATATAAACTTTCTTGGATATATTGATTGAAAAGTGATCCAAGAAATTTTGGGTGAATTGGGTGAAAGATAGGATGGAATGTTTGGGTATGACACTATACCAATCCAATGTTGGTCTAGATAATGAAATAAGAAAGCTACGGAGGAGAAGAGCATCATAATGGGAAATCAAGTAGCATGAATGCCTAAATGCTCTTAAATTTTGTTGAGGGTCTTATTTATTGTTACACTTGGTAAATTTTAAAAGTTCCCACTAGGCCAAATAAGGTCTAATGGGGACTAAAGGGTGAATATTCTAATTACAAATTTGATATAGGATAGGAGAATATAGGATCCAAAGATGGATGACTCAATGGTATTCATCTTGTGCATAATCAACTTCATGAAGTTTGCTTGAGGTTGTTGGGATGCATAGTTGTATTGTATGCTTTGTTGAGGTTGGGTAATGTTTGAATAGCTATTAGATGGTTGAGATGACTCCATGTATTGGTATGTGGTCTTTGGAAGTTGGGTGAAAGATATATATTGGTAAATGGATGTTAATAGCTAGGTAGAGGTGGGTGGTTGGATAGCGGGCATATACCCTTGTGGGTTATGAAGATAGCTAAAGATTGCATGTTGGGTTAGAGTGGTGGTTGGCTTAGTGGCTGATGGAAGGGTGGTGACTCTTGTGCTGATTGGTGGTAATATGGAGGGTATAGACACCACAAGGCTCAGAAGTGGAGTAGTGTTTGATGGATTAGAGATAACTAGAGGAAGATGGGTAGCACTAGAGGTAGGCACTCCTATTATGGGGGAGTGATTAGTAAGAGGTATAAAATTAGTAGTAGTTTGGGTTAGTTTTGAGAGAATTATTGGTTGATGAAAGTGTTTTAGAAACTAAAGGATGAGTATTTTCCATGGTAGTGGATGTATTCCCCATGAATTGGAGAGGCATGCCATAAGGTGGATCTATGAGTGGGATCAAAACTAGGATTTGGTAAGATGTGGTTCTTAGGTAGTGTTGTAAGGCTACATGATTGTTGTTTAAGAAAGTAAAAAAAACCACATCTCTTGGGACTACCTGAGTAGGACTTTCTAGAGAGTTAGGGGAGTCTATGGGTTTGGAAATGTGGTCCATGTATGAAGAGGTGGAAGTTGGTGATGGTTGATTTCATGGTGGGTTTTGTTCTTTGAGGTCTTTTTGTATTCGGGGAGTGATAAACATACGAGAAGATAAGAAAAGGATGATATATTCTCACAACTCAAACAAAGATAAATAAAAAGACTCAAGGTAAATAATGCATTCACTAAGAGTGCATTTAATCCTTAGATTCTTTTTAATCTCTCTTTTGGATTATGCCTTAGAAAAGTGTGAAAAGCAAATTAGCTTGAATAGGTCGTAAACAAGGTAGTCTATGTTTGGTTTCAAGTTATGTTTAGGCACTCAATAGAAGTCTATATTGGTTTGAGTACATGGCTTGGTACTTGGGGCTTGCTCCCCTCACGTCACAATCCCAAAACTAGTACTGGTGCTTAGCCAATAAGTATTGATTTTCAAAGTTTATAATTAGCCAAATAACTAAGTTGGATATCCCCTCAGTGACTAAATCCAAGTAAGATAACCAAAAAAGGGGAAGGTGATCCACTAGGTGATGAAATCCTAGTTGAGTCTTATCTCAAGTGTGTTTTGATGTTTTTTAATGCAAGTTATTTGGTTTCTATAACATTTGTGAACTATGATTAATTCATAATGCTTTTAAATAAATTAGGTGAGATAAAATCAAGCAAGTAGTCAGTGAATGTGCTTAATTTTAACCAAAAGATTTTTTTTTTTTAAAATTATTTGAATGAAGATAAGAACAACTAAAATTCACCTAAATGAAACATTAAAATTAAATCCTAATCCTAGGATGAATTCTCTTTTTTTTATTTTTAGAAATGCAATAAAATTTAATTTTCTAAATAATGCAAACTAAAACTTTTTTCTTTCCCTTTTTTTTAAATTTTTATTAAAAAAGAAGATTAATTTTTTAAGAATTAAACTAGATTAATTTCAATAATAAAATTATAAATTTAATAAAACATTTAATAACCCAAGAAAACTCAAGGTTCCCACTGGGCATGCCAAAATATTTCTGTCTAATTTTCACTTTTTCTTAAGTGTGAAAAGAAGAAACTAGTTAAGAAGGGTGTGTAGAAAAATACTTATTGAATGTGTGCATGTTGAATATATATATTTTTAGAAATTCTCTTTAAATATGGAATAATTACCTTTAATAATAAACCACTACCACAAAACTTGTTATTTGGACAAGTAGTTGGGTAGATTGCCTAGCGTGAGCTAGATCCTAGAAGCGAAAGCTTTCTAGGAGGCTATCAATCCACCTGCTTTCAACACTTAAGTTTGTGAATAAAAAATAAAGATAATTAAATTTAAAATATAAAATAACTGAAATTAAAAATAATTAAATAACAAAAAATAACTAAATTAAGACAAGAAAGTTAAGTACTTTTAAAATAATGAGTAAATAAAATAAGTAATGCTAAAAATTAGTCAAAATAAGGTTATGGTTTTGGTTTGGAAATTTAACAAGGGATTAGAGAAAGGTGGATTGGTTGGTTTATAAATGGTTAAGGTAATAAAAAATTAAATATTCAAATGGGATAAATGGGTGAATGGTTGATGAGGTAATAAGGTAAGTAGTTAATATGGCAAAAGGGGAAGAGGATAAGGAGGATAAAGTGGTAAAGGTGTGAATGGATAAAAAAATGGAAAGGAAGCAAATGGATTGAGATAATGAAATGACAAAATGATAAAATGGATAAGTGGAGATAAAGAGATTAAAAATCCAAGGGGATGATAAAATGAAATTGAGGAAACAAAATCAAATGTTACCTTCCAAGCTTGAAGATGAATGTTGTTGTTATTGATGATGTTGTTGAAGATGTCTTGAGATAATTTTAGCAGAGATTCATTTCTTTGAATTCTTTTCCTCCAAGATGTGGATAACCTCAAAAATGATGATCTCCTTAAAATACCTAAAATAAAATGTCAATAGCTAAAGAATAACTTGTAACTTAACCTTAGGTCAAGGAGAGGGGGGTATTTATAGCATTTGTTGTGAAGAATCATGTCGAAAGAGGGAATAGTAGAAGTATGGTGCCATTTTATATGTGGTGCATGAATGAGTCAAAATATGAGGTTGGTGGGATTCCCACCTTGATCATGACTCTCCCATTTTAGTTTTTTTGTCTTTCACCTTGCACATGAATCTAATTTTGAATGGGAATCATGCACATGGGTCTAAATGAGGCCAAAGACTTTTCACCACCTTGTCTTGTCTTCATCCAAACACTTAAAGAGATGGCACACAAAATATGGCACAATTTTACATGTGGGTGCATGAATTAGTCAAAATATGAGGGTGGTGGGATTCCCACCTTGATCATGGGTCTCCCATTTCGGTTGGTGTGTCTCCTACATTGCACATGAATTAAATTTTGAATGGGAATCATGCACATAGGTCTAAATGATGATAAAGACTATTCACCACCCTTTATTATCTTCATCTAATCACTTATAGAGATGACACATAAAATTTGGATCCATTTCCATGTGGATGCATGAATGAGTCAAAATATGAGGGTGGTGGGATTCCCACCTTGATCATGGATCTCCTATTTAGGTTAAAAAGTCAAAAATGGGTGCCCTTTATGTTTTCTAAAGCACTAAAGAGGTAGGTATCTCATTTTTAAGGCTACTTTCACATGTGAATATGAAAAAAATTTTAAATTATGGATCCTTAAAGGTAAATTTACCATATTTCAAGGGGGGGCCCTTTTGATGCTTAAAGGAGGTTATTAAACATCTTGGGAAAAGGGTCCCAGGTGGGGTATGATGTCTCACATCAATCCACCTCAATTATAAGCCATGTCACTTTCCATATTACCTCAAAATTCACCTTCTATGTCACTTTCCATGTTGCTTGCCATGTCATCATGAATAGTTCTAATGGGTCCCATAGGGAATAGTGATAGTGAATAGTAATTTTGAATAGTAGTTTGAATTAGTATTTTTTAATAATACTATGTGGATAAGATAATAGTGATTTGGTTAGGTTAAGAGGGATTGGTTGAGGGTTAATAAGGTTTATGGTGTCTTTAGGGGGTCTTGAGGCATTTAGTCATCAAAAATTATAAGTGTGTAGTTTTCTAGTGTCTACAACTTTACAGAGTTATATCAGATTAATCATAGGCATTTTTCACCATGTTATCCCCAAGCCAATGGGAAAATGGAGGTCACCAATATTGTAAGCAAAAGTAGAAAATA
The DNA here is from genome assembly GCA_037957365.1 of Torreya grandis. Classification (NCBI taxonomy): domain Eukaryota; kingdom Viridiplantae; phylum Streptophyta; class Pinopsida; order Cupressales; family Taxaceae; genus Torreya; species Torreya grandis. Next base: position 162,048 of record JARHVA010003044.1, read on the forward strand.
TTGGGTAGAAAAGGTGCTTACAGTTGTTTGGCATATAATACAATATAGAAGACAACTATAGGATTCTCTCCATATGAAATTATGCACAGAATAAACCTTTTTACTAATAGAATTTGAATTATAGATATTGAAGACAATAGCTAACATGGGAATTGATCTTGATGAAGCATAAAAAAAAAAAATAATATAACAAAATGGATTAGATGCACTCACTCAGACTAATATGATTTAGAAGTAGAGAAAGTAGTGGCATGACACTCACATTAGAGAAAAATAGTTTCAAGAGGGTGATTGGGCACTTATGTTTGATTATAAATTCTAGAACTTTAAGGGTAAGCTAAGGACAAGATGGTGGGTACCATACCTAATCAAAAACACTTTTATCAATGGCTCTATCTAGCTTTAACCCATTGATGGTGACCAAATGACACTTTTGGTCAATGGTCATAGGATTAAGGTCTATAGAAGGCCTCTTAGAAAGGAAGTGTTTATTGATAAGAACCAAGATCAATTTAACCTTATGGAAGAACTTGGTTCTTCCACTAAGACTATATTATCTTCATAATAACCATCCAATAAAGGAGTGATAAAAACCATAAAATGGTGGTTCTCCTCCCTTCAAAATTAAATAAGATATAAAAAATAAAAATAAAAAAAGTATAAAAAATAAAAATAATGAAAAGTGAAAACCAATAAATGACATCTTCTAGAGGAATTTTTTTTCAATAAAATAAAAAAAATTGTTAACTAACCTATTTTCTTAGATTTCTTTATCCCTATAGGACACATGGAATCTTTAGAAGATAGTTGTGGATTTGTATATCAAGGTACAATTGTATTTATTCTCCCTAAAGATTAGGAATTTTAATATTTTATGTTGTGTATGTGTAATCATTAGGCAATCAACACTTTTCACACAAACAAGCTTTGGTAAAGTCACATGGGTATGATGAGTCAATACATCATCATTTCATTCCAAAATTTTATGTGAAGATGTTTTGAAAATATCTTTTATAATATATTTGATGTGATAAAAAACATTTTCAAATAGATTTGATGAGACAATGTTTTAATGAATCTTTTCAAAAAATGATTTGATTTGATGTGTAATTCATTATGAATATAGTCTCACATACTACTAATTATGGTATTTATGACACATCATTAATAATTACCCAAATGAATCACCTTCTTATTATATCTCACATGCTCTAAAGAGATCACCATAACTACTACTATAATTCTTGTTATAATCTCATAATATACCCTGATTTGCTATTTATTGTTTTATTATTGCCACTATCCATTATTGTGTCATATCCCTAATCTCTTGCCTTACCTTGTTTTCCATGAAAATATTAGTTCTATTTTTTCACAATATAATCATATTTTCAATTAAATAGTGTTTGATTTGAAGATGGGTGTTAAAAATAAGAAGAATGAACCAGAATCCTCAAATGCATTGCTATAGGATGAGGTAGCTAGAGACATCTTTGAATCAACAAGGTGGTTAAATTTCTTTAAAATGTTTCAAGGTTTTCATGATGAGATTTTGAAAGAATTATATGAGAATTTTTATGAAGACCATGTTTCTATCAAAGGTAAAAACATTCTAGTGAATCCCTCTATAATCGGTGCACTCTCCAAGATTCCTAAGGAGGGAGTAGTTGTTATTGATAAGATCAGTTTTAATGATTTAATTTACATGTTTGTTAAAGGAAATTAACCCTACCCTAGACTATATAAATCCACATGAGTGGATAGTGGAATCATGAGAGGTAGTATTCCTTAGCCCTGTTAAAATGTTGTCTTCTAGATTATGAAATATATCACTTGTGACAGTCTATTTATAGTAGTTGGTGGAGATGCCATGAGACTCCCTTTTAACCTAAGTAAAGGATATGCTCAAGAATAATACAAGGTAAATATTCTCTCTTTCTTTCATAATTCTATAATTAATGTTACTCAAAAATTGAATAAGGGTACTGGGTCTATTTGCCATCATGGGTTGGTTAACCTTATCTATTAGTATTGTTTTCTCAATAAAACAAGGGGTGAAAAGTCCTATTACTCCTTCCTCTTAAAATTATCTCCAATTTATATAAATAAAACATCACACCTTACCTTTCCTCCTTCTACCAAAGTATATATTTAATAATGGCTATCTTCATTTGCTTTGGCTCCAAAGATACTATACTGAAGATCGAAGAGATTAATGGGAATTCCCTCAGATAAAACTAATCCTCTAGCTAAGATCTGATGTAGATGCCAAATTTTTATAGAGGAATAAGAATAAGAAGAAGATGTGTAAGCTGTAGAGACTTTGGGAAGCCTAAGATCTCTCATTAATATTATATATGTTGAATTAGTTATTGCATAAAAAGCCCAAGAATAATAAATTGTATTTGTAGAAGAAACCCTTGTAGCAGAACTTATGCATCAAGAAGCAGAGTGGCCTTTAACATCTTCCATTGATAAGGATAAGGAACCTTTGATTGAAGAAGGTCTATCTTCCCCTCATTCTGTTAATGAAGAATAAAAATTGTAGCATGTCATGGATATGTCTCACCATGAATATACAATCAAACATCAACTAGCAGAATTAGATGTTCTTAATTCAACCTTGAAAGGTAAGGAATTGATTATTTATAATTTGTAACAAATATGTGAAGAATATATCACTAGAGCTATAGAACAAGAGATATTTATTCAAGGAATACAAGCTAAACAGACTAAGGTCCATAATATGACTTTTCACAAAATCAATAGTTGAGTAATTTACATAATTCTCTTATTATCAAGGACACCTAAATTTCTTATTTGAAAAATAATAATATTGATGAGCATAATTATATTAATAATATGAGAAAAATTATTGATGATATAAATTTAGTGATTATCTAACATACTAATAGAATAAGAGAGCTAACTACTCAAAATTCTGAGTTACAAGCCTCTATCCAAGAAATGTAGAGAAACAACAATCCAGATAGATAGACTGACAAGATTTATTCCCTCTTTCCCTATTCCATTACATGAAATAATATCATTTTTTCACAATACGTAGAAGAAAATTTAAAATTTTAAGGATGAAAATGCTAAGCTCAAGGAGTCTCAGAAGCAATTGGCAAAGTCTTAACAACAATTGTAAAAACCCCATGCCTTCATCTATCTATGTTCTTTTTCTCTATGAGAAATTTTATTAATGGAATATTTAGTTGATTTCCCTTGGTTTTTCACCCATTATTAAATATTATCATATGTTTATGGATATTTTTCTCAAGATCACTGAAGAAAGGTAGGATGCAATTTGTGAGTTTTATACTTTTAATTTGCTATTAGGTTATCAATATGGCTTTCTCATAAATATATTTATTGGAGAGATATAATTATATTCCTTTCTCTCCACTATGAGGAACCAAATATCATGGAAGTAAGCTAATAATAATATTTTGGAATTATAAATCACTACTAGGCTATGTAAGAGACCCCAATTCCCAGAGGCAAGAAAATTTATTATTGCTTTTTAACTAATTTATCATATGTATATGAAGAATAAGTATCATGATTTATTAAGATCTAATATTGTAAATTTTATAAACCACCATTCTACCAATGTCATCAATGCCATTATTTCTATGTGGGAGACATTACCTATTGATTTGAAGCACTGGGAAGACCTGAGCCCTACAACTATTAGATGGAATATAAGAATAGCCAAATTAATTGCCTAGATTATCACTCAGTTCTTAGAAGAAAAAGGTTCAGATGTATGGATTGGGATGAGGTTTAGGCCCAATAATTTTATTCCCTCTATCTCCATGGTAGGGTTATATTACTCAAGTATAAGTTGACTTTCAAGCTTGGTTGCATACAATTGTATGGGATTTTGGATTCTTTTCAAGGGGACACCAAGATTAAGGCCATCATTTTTAGGTTTATGATCTTAGTCAAAAGTTTTAATAAGGAATTTTGGATTAAATAAAAATCAACCCACTTATTTTCAATAGGAATTGCAAAAGGTAAAGTGTGGGGGAGAAATGATGAGCATTTCATATAGCTCATCATAGTTATATAAATTGTCCATATAGTGTTGCCTTTGGTTATATATTGTATTTCATTTAATAGTTAAAGTATGATCTAAGTAGGAAATGAATGAAATTTGTCCTCTTTTCATATGTAATTTATTTTTTATTCTTTACCTTGTTATTGTTTCTAACTTTGATGAATAACATAGCTTTGAGTACAACACATCTCAATGGCAGAGTAATTTTGAGAAGGCAACACAATTTTGGCAACTCTTTTTGGATAAAATTTTGAGGATTTGGTGAGAAAGATATGAATAAATGATGATCTAAATATTCTTTTAATGTGATCCAAATAATCTAAGAGTACTTTGAAGACATATACAGGTTTCTCTAAAGGCATTTATGCATGCTTTGAAGAGCTGTGTAGAGTGATCTAAAGACCTATACAGAATGCTCTAAAGACACCAAACATGTTTTGAAGACTAGATATATCATAATTATATATATATATATATATATATATATATATATAGACACACACACACACACACTTTATATATTTACATGTCTTATTTTAGACATTACCATTCATGGAAATGGCTTAAAACAGTCTAGATATATTTGTACTCTTATTTTGAAAAAATGGATAAGTATCTTCATTCTATGTTAGTTATTTTTTATCTATAGTTAGTTGAATCAATTTCAACACCTTCTTAGAAGTGTGGGATTTGTCTCCTTGATTATCTATATTTTGAATAAACATATTTGGGTGTAGAGATTGCCAATATTTTTTTACTCTATGAATAGATGTTGAGATGTGTTTAAATACATATCTCCTTATCATTCTAGTGAGTTAGAAAAAGTAAGAAGTTAATAGTTGGTGAATTATAAATTAGAAGAAGAATTTCATATTTGTATATGTTCTTTTGAATGAAATAGAGTTTAAAATTTTTATTTATTACTAGGTAAACTGGTTCTTCTTCTAAGGAAGGAGTAAGGGACTTCTTCTCTCCAAGGATAAAGATAAATTGGTACCTTTAGTTTGATAGTTTAGAAGTATTTATTTAATTTAGATACATTTCATTTACTATAAATTGTAATTTCCTTTTAACTAAGAGTAATTTCTTTCAATTGCAGGATGATTTCCTTTCAAAAGCAAAGAGTGATTTTTTTTTAAACAAGTGTGAATTCTCTTTAATGCAAGTGTGTTTCATTTACATGCAAGAGTTATTTAAATTCAATAGAAGCAAATTTATTTCAAGAAAGTGTGTATTTTAGTTAGATTAAGTTTGCTAATTCATCTCATATTCAGAATTTGTTAGAAGTTGTTTAAGTGACAATAAATAGCATTCTTAGATTCTGAACATCATGTTGTCCTACCTAACAAGGCAAATTGAATGAGGACATTATATGTATTATACCATATGTTTAAGTTATGGATGTTGATGGTGTGAATGTTAATAGGATATCTTTAGTTAATAAATAGTTTAGATTTATTTTTATGTTAGAGTTAGAGTTTTGTTTACTCTTTTTAGGATTTAGAAGACACATCAAAAGTAAACCACCAAATAGTGAATTATACAACTCTAATATCAAACAGTCTCATTAAAAATAGTTATAAGGCATTTACCTAGTTGAAAATAACACTAATACATTGATTGGTTAAATGAGAGGTATAACAATAGCCTATCACAAACGGTTAATGAATATCTTGACAAATCCAAACATCAAGACTTCCTCATGAATAAATTCAAACCCAATACCAAATTACTTAAAGGATATTTTATAAATTATACTAATTCCATCATCGACATTACTCCTCAAACCAAATCAAGAATTTCTAAAGATGACACTCCCCCATCTTCTCACATACCACTAACTATGCATCAAATCAAACAATTCTTACAACCCTCTAAACCCTTTACTTATCCTAATAATCCTCATAAGTGGTATGACCCTAATAATTTTTTTTGGTTCTATGCTAACATTGGGCATTCATATGAAAAATATCAAGTTATTAATAATTACATTGTCTCCTAAATTCTTGATGATTCATTCAATCATGAATCCATGATCCAACTTCATCTTTAAGAGTACAACACTACTCCTCAAAATCATAATCTCCCAAATCTTCTTCTTCTAATAACCAAAAATATTTTTCCACATCTAATCAGCAACAAAATACTAAGGATGCTTATGATATTAATGTTGACTATGACTAATATTACAACAATTCTCAATATGTTAACATACCTTAGGTCAATTATCATCTCAAGCCAACTCACAAAGATCCTGTCACAAAACCTAATAAATCATCTTTGGAGGAACAACTTCTAAAATATAATACAACCACTCATTTAACTTCAGAAGTCCATGAGGAACCACATCCTTCTAAACCTCTAACAACTTCCATTACCTCAAAATATAACTTATTTTCTAAACCTTTTACTAGTTCTTCTTTTAAATCCCACTAATTTTTTTTTGAAGAACTTAACTCCATGCTTTATATTATTCCACTTATGGATTTAGTTCTTACTTCCCCTTATCATCGCAAGTTCCTTATGTAATAATTACAAGAAATTAAAGATCCATATTATATAGATGAAGAACCAATCTCTATTAGGCCTCAACCTATGAATGTACATACCATTAAATCCATGTGTCCTTATTCCAAACTATTTATTGAATTTATTGGAGAGGAAATTATTATGATGAGATCCTTTTTTGCACTCATGATCCACCACTATTCATTAAAATAGCCATTACTACTACCCTTATTAATAAATGTTTAGTTGATGAAGCATTTGATATTAATGTAACATCTTTATGGCTTATACAACAATTTGGATATAATAAGGATCATCTCAAGAAATCCCTTCTTACCTATCATGGATTTTATAAAACTAATCAAAAGTCACTTGGTTGTATTTGGCTTCTTCTAACAATCAGACCCAGGACCATTTGAACTAAACTTATGGTCCTTGATTTACCACTATCTTATAACATACTCCTTGGTCACCTTTGGACTCATAGAATTAGATCCATCACCTATTCTAGTATCCAATGCATCAAATTCCTATATAACGGCAAATGGTATAAGCATTAGGCTGATCCTAAGCCTTGGAGTAATCAACTTCCTAATCCAAAATCTCAATATCACATTCCTACCATTCCTACCATCAATAATGTTCCCTTGCCTAAATTCATCAACATCAATCCAAACTTACATGTCAATCTCATTGATTTTGATGATGATAAACCTAATGAATTGAAACATACTTGTATCACTATCAAACAACCTCCTTACATCTCAAAGTGGCTTCCTCTTTCTTTATTACCTCATGATCAGACTATTCCTCTCATTGATGAGATCATTTATTTCACCCTCCATGAAATGCTTAAGAACTTTCTTACCCAAAAGATGAATTCACATGCAATGATTATGGAGTGGTGAAATTATTCCAAGATCCTCTAATCATGTCTCCACACAAGTTTAGTGACCTCAAAATTTCACCTTCTAAAACTCCCCATGAAGTTCAAGAATGTACCATATCTCTAACCTATGATGATAACTACATCATAGACCAAGCTCAATCTCAAGAGTTAGATGTAAAACATTATCATATTTTTTTTCTAAAGTACATGATTTTAATTGGGATGTTCACACCATTTCCATGTATTTTGAATTGGCTTTCAAAGGTCATGTACCTCTCGCTAATACTCCACTTCTTGATACTCCTTGGGTGGTAAAATAAATCCTACCTTTCGAACCTATAAGAACTATCACATTTTCTCTACCACCTACATATCTCATCATTAAATTTGATTCATCCCCCATCAAATAGATTAGTGATACACCGATCTCATTTGATAAATATACTCTTCCTACTCCTAAAATTACATTAGATGTCAAGGCCACAGATGTATGTTAGATACATTTTGAATATGATATACATGGTAATCAAATTATTGATATAAAATTAGATGCTGAGTATTATATCCCTCTTCCCACTTGGCCTAGTGATGAAGTTATCCTTGAATTAATTCATGCTCAAAAACCTCAACTTCCATGGTAACATCACAAACATGGAAATTTACAAAAAAATGCCCCTTATTTCAACAACTTCATTTCTATCATCGACCCTAAAGATAATCCAATTTATTCTTTACCAAATACATCATATCATTTGAAAGATGGAAATTCTATTCTTATCAAATAAACTACTTGCATTGACTATGGCAATCCATCATGCCCTTAACCTATTATAGTTTTTCACAAACTCATACCTACCAAACATGATAACTTTAACTTATTTTTTGATAAATATCATGAGATCATTTCCTAGTCCTATGAAGACATGTCTAGTATTGAACCTGTCATTATGGTGTACAATATCATCACTTATCCCAATGCCCAACTTGTGTGCCAAAAGTAGTGAAAATTTCCACCCAAATTTTTGACCTTATGCCATAAATAAATTATCAAACTTCTTGATGCTAAGTTTATCAAACTAGAAGACTATTCTAAATGTGTTTCTAACATAGTCCCTATTTAGAAAAAGGTCACCATGGTTGTTCACACTTGTATTGAATTTTTTAATCTTAATCTTGCTTGTCCCAAGGATAATTTACCTATACCTTTAATAGATGCCATTGTCAATTCCACAACCAATTATGAAATTTTGTCTCTTATGGATGGTTTTTTAGGCTATAAACAAATTAACATTACCTCTAAAGACCAACATAAGATAGATTTTACCATATAATGGGGCATCGATTGCTATGTAAAAACTCCCTTCAAACTTAAAAATTTAGGAGCTACTTATCAATGAGAAATGAGTCATATATTTCATGATCTTATTCAAAAAATATAGAAACTTATGTGGATGACCTCATTACTAAGTCTAAATACTACAAGATTCATCTTTCTAATCTTGCTATCATCTTTGACCAACTTCTTAAATAAAAAGTTAGACTAAATCCTTACTAATGTGTTTTTAGTGTGAAATTTGGAAAACTATTGGGATTCTTAGTTTATCTCTATGGCATCTATTTTGACCCTATCATAATTAATGTTATCATCAACATTACCATCCCTCAATTCCTTTAGGAAATTCAAAATGATCTCAGTAAACTTGGGGAAATTAAATGATTCATCTTTGAAATGGCTTACCATATCCACTCTATCAATTCTCTTCTTAAGAAAGGTAATTATCAAAAATGGACAGATCCCTATCGAAAATCATTTGATAATATTAAAGAATCATTGCTTTACCCACCTACTCTTTGTCCCACTTAAAATTATTGACCTTTGATCCTATATACCTCTTCCACACCCATATTAGTTGGGGTAATGCTTTCCCAACAAGATGATACTAGAAAATAATATGCCATCTACTATATCAACCAAGGCCTCATTGATTATGAAAAACGTTACACAAAAGTTGAATGTGATTACCTCACCATATATTTTGTAGCTAAAAAAATTCAAAAATGTATGCTTCAGCAGACCACTTATGTTATCATCCATTACAATCCCCTTCATCATTTATTCTCCAAATACTTTATTCCTAAAAAGAGAATTATAAAGTGGATGGTCCTTCTCATGGAATTTGATCTCTAAATTATAATTCAAAAGGTTGTCAAAAGACAAATCATCACTAATCAACTTGTTACAGCTCATGTGCCTACGCTTGACCACCTTCAAGATAGTCTCTTGATGATAATATCCTCTATATTGAAGGTCTCAACCAATCCATATATCTTAAATACTACTTCCATAACTTCACTAAAAATCTTGAAGAAACTAATCTAGATGAATCCACTCTCTTCCCTGATAGTACTAAACCAATAGTAATTATAAAAAAAACTTCCTAAAATTAATGTCAATTTATATGAGGATACTTGGACCCCTTACTTTGATGGTGATAAATGCCTTCAAGGATGGGGTAAGTTATATTCTTATGATCCCTCTTTTAAAAATCATCCCTTTATATTTTTTCTTAACATTTGATGCCATTAACAATATGGTAGAGTACGAAGCTTTAATCTTGGGCATGAAACCTATCCTTGATCTAGATATCCAATACCTACATGATTTAGGTGATTCTTAGCTCATTTTATATAAATTCAATGGTGATTACCAATTTAAAGGTGAGAATCTCATTTATTATCATCAAATTACAACTACTCTTTCCAAATACTTCATTTATTTCACCATTGAGCCTATCCCTTGAGATTAATATTCTATTATTAATTCCCTCACTCTTTCAACATCACTTTTTCATCCACACCAAATTCTTACCGATCTCATTTTTATTATCCAAATCAAAAAATACACATATTCCATTCAACCACATGATTTTTTAATCTTCCATATTAATGTTGTCACCATTTAATAAATCCCATGTTACAAATAGATCATTCAATTTTTGGAACACCAAACTTATCCTCCCAACCTATATTCCCATGAAAAGACTTATATTAACAAATAAGCTTTTAAGTATGTATCTCGATATAACATAATATAATATCAAAATGATAAAGATAACTTACTCCACTTTGTTATGCAAGATGAAGTTATTCATCTTCTTGAATAAACACATGGGGGCATGTACAGTGTCTAGTGTAGCAGACATGCTATATCTTGTAAAAGCCTATGTATGGTATACTTTTATCCCACTCTTGAAAAGGATGCCATCGAATTCATTAAAAATTGTATTCCTTACCAGTATTATGATGATTTAATTCATTCACCCTAATCAAGGTTCAAACTGTAGAATCTCCCTTGTCATTCTCCATGTGGGGATTAGATCTCATAGGTAAATTACCTCGATCTCAATATGGGCATGTATTTATAATCACAGCCACCATTTTTTTAACAAATGGATTGAATATATTTCTCTTGTTAATGTCACTGGTATCTGTCTCTAAATTTATCCTTAATCAAATCATTTTCCACTTTGATGTCCCTCATACTATCATTTTAGATAGTAGTGGTAATTTCAAAAATAAAGATGTCAAACAACTCTTTGCTAAATTTAAAATCCATAACAAATTCTCTACACCCTATCATCCATAATGTAATGACCAATTTGAGGCCACCAAAATAATTATTAATAAAATTCTCCAAAATATCATTCATGAAACATGCATGGACTGACACCTTCATCTCTATCTTGGTCTTTCAACCTATTGTAGTAGTATACATATTGTTATTGGGGAAATGCCATTCTCTTTAGTCTATGGTTGTGAATCAGTCCTTACTTTAGAATTTGAGCTTCCCTCTCTTTGTCTATCTCTTCATGATATCATACTTGATGAATAATTACTAAATCTCACCATCATGTTCTTGATCTATTTCATGAACATCTTCTTTCTACTTTACAACAATATTGCCAATACAAGGCCAGTATTACCAAATAACATAAAAAATGATTAAAAGTTTACATGTTTAATGTTTGTGATATTGTCCTCACTCATGACAAGGAACGTAAATACACCCAAAAATGGTGGGGCCCCTATTTAGTCACAGATATTTTTATTCCAAGTACATATTACCTTCAAACCATTTAAGGCCATATTTTCAAAGATCCCACCAACACATAAATTTTCAAGAAGTATTTTGCCTAATCCTTCTCTTATTTTTATTCTTTATATATGATATCTATCTAACACTTTTAGTAGGATACTTACATGAGTCTCACCCTCTATAAAACTTCTCTCTTTTCACAAACCTTAGTCCTTCCTTTTGGTCTTTTGGTTTCCCCATTTTTCTCATGAGTTGCAATGTAAAAATGTAGATAAGACCTAGTCTTCCTCCTGATGTACTTTTCTTAACTTTGTTTTCATACTTTTTACACACTTTTTGGCACCCCTTGGGTTTCTCTTTTATGATTTATAGTGTAAGACCATGGATAGGAATTGTCCTTCCCCATATTTCACTTATCTCATTTATTTTTCTAATACTTTTTGACACCCTCATGGGTTTATCTTTTATGAGTTGTAGTGTAAGACCTTAGATAAAACCTAGCCTTCCTCATAAAATCACCATCCTTTCAGTCTTTGTCTAGAATGTGGTTTTCAATGGTTATAAGTTCTTGATCTTTGTTAACAATTTTGTCTTTTGCTTCTTTTGATGGATAAAATTTGCACAAACAAACTATGTTATCATGTTTTCCTACATTTCCCTCATTCTTATGATAAAGAATCACACTTTACTATCATTTTATCCCTTTTTCACCCTTTATCACATTTTTAATGATTTAAAGTAATTTAAATTGTTTCATGTTCATTCCTCTTGATTTACTTTCCTTTCACTCTATATTGGACAAAACAAGGTTAAAATCAAGATATACCTTTTATTTTACCTAAATTTACAAGACTCTAAGACACCATGCTCTCTAAGTTCTCTCTCTTTGAAACCAAATCCCAAGTATTTAAATGAAAGTCATATTTAACACCCATGTTTGGTTTTCCAAATCCATATGGAAGAGGAATATAAAAATCCATCAAGAAAGTTAAAAGATAAATCATTTGAAACAAAAGGCAATGAAATAAAAAAAGAAACATACAAATCTCAAAAGTTAAAATCGCATTAAAAGACATGATTACAAGCCCATCTCGTATCTCCAATCAAATCTCAAACTCCATAGTTGGCCTCACAATAGAGTTGAGGCCTGTTGGGGTGAGGTAGGCCAGTATATTGGAATAGGATAATCCAATAAACTCTATAGTACTACCTACTTTTTCATACAAGTACCCAATATCCATAGTAGACCGATGGCTCTAAAAAGGGTCCTAAGGAATGGGGAACACATTTTGAGAAGGTAAGTCCATTTTAATTTTCATTAATATAGACTTCATGGGATGATATACACACTACATTTGTTGACTTAAGACTTGTGTTGCTAATAGAAGTTATTTAGTGTCCTTAAGGTTGAAAGTCCTCTAATTTTGACAAACCTAATTTGAGTGTCTTGACTTTGATAAAGAGTTATTCTACCTTGGTTTTTCCCTTTTTTTCCTCTCCACCCATTTAATTTTTCCCTTTAACAAGAAAATTGTGATTCCAAATATATTCTCCCTCTTCTATACTTCCATCTTCTTTACATATTAAAAACATGGTACCACTACTTTGTTTCAATTTTATCTATCCTTAGAACAAAAAAACATTTTTGAGAAACTGTGAATTAATTTATTTACACCATGAATCAACATTTATCGATATGCCTTGATTTATTTTACCATTTTTCATTATTGTATTACCTTTTTTTTAACCATTTGAGTCTATTTCTACTTTCATGTACTTTTTCTATTACTAAGTGAGGTTGGTTTGTTACTTATCAATGTTGTTTCCCCTTTTATGCACCTTCTTCCATTGATTATTGAGTAATGATTGTTATTTCTCATTCATCAATGTTGTTTTACCATTTTTAATCGACCATATTTGTTTAAGTAAGGATTGTTACTACTTTTACATTGATGTTTTATTGCCATTTTTTTGACATGTATCCTTAGTTTGAATTGGTGAGTTTTCCTTTCTTACTTAAGGTTTACTTGTTTGAGTTTCTTGGTCTTTAGTAGCCTTGGATTTTTGGTTACCTAATTTACTCTAAATTTTAACTTGGTCATTTGGTCAACATAACACTTGTCACCCCAACTTTCCAAATTTCCAAGTACATTCCATCCATATAACATCAATTATCTTGGAGTTTTTGTGTTTGTTTGTTTTTTCTCTTTAGTTTTGTATTCTTGGGTTTGTCAAAAGTAGTCTCTATGCCCTCCACAATAAAAACTACAAACATAATAGACAACCATCCAATGATAAAGTTAAGTCAAGATACTTATACATTTACTTTTCAATTATTTCCTTTTTAGTCATTTACTTTTAGTTATTTTTGCTTTAAAATACTACAATTTTTTTTAGCCTTAGCATTATGTGTTACTATGTTATTTTTTAAAGCACCATCCCCTATTGCACCTAAGTGACACATGATGAGCTTCGATTGGGGCATATGTATACACATAATATTTTCAAACTTTATCAACTATTCATACTTTTTATCTTGCAATAACCTATCAAGTCTTACTATATGTAAGTGTGTACCTTAAGGGGTGCATTAGGAAAGGGGTGGGTAGATCATTGATGCTTCAAAGGATTGTTTTGCCTTTTGCCACTTTCTATCTACATAATTATCTCCTAAAAACCATTCACCTAAGTTTTGCCTCCCATATTACATACTCCTATTTCTATGCAAAATTGCTTTCTACATTCAAAAGAAGAATAAAGAAACTAAGGAAATGGTCAAGGCTAGAAGTACCTGATAAAGTCGTGCGCACCGAAATCAGACGTTGGAAGATTCTCCTCTTTGGCTGTGGAGGAATGACACCTGCGAAGAAAAGGCTAAAACACGGAAAAATGTTAGTCAAAGATATGGTGGGCTGTCAGGCGAACGCCCGATCCTGGAAGTACGAAGACTCCCTAGAAGGATATCAACCCACTGATAAAAAAGTAGAATATTGGATGAAAGTAAATAATAATGATAGAAATAAATGATAAAAAATAAAAGTGCGTACCTGATATGCAGCACTGTTCTGCACAGTCGCCGGCATCAGTCTCTGTGGTGCCAGCGTCGGTTAGGGAAGGTGCCGACGTCGGTTAAGGTGCCGTCGTCGGTCAGGGTAGTGACCGGCGTCGGTAGGGGTAGGTTCTGGACAAGGTCTGAACAGGGTCGGGATAGGCTCTGAGAGAGTCAGGATAGGTTCAGGGATGTAAACGAGGGATGCTGGGTCTGAAGAGAGTCGGCACAGGGTCTGATAAGGTCAGGGTAGGGTTCTGGAGAGAGTCGGGACAGGTTCGAGACAGGGTCTGAGAGAGTCAGCACAGGGTCTGGGCAAGGTCTGAGAGAGTCGGGACAGGGTCTGGGCAAGGTCTGAGAGAGTCGGGACAGGGTCTGGGCAAGGTCTGAGAGAGTCGGGACAGGGTCTGGGCAAGGTCTGAGAGAGTCGGGACAGGGTCTGGGGGTTTGAAGAATCGGGATGACAGAACTGATAAAGAATAACCAAGGAAGAAATAAAACAAACAGAATAAATACTTACCTGCCAGAAGACGCGATGAAAGCCATAGTTGGAGTTATCTGTGCAGTGCCAGAATTGAGTGCAGATTGGTTGATGCCGAGAGTGTTGATCGTGAGAGTGTTGATGTCAGAGTTTGCAGGTTGGTTGAATGATTGCTCGGGTTCGATTGATCAGCGTTTCGAATAGTTGAATAGCGTTCGGGATCGGGTCTCGAATGGTTGGCGGAGGTTGATGAAGGTGAGAGATGGTTCTAGAGACGGTTCGTCAACCGTTTCGGGAAACTGAATGATAACTGGTAACGGATAATGGAAGGTGACCGACGTCGGCCGATAGGTGACCGACATCGGCGACATCGGCCAGGTAAAGACCGTCGTCAGCAGATGCATAATGGGGATAGAGTCTAGCTTTAGCTCTGTGCTCATTTTTACATGCTGCCAGGGTCAAGGTTGGTGGAACAAGTGATCGACAAGGGTTAAATAGGCGAAGAAGAATAAGACGAGGAATGACCAGGGGAGTCGACACGATTTCGGTGTCTACATTTGCCCCTTTTTGTCTTGTTGGTTGTTCTGGACGAACTGCAAGACAAAAATACGAGTGAGTGCCCCAGGTGAGGGATAAGGTTGATTTTGTCTTGTTGGTTGTTCGAATGAACTGCAAGACAAAAATAGGAAGCGGAATGCCCCGAGTAATGGATAAGGTATTCCCCCTCAAAGCAGGAGTCGAGGGAAGGGAACCGGGAATCGGGTGCTGATTTGACAAAGAGTGGATGAAAAAAGGGGTGAGGGTGAACGCGGCAAAAGTCGTGATTGCGCACATACCACTGCACGAGATGGTCAGGCCAAAGTGTCACAGGTCAAGGGTCGAGGAGTGCCAAAATTGAAGTAACCGGGCCCCAGCATTTAGTCGTCTGCTGATCGGGTCACTCAATCTAAGCTGAAGCTCCAAATGGGTCATCGCGTTCCAGGTATCCCAGGCTCAGGAAGTGCTCCTAGAAACACGAAAAAGTCACAAGTAGTGCGGATCAACCGGTGTGCGATCCTATACTTGTGAGGGTCCAAAAAGGTCTGTGCACAATTCTGCTAACCAGTCATGAGGTAGCATACATGCAAAAAAAACCAAGGCAACAGCGTCTTGGAAGTGGTCGAGGTCGGAGGAGATAGGCATGATCTCCAATGGTTGGTGGTCGATGGATGGATGAATGGACGAAAGGATGAAAGGATGCGGCCGAGCTAACCCCAGAAGACCCCATGTCAACTGAGTGCTGCCTACATAGCCCTGGTGATAGGGCCTCAGGCCGATGTAGTTCTCCCTAGAAGGGAGGAAGGGTCAAAGGGATGGAAATGGGTCGTGGTGAAGGGCAAGGTTATGGTTAAAAGAAGGCAAGAAGGTTTGTCCATCAGAGAGATGAACAAACGAGAATGGTCGAGCTAACCCCAGAAGATGGTCGTGTCATCTGAGTGCTGCCTACATAGCCCCTGTGGAAGGGCCTCAGACCAATGTAGTTCAGACAAAGGGTCCGAGTGGTAGACAGGTGGTTAAAATAGTTGATAGATTGGTCATGGTTATGATGAAATGATGAGGAAAAAAAGATGTTGCAGCCTTTTCCAAATGGTGTATTCTGCAACATTGGTTGAGGGGTTTTCATCCCTAGCAATATTCCATATTCGTGATGGATGTATGCTAAAAATGAATTGAGGTCTATTTATGCTTCAGCAAGTATTGGTTTATGCTGAACATAAATTGCAGTGGGTCAATAGTTTCCATGTGTATTGGTGTCCATAGAAACTAGGGTGAATAGGCTAGGTCATGTTGATGGTCTGAAAAGAGAGTTGAGCTGAGTTGATTGACAAGTGATGAAGGTGAATGTGACCAAAGTGTAGAGAAATATGGAAGGCGAATCGCTCTTTCATTGACAAGGACCAAAAAGAGAGCATAGATAGGGGTTATGAGAACCAAGAGCCCCATTCATGCGTGACGTCGTTGACCATAGTTATGTTAGAGCGGTAATCGAATCACTTAGACATTAAAGTGAGCTCGAAGTCCCTTGAGCAGGTAATAGGAGGAGGAAAGAGGGTAACCCGTTTTAAGAGCAGAGATAACTATGCCCCTTTTTATAGGAGACCCTAAAACAACTACAAGCCAAGTCCGTGACTTTTTTTTTTTTTTTTTTTTGGCACAGACTGATCAATGCGGGACGCCTGCATAGAGATGTCATTTGATGTAATGGTCATGTTTGCGAAGCTGATCAATGCGGGAAGCTTCTAAGAAAAGGTGCTGTTTATTGCCAGATTAGTCATAGCCATCCTTCGAGGGAGTGGTCTAGATTTTTTGCTTAATATAAAGGCTTTTGAATAGCTGTCCTTCGAGGGAGTAGTCTATTTATTACAGCAATGATAGTACAGCTGTCCTTCGAGGGAGCAGTCTATTTTTTTGAATTTGATATTGATATAGTGACCATGGATATGTTTTGACATCTTGATTTGTTTTTATAGAAATGTGAGTCATGGACAAGATTATAGAAGGTCAAGGGCTCCCTTTTATTAGGACAAAGCATCTATACATCATAAAAGGGTTATAGGAATTGTTAAGAGGAATAGGGTTGAAAGGAAGTAGGACGAAGAGGAAGGGGATTGCTCAGGGGATGAGCTCAAGTTACGTGTCAAGTGGACGAATACTCGACTAGCAATAGAACGGTCGCAGATGCAACGCATTAAGAGGCTCAGGTTCTGATAAGTCCCTGGTGTATACTTGTGCGTGATAATAAAAGGTCCGAGCCAATTAGGAGCAAACTTGCCCCATTTGCCTCTTTCCAGATTGGTCAGGTGCTGATTGATGAGTGGATGTGAAGTTGGTTGATATGGTTGTTGATTGATTAAAAAAGGTTGAATGTTTTGATAAAAAGGTTGGGTCGAATGTTTGGTTGAGATTTGGTCATTTGATAATTGGTCAATGGTTGGTCGAGGGTTGATTGATTGGTATTCGGTCTTTGGTTGGGTCGAATGTTTGGTTGAGGTCGGGTTAAATGTTTGGTTGCTAGTCTGGTTGAGGTTAAGTTGAAAGAGTGATTGATATGTGGTCGAGACTGTGTTGAAAAATTGGTCAAAGTTTAGATGAAGGTTGAATTCCCCCAGCGGCTAGGGAGAATGTTTGACGGATTAGTTAAGGTTAATTGAGGTTTAGTGGTCAGATGGACTGTGTTGATGTTGAATAAAGGGGTTAAAAGCAGCGAAGGGACCCTAGTCTGTCGTGGAGATCCCGATTTAGATGACGAGGTTGGAGAGGTATGGGTCGGTGTTGATAATTTGTCAAAGGGGGGGTCAAGAGGATCCTTGATAAGAAAGGAATCCTTTTTTCG
Source organism: Torreya grandis (assembly GCA_037957365.1). Taxonomy (NCBI): domain Eukaryota; kingdom Viridiplantae; phylum Streptophyta; class Pinopsida; order Cupressales; family Taxaceae; genus Torreya; species Torreya grandis. Next base: position 180,510 of record JARHVA010003044.1, read on the forward strand.
GTGGTGATGAATGACAGCTTTAAGAGCGCAACAACGCTCGGTGTCATGTCCCGGAGTGTGATGATAGTGGCAGAATTTAGAGTTGTCGAACCAAAATGGTTTTGATCCGAGAGTTGATGAGTGGGATGGTGTTGAGGGTTTGTTGATAACGTGGTCGAGAAGAGAGGTGTCATTCTCCAAACATTGGTGAACGACGACCTTGAGGGCATGACAATGTTCAGTGTCATGCCCAGGTGTGCGATGATACGCACAAATGCGAGTGTCATCGAACCATGGTGGTTTTGGTCCGAGAGAGTGATATGGTCTAAGAGGCGGGAGATAGAGGCGAGAGGACTGCAACAATTGCCGTAAGAGCAAGGCATATGAACCTGCTAACGGGTCGGGATGTTTTATTGCAGTGAGGGTTGATGACGTTGGTTTGGGAGGTGAAAGAGGCGTTGGTTGATGGTTTGGAGGAGGTATAAGTCTGACGGGTTGATAGAATAATGGAGGTGACTTACCTCTGTGAAGTATGGGAGTGGGAAGCACTCTGAGTAAAGTAGATGGATGTGGGCCCAAGATTGAAGGTAATGACGAAGATAGGGGAGGAGGCCTCCGGTGTGGTTTAGTAGCCTTCTTTGGTTTGGGTTGAGGGCCACCTTTGTGCGAGGCAAGATTAGATGTGGGGCGAACACCAAGAGGTTTAATCTCTTTGGGCATGATGGACGCCTGCACGGGTTTGGACTTAGATGTGGACGGTTTTTCTCTCAATGGAGAAGGGATTAAAGGTGTGGGCTCTTTAAGTGGAAAGAGCTCTGGAGTAGTCATGGCTTCTGTGTGTGGTTGGGGAGTCAAAAAGGTGTGATCGTCTATGGATAATAATAAGGATGAAGGCGAGGCAGCTGGTATTGATGTGGTCAAAGCGTCCTCCAATATGGGAGAAGTCGATGGAGGACAAGTGGGAAAAGAAAGTTCTTCGCCATGTGGAGGAGGTATAGGGGAAGAAAGGTCTTCCACCTGTGAAAAAGGTTGGTCAGGGATAAGAGAAAAGATAGTGTCGACCGTGTGTATATCATGGTCTTGAGGGTCATTGGTTATGGTTTGGACATTGTCTTGAGTAGGCGGGTGATTAGAAAGGGGTTGCTTGAAGATGTCAAGGTTTTGGTTGGGCGGTGCATTCAGGTTATCTAAAATAAGATCCCCCTTGTCTAGCATGTCCTGGATGATGTTTTTGAAAGTTTGACAGTGATCCATGTCATGGCCTTTGACACGGTGATAGTTGCAAAAGTGGTTTTCCCTGTACCATGCAGGGATAGGTGTTGAGGGGTCGAATTGATGTGGTCGGATTGGAGGGAGATTAAGGACCCCCTGCTTGACGAGTTTATCCAAGACAGAGGCATATGACTCTCCTAATTGGAGTGAATTGACGCTGTATGGATTGACGTTGAAAATGTTTATTGATGTAGTCTAATGTTGAAGATGTTGGTTGGTTGGTTATTGTTGAAGATGATGGTCTAAAGATGACAGCGTTTGCCAACCCCTTGGATTGAGAGTGGGCAGAAGAAGGTCTGGAAGAAGAATGGTCATTGGTTCTTGTGTTAGTGTTACACAATTTGACCTTATCTTCTTCAATGGCGCGGAGTTCAAGCTTTCGGGCCATGGTGAAGGCCTCGTCGAAAGTGTGGAATGTTTGAACCCGCAAGGTGGACGAGATGTGACTGACACATGCTCGGGAAAAGAGCTCAATGAGCTCGGGTTGAGGCAAGGAGAAGGAGAGCTGATTAATCAAGCTTCTCCAACGGGCGACAAAATCGGACTATTGATTCGTCATCAAATTGCCTGATGGAGTAAAGGTCTGTGATCGAAACTTGTTTAGTGATATTGATAGAAAAATGGTCAATGAATAGTTGGGCGAGTTGGATGAATGAAAAGATAGAATGTCTGGCAAGAGAACTATACCAGTCAAGGGCAGGGCCAGAAAGCGACATAGGAAACGTGCGTAAAAGCAACGCATCATCGTGGGCAATAAGATAACAGGCATGTTTGAATGCCTTTAGAGTGTTGTTGTGGGTCTTCCTTACTCTGAAAGTGAGTAAATTTAGGAATCTCCCAATGGTTGGGGTATGGTCGAATAGGGACAGAAGGGTGGATGGGCTCGTTGTAAATCTGGTCATATGAAGAGACATTACTTGAACCGAAGATAGAAGCTTCGAGACTGGACATTTTATCCATCAGCATCTTGATGACGATCTGCTGACAGATTGGCGGGTTGAGTGCCCCCTAGGTTGCAAGGCGCTTGGAAGAGGCTAGAGGAGGCGTGCGACATAGTCGGTTGTACAATGTACGGATGACTAGTCGCAGGGGCAGAAGTAGAGGCTAAAGGTGGTTGCGTTATGAAGGTAGAAGGCATAGGCTGACTAGATACCGCCAAAGGAGGTTGTGTGACGGCATTGACAAAGGGCGAGGTAGGCACTCCTGCATATATAGGCGCAAGAGTGTGTGGGGTCGAGACAATCAAGTTCTGGTATGATGTAGAACTTGGTTGAATTGCAGGTGGTTGAGGGGGTAACGAAACCCCGGTGGAGGTTGGTCTAAAAATAGACGAGGAGGCCGAACTTTGCATATTGGCCATGGTCGGGTTAATGGTTGAGGCAAAAGGTTGAGTCGTAAAAGGTTGGGTGGCGAACGGTGTGGATGTCGTCGCCACGTCGCCCGAAAGGTCCCGCATTGGGTTCCTCGCGAGATAGTTTTGGAGGGCTGCGGTATTGAGGTCCAAGAATCTTGCAAAATCTTGGTCCCCTTCTGGGATGATAGGCGTCTGGGTTGGAGATAGTCTAGTAGGAATTCTTTCGGTCTTCGAGTAGAACTCCATTATGTGATTGTTTATAGACGGGGTAGGCGAAAGCGATTGATGGTTAGCATGGTCAAGAAGAGCCTTGGTTTGACTACGTGTCAGAACCATTCAAGGCAAGAAAGAACGTCCTCACAAGCTCAAACAAGCAGATAAGAACCAAAAAGATAAAGACACAAGCAGATCCTAAAACCCTAGAAGTAAATTTTTAGGATTATAGTGGCTTATGCCTTAGAATGTGTGTAGTGGAAGGTTGGTTTTGTGAGTCAGGTCCTAGAAGAAGCAGTCTATGGATGGTTTCAGGTTTTGTTATGGTGCTCAAGAAGTCTGTGTTAGGGTCTGGTACGCGGCCTGGTGCTAAGGAGCAAGCTCCCCTCACTTCACGATTCCAGTGGTTAGCTGGTCTCGCTTAGCCAAGATATACCTCGCCTAGAGTTTAGACTCCGCTAGAGAACGGAGTGGGCTTCCCCCTTGGTGATGAAATCCAAGTAGGGTCACCGGGACGGGTAAGGTATCCACTGGGGGATGAAATCCCAGTCGGGCCTTGTCTCAGGTAAGTTTTATGTTTATTTTGTGCAGGTGGTTTCGTCGTGTAACATCAAGTGATCTAGATTAATTCAATATGCGGTTTAATTACTATGTGTGGTCTAAAAGATGCAGGAAAATAGAAATGAATGCAAAGTGTTTTAATGCCCAAGTCAAAATGTTTGTTCGTATGAAGACGAAATGGAGAAAGAGTCGAAGGATATGAGTTTTAACTAGTCTAGAAGTGCAAGAAAGAAAGAAGTGTTCGTTTTAGTTCTGCTTATGATGTCGTTTAAGAAGAGACGAAAGGAGGTGAAAAGGAAGAAACCTAATGCACCTAAATGAACAAAAGAAAGAAAGAACCCAAGGAGGACCTAGGGTCCCACCGGGCGTGCCAGAATGTTTCTATGCAAAATTGCTTTCTACATTCAAAAGAAGAATAAAGAAACTAAGGAAATGGTCAAGGCTAGAAGTACCTGATAAAGTCGTGCGCACCGAAATCGGACATTAGAAAGATTCTCCTCTTTGGCTGTGGAGGAATGACACCTGCGAAGAAAAGGCTAAAACACGGAAAAACGTTAGTCAAAGATATGGTGGGCTGTCAGGCAAACGCCCGATCCCAGAAGTACGAAGACTCCCTAGAAGGATATCAACCCACTGATAAAAAAGCATAGAATATTGGACGAAAGTAGATAATAATGACAGAAATAAATGACAAAAAATAAAAGTGCGTACCTGATATGCAGCACTGTTCTGCACAGTCGCCGGCGTCGGTCTCTGTGGTGCCAGCGTCGGATTAGGGAAGGTGCCGACGTCGGTTAAGGTGCCGATCGTCGGTCGGGGTAGTGACCGGCGTCGGTAGGGGCAGGTTCTGGACAAGGTCTGAATAGGGTCGGGATAGGCTCTGAGAGAGTCAGGACAGGTTCAGGGATGTAAACGAGGGAGGGTCTGAAGAGAGTCGGCACAGGGTCTGATAAGGTCAGGGTAGGGTTTTGGATAGAGTCAGGACAGGTTCGGGATAGGGTCTGAGAGAGTCGGCACAGGGTCTGGGCAAGGTCTGAGAGAGTCGGGACATAGGGTCTGAGAGAGTCAGGACAGGGTTTGGGCAAGGTCTGAGGCAGTCGGGACAGGGTCTAGGGGTTTGAAGAATCGGGATGACAGAACTGATAAAGAATAACCAAGGAAGAAATAAAATAAATAGAATAAATACTTACCTGCCAGAAGATGCGATGAAAGCCATAATTGGAGTTGTCTGTGCAGTGCCGGATTGAGTGCAGATTGGTTGATGCCGAGAGTGTTGATCGCGAGAGTGTTGATGTCGGAGTTCGCAGGTTGGTTGAATGAATGCTCGGGTTCGATTGATCAGCGTTTTGAATAGTTGAATAGCGTTCGGGATCGGGTCTCGAATGGTTGGCGGAGGTTGATGAAGGCGGGGGACGGTTCCAGAGACGGTTCGTCAACCGTTTCGGGAAACCGAATGATAACTGATAACAGATAACGGCAAGGTGACCGACGTCGGCAGGATTGCCGACATCGGCCGATAGGTGACCGACGTCGGCGACATCGGCCGGGTAAAGACCATCGTCGGCAGATGCATAATGGGGATAGAGTCTAGCTTTAGCTCTGTGCTCATTTTTACATTCTGCCAGGGTCAAGGTTGGTGGAACAAGTGATCGACAAGGGTTAAATAGGCGAAGAAGAATAAGACGAGGAATGACCAGGGGAGTCGACACGATTTCGGTGTCTACAACTCCTCTAGTCTTTTATCACCTTCATTAGCCATTTCCCTAACCTAAACCCATTTTTGATAGTTTACATAACTTTTTTGTCCATATCGACCTTGTATTCTTATTGAAAAAACATATTAAGGACTAGCTCAGCCCTTAGCCAACCTAGTCTCTGACCTAGTTAGTTTTTGTCAATTATAATACTAGGTCAATATGGTCAACCTTATTGGCTAGTTTTTTTTGACAGGTTTAAGGTTATACCTACATATATAAACACATCCATTTCACCATTATTAGAGAATAGATAATATTTATTATTCATTTACGCTTATTTATAATATGCTCTTCCACTATTCTACTTAAGGAGTCTTAACTTAAGGTTTCTACTTGGAGAAGAATCTAATGGTGTTGAAAAGTATTGGATGCTTTGGCCTTTCTTAGTGATCCTTACAAACTAAAATAACCTATTTAAAAGTACCTTTGTCCAAGGGATATATTGAGTCTTAATGGGTTCATCTTCTAGGTAAGTATCTCTAACTTTGCTCCTTTGTTTAGTAGATAAAAGTAGCATAAGTAATGTATTTTAAATAATATTATCTCTTTACATGCATTAGGGTTTTAAATATACACAGATTAATTAGGATTATATTATGCATGTTAAATTTTAGTGTTTATTACCCCCAATTTGTGCCACAGTATTTAGTGAGCACTAGATTAGATTTTTACATTACTTGTTATTAGTTTAGTGAATATGAAAACATAAGACCTAGTTACGGTTATTATGTAGTTTTGTTTGATTGGAGGATTTAGAACCATTCCCAGTGATATTATTATGGTAAAATATCCATTTATTAGGTTTATTGGATCCATATTTTTCATGACCTTAATTATCTAATGTATCCCCACTTGATAATGTAAGTAAGATTTATCTTCTCTGAGCTAGGATTGATTTATAGATTTGATACAGTTTTCATTGCATACAATTCACAAAACAAGGCACTTAAATTACATGAAACTAAGAGATATTTTATGAGTGATGAATTATCAAAAACCTCTGAGAGTGACCACCATGAAGATAAAATAGAAACTTACAACAAGATCCACTATAATAACTTATACACCAAGACATTTTTCTTCTAAGTGAGAGATGAGTTGGCTAATGAAAACACCATGAAAGAGATATATATTTTATATTAAAATAAACCTAAAAACCATTCCTCTATATATTTCATAAGTGGATAAATAGGTGCATGAATAAACCCCTCTCGAATGAATAGACCTTAGTGACCTGTTGTCACTCTTAGAAATTATTCATAAAGAATAAGCCATAAATATGAAAACCAATGCCACTAATTTAAATCATAATATTAACCCTAACAATGGAAAAAGTTTAATCTCCTAACTCTCTCTCATGGTCATACCATTTAGTTCACATTTATCTTCCTAAGCTTGTGAAGGTAGTGATGGAGGATAAAAAGTGTCTAGAGTTTCAGTTTGACCTAAAACTTAGTCCAAAGCTATAAAATTATTTTATGGATCCAAAGGGGCACCTTAAAACCATATTAAATAGAAAAATAATCTTACAAGGTTGTAAACATTCTTGTAAAGTGTCTTTTTGCCAAGTTTAGGCATTGAACTACATATTTTTTTAGACTCTAACTATCCCTAAACATTATCTGACCAATATGTCACATCAAGTATATTTAGAATCTTATGTAAATGTTCTCTTCTTGGAATGCTACGTGGAACTCTTCCACATGGGCCAAAAGGTTGCCAAAATGTGATTTTTTTGCATATAAGAGTCAAATAAAAGTTATAAAATGGTATTATGATATTAATGACATCCAAATTACCTTTTATAATTACCCTAAGCCAAAATAAACCTTTGACCATATTTGAATAGATCAAGAACTTGTAATTGACCCATAAGACTAGACAAGTGAGCATAAGACTAGAACTTGGACAACACTAGATGATAGGCTATCATTATACATCTTATTTAACCAATAAATGGATTGGTGTCATTTTATACCAAATCTAGTGTCTAAGGATATATGTAATGATATTGTTTAGCCTTTGATTTTACAATTTATTATTTGGGGGTTTACTCTATTGTGATGTTTAAATCCTAAGAACAATAAATAAGACTCTAACTCTATTTTACAAAAAAGTAAATCTAGAAGGTTTTTTAGATGAATATCTCCTATGGAATTCACACCATCAACATCCATAACTTAAACATCTAGCATAAGACATTATGGTGTCCTCACTTGACTTGCCGACTAGTTAGGATAATGTGATATTCTATAGTGTGAGTATGTTGTCTACTGTCACTTAAACTGCTCCTAACAAATTTTGAATATGAACATAAATTAAAAAACTTTACTTCTTATGAAATTTACATACACACTGTTTCATATATAAAACTTACTTGAATTAAATTAAAACAACATTTGCATTTAATATAAACACATTTGCATTAAAAAGAAATTCAAACTTTGCTTTGAAAAGGAACTCACTCTTGTGTTGAAAAGGAAATTCACACTTTGATTTGAAAGGATTATACCTAGATTAAGTATATACTTCTAAAATATAGACTAAAAGTATCAAATTATCATGATCTTTGGAGAAATGTGGGGCCTTGTTCCTTCCTTAGAATAGGAAAAACTTTACTTAGTAATGTAAAGGAATTATAAATTTTATTTCATTATCAAAGGAACATATACAAATATGTGACACTACACTCGAATGCTTCTTTTGATTTTTGATCATAATTGATTAACTAACTCATTTATTAACTTAACTTTTTAACTATCTAGAATGAGAATGAGACATGTATTTAAAGCACATCTCAACATCTACTCATAGAATACAAAATTTGGCAATCTAAATGGCCAAATCTACTTATTCAAAATATAGATGATCTAGGAATCAGATGCCATGCTTATAAGAAGGCATTAGAATTGACTCAACAAACACTAGATGGAAAATAACTAACATAGATCCAAAAATGTTATATCTGACTTTACAAAATAGGAATACAAATATATTTAGATCATTTTAGAATAGTACTATGAATAGTAATTTTAAAAATAAGATATCTAAATATAGAAAGTCTATTTATATATAATAAATATATTTAAAATTATTGTCTTGATCTACAAGATCCAATGAGAAATCTTTAGAACACACCTAGGCATCTTCAGAGCATTCTTTATAGGTCTTTAGAGCATCTTCAAAGTACCTTCAGAGCATCTTCAAAGTGTTATATCTTTGGAACTTGATGTATTATTTTTCAAACCCTCAAAATTATTACCAAAAAGGTTTTCCAAAACTATTTTATGTCTTCTCAAAATGATCCCATGATAGGGATGTATTTTTGTACACAAAATTGATCCCATTTCATCCAAGTTAGACACACTAACAAGATAAACAATTAGTAATGTATCACATACAAAGAAAGGACAATTACATTCATTTCCTACTTAAATAAGACCTTAACTATTAAATACAATGTAGTATATAACCAAAAGGCAACAATTATGGATAATTTATATTAGAAATAATGAGCTATATGGAATGCTCATCATTTATCCCCCACACTTTACCTTTTACAAGTCCTCTTGTAAACCTAGTGGAAGAACTAGTCTTCAATCTGAAAGTCCATATTCTAACTGCTAATTGAGATCATAAATATGAAAATGGTGCCCCCAATCATGATGACCTTTGGGCAAGAATCCATAATCTCTTACTATTGTGTGTATTCATGCTTGAAATTCAACTTTTGCCTGATTGTGACAACTTTTGTAAGAGGACATAGGATAGAGAAGAATGAGAGGTGTAAATCACATTCCAATCCATGCATCTAATTCTTATTCATCCAAGAGTTGAGTGGTAAGATATGTAACTTACCGAGCTCTTAGAAGACTCCACCTGATGGTGGTGAGACTCATAACTTCCCTATATTTTAAAGCAAGAAGAAAAATCTCGCACCTTTATATTCTTACATTGATGGAGTTAGTGGAATGTTGGATCACAAAAGGTATAAAAGTTACTATATTTTATCTCAATAATTCATGGTATTTATTTTTCATGTAAATGTGGTACATGGACTAAAAAGAAACAAGAAGCTTGTGAGCCTCTAGAAATTGAGGTCTCATACATAGACCTATAGTGTTCTATAATGTGATAAATTTATTGTGCATTTGTTGCAATGTTGTCTTATTTCTCATGGTAGAGAGGAAAGTATGTAATTATGTTTCCTTTATAAATATGCTTACTATAAATCTAGGCTGATAACCCAACAACATATTAAAAATATATAATTCAAAAATTCCATCTTATCTTTCTTTATTAATCTTGAGAAAGACATCCATAAACATATGTTGATCTTCAATAATATGAGGAATGTCAAGAGAAATCAACTATATCTTCCATTTTTAAAATTGTTCATGAATAAAAATAACATAGGTAGAGGAAGGTTGCCTGCATGATAACAATTTTTTTATAAATTTTATAAATATTCTAAATGGAATTATGAGATTTTTACAACTTTTGTTAAGACTCCACTTTAATTTTAGCATTTTCTTCCTCTAATTTATGAATTATATGTTTGGATTTATTTTAAAATTAAATAATTTCATGGAGTGGAAGAGGGAAAGAAGGAGTAGACCTTGTAGGTCCTTTAGTTTGTAATGCTATTTACATTGTCTCCCATTGCATAACTTGTAAAGAGTCTTGTAACTCATCAATCTGAGTGGTTAGATCTTATATTTTAGTAGTGTGTTGAGAAATGAATGCATTTTTACCAAAAATAAACTACCATAGAATATTAATCTGAGTATCTTTATCAAGAATAGAATTTTATAAATTAATAATTTGGGTATCTTTATTGACAAGGAAATTCTGTAAAGTACTCAATTTTTGAGTTTGGGAAAACATCTAATTATTTATTCTAGTATACTCAACATTTATTACTTTAAGGATTAATTCTTGTACCCTAACTTGAGAAATAAATTATTCATATCTTCTTTCCAAATTAGAGAGTTTGGTTCTTACCTTGCAATGTTGAATGGAGAAAATCCAATTTTGCCTATTTTTACCAAATGGTTTCCTCATGTCAGGATAGAGACATGGCAGGCTACAAATCCTCATCTTCATGAGTAGGATAGGGAGAAGATGGACCTTCTTCTATAAATGGTGATTTACTCTTATCAAATATAGAGGGTAAAGGTCCTTTTTCTTCTTGATCCATAATTTCTTCTAAAATGGTTTCTTATTCAACTACAATTTATTTTACATGGGTTTCTTATTTAGCTACTTATTTAACATCTATAAATTTTATGGGAGAGATTAAGTTTACTAAAAGTTTGGTTTCTTGTACATCTCCTTTATTATTCCTCTTGTAGAATGAGCTGATGACTTCATCATAGTTTGTTAGGAGGATTATGTTTTTCTGATGAAACCCCTATTTGTCCTTTTAATCTTTGGCACAACATCTTTAGAGTTGAGGGTGTCAAAGATGGGCCTTCTTCAATTTGTGTTGTTATGGGAGGAGTATAAACAAGATGTGTTTATTTCTTAATAGAAATTTGAGAGGATTTTAAAAAAATAACTAAGCCTTTTCACCCTTAGGTTCTTGCAAAAAATGATGCCAATAGATGAGGTTAGTCTGATAGACCCAAATCTTATTTTTAATTTTTGGTCTACATTACTTATGGCATGATGAATAAAGGATGGAATATTTACTTGGTATTATAATCTAGTGGATCCTTTCCTCAAATTAATAAGAATCTGCATGGCATCTCCATCTACCAAAGTAAATTCCCCATCATAGGTAAGATACCTCATGACCTAAAATGGAACATTCTACCATTATTGTGGAAGGATGTCTTACATGATTCCTCTAGCCACACCTTGTAAGTATTTGGCCAATCTAGGATGGATCTCATTTCCTTCAATGAACATTTGAATTATATCAATAAAACTTAATTTATCTATGACAACTACACCCTCCTCAAGAATTCTAGAGAGTGTATTGATCATAGAGGAATCCACTGAAATGTACTCAACTCTGACAACATAATGGTCCTCATCAAAATTTTCAAATTATTCTTACATAATATTTTCATGAAAACCTTGAAATGTTTTTAGGAAATTCTTTCTGACTCAAAAATATCTCATGTTGATTCATCCTATAACAATGTGTTGTTAAAGGTATAATCCACTGAGAGGGGGGGTGAACTAGTGGTGAAAAACAATCCAATTCAATTTCCAAACCCTTCAAATACTTAAGAAATCAATAAAATAATTGATGAAGCATAAAGATCATTCATATCATTGAATAAGAAAGATAAATCAAAATCACATACACAACACAAGATCTATGTGGGAAACCCTCTTTGGGAATAAAACCCACTCTCAAGCCTACAAACACTTAGACTAATTGTACTATAAAGTATCACAAACTAGCTAATAGTCAAGTCCTTTAGATGAAAATTTAGTGAAACAAGAGTTCCACAAGGAGAATCCACCCCTAAGATGATCAAGTCATTTTGACCCAAAACCTTCATCAAGTCTTTTTGATCAAAGGCCATTAGTGACACCTATTTCATAAGGAGTAACTTCCCCTAAGAAAGATCAAGTCCTTTAGACCCTCATTTGAAATGAACACCTCCACCTTAGAATTGATGTATTAAATACCTAATGATGGATCTCTAATTTTATAACTCCTACATAAATGCTCTCATATAATCCTCTCACATAAATATGCCACAATATCTCTCCTTCTTAACCCAAATTGTTTGTATATGCACACTCAAAACTCCTCACATATCCTTAAACTACAATATAACTATTCTAACATCATAAATATTACCTACAGGTCATACACATAGTCAAAAAATTATTTTTCTCATCAACTCATCTAAGAAACACACTACCTATCCTCTATACTTCACTTCAACATATAATCCTCTTACACAAGCCACTAACATCTAGAAACCATCACATTTGGTTTCATTATTTATAGATAATTCATGAATTATCAAGTCCAAAATCATTATTTTTGGCCACAACACATTATTTAACCCTTAAGTCATCTTACATGGGTCACACTTAATCAAAACTCTCTTTCAAATAATCCTGAGTCACTGTTTAGGTCCTATGATGACCTATTCACCTCTTTGACACTTATACAAGTAAACTAAAAACATAGGAACACTTTAAAAGTACATGGAACCATGACACATGCTCTATGGGTCCTTTTTAAGTGTCCATATCCATCACAAAACCATTATATTAACACTCAATTAGCTCAAACACCTTTATGTACATGTAATCATTATAATCAAAAATATAGGCAGCTTTTAACCCTTTATTCATAATGGATATGATTGAAAAAACCTTAATAATGCACATAGATGGTTTTCATGGAGTCTAAAACATAATCCAATATATATTTCACCCTTAAATATTGATATACCAACAAACATAGCTCAAATACCCTTCTTGGGTTACTTGTAAAATATGCACGATCACATAATCAACTTTAAACATTCATAAATTTTATTGTACATACTTTAAGATCTTAAAATATATATTTACAAATATTCCATGGAGTTCTCTAAAAATTTTATTTTTACACCATGAGAAAATTCTATATATATCGAAAGATATATCATAAAAAATGAGCACTAGTTTTTCCTTCATAAATTTGAATATTTAAATCCAAATGATCACAGTTAAAATTTTGATCACTTAGAATGCATCTCATGCCCTCACATATTATATTAAATACTCACCATCAATATTATTTTAAATTTAACTCATATTTCACCACTTCCCAAACATTGAAGTTTGAACAATTGACTTCATCTTGTGTAATCTTGTAATCTTGACCACATACGCACCATCGATCTCCTATATGTAGCTTGGTCTTTATCTATGTTAATCATTGGACACCTTGAAATCATATCTCTCAATACACACTATTAATATGTATATGTAATAAAATCTTCTCATTATTATATTTTATAATAATCCTAATCTTTACCTTTGCTTAACATTAAACTTCTAACACTTTTCCTCATCTCACTACTTCCTAACACCTTGGAACAAACATGCTCCATTGATCCTTTCATAAGGAAATCAATCTTAAACTTCATTAACCACTGAACACTTTGAATCATTAAAATCAACACACATCATATATTTTAATCTATATGAATGTCTATGAGTTGTTGAATCTCCATTTAGTCATAGTCTTTACCCTTTGAAAATTTGGCTAAGTATGGGGACCATTGTAATCTACCTGGAAGGCCATTTTTGTTCCTTAATAAATTTTACCTCATGAAATAAGACTTGAGCCATACGATATCATATATGATAAAATATTCATGTATCAATCTACTCCTAGATCCTTTGTGCATGAAAGATATAACTCCATTGATTTACTCACTCAGATTTTTCTACCATAGAGCCAACTATGTCAATAACTATTTGGAAGGCCAACTTTGTACATGCATATATTTTGATGCACTTCATCACATGACTTAAAATTTATTAAAAATAAATTAAGAAAAAAACTAAATAAACCCATATGATCAAATTATTTTAAAACTAAAACATGTATAAAATAAGACTACATCAAAATACCTACTCAACTTTTCTTCCCACAAGCAAATTTGGCTACGAAAAAACTATCAAACTCCCTAGGAGCCCAACTTTGAACTTGCATATATTTTGTCACACATTGTCACATGACCTAAAATATAGTGAATATAAACTAGGAACAAATTTTTTCACAACCATATGACCAAGTCCCCCTGACTCATCTACATGTGGTAATGGTGATATCAACAAACTACGTACTCAAATTTTATACCATTAGACCCAAAATGTCTAGATGAAAACAATGATCAACTAGATGAAATCCATTTATGCACACAATCACTCAAATCATATAAAAACTCTTATAGGACCCATTTCACATGTTCAACACTTCAAACTCCTCCCTAATCATCTCTAAATAGTTAAACTCTAAAGATCAACTAAGCCTACTTCAAGTAAACTAGGATAAGCATATTGCACATTTTTTCATTACCACTTAGGATATCAAGGTACTTAATGCACTCACTTGGACACTTTTATGACATCACTATGACATCATTTATAACTCTCTAATAATATCCCCCTTTATCATTGATGTCAACCCACATCATATAGCTCACCTTCCTTCTCTCTCTTCAAGCACTCTCATAATAGGAACTTTTTCCCTCTTTGAAACAATAACAAAGTGGGAAAAAACTGATAATGAAGACCTAAATAAACTACCAATAGGATAATACCATCTTATAAATATAGTACAAACTCCCCCTTACCTTGAGCCTACCTCTTCTTGCTTTGATAACTTCCTTTTGCTCCATGCCAATACTCTTTTCAACCAAGCACTATAACCAATGAAGAAAGAACACAAAAAAGTACTAAAAACTAATTTAAATCACCAATAAACATTTGATAGGGACTCACCCTAAGATTTATGAGAAATTTCACCTCCTGAGCATCTTCAGATCTCCACACACCATGAAGAACCACCATACATGCTTATTAACCTTCTCTTTAAAGTTACCACAAGGACATCCAATATAACTTCACGACACTCACCAAATATAAAACATGATATCAAATAACCTAATAAATCTCCTTGAAATACTCATACCTTGATATTTTTGAGAAACTAAACATAATGCACTCTTCTTCTCACTAGGCCGTTCTAGTCTCCTTGTAGCCCTACTTGGAACTTATAGAGCCCACAAATTTCAGTAAACACATCTTCAAAACTTGAAACTTAATATCTAGAGTAATCTCATATGACCTTTAAATAACATCAATTTTAAACACATATCTCATCCTTTGCAATAAACTGTCTTCACAAACCAACTTGACAATTAGGCATCCATCTTGACAAAAACATGAATAACTTAAAAACCACAAACCTTCAAATCTTTATGAATATTCATTTTAAAACTCATTTTTCCCATTAAACTTATTAATAATCCTTATGCATCAATTCACATGGCAAACCAATTTTACAGTAGAGTTCGAAACACTTGAATCTCAAAACAAACAAGGTCAACACAACACCTTCAAGTCAATGCACACTCATAAAACTTCTTGCACACCTAGAGATAGCCATCACACACTTATGGAACAATATTTGAGCTTCCACATATTTGGGAACACATACATCCTATAACCCATTTTAGGCTTGCTTTCCCTTAAGCCAAAACTGAGAAAACCAAGAGCACTCAAAAATATTCAATTTGACTTGAACATACCTTCAAACCACAACCATTTGGAGAAAGCTATAATAAAGTCAACATAAATTTTTGAGAATAAAAATATTCATGACATTTCATCAATCTCATTAGGCCACCTAAAAATACCCATTTTGACCCTGTAGACACTACATACACAACAACACTTGCTTCTCAACTAAAAGGAGTCTCTTAAGAATCATAGATAGAGACATCCTACTTCACAATGTCCTAGAATAATTCCAAACAAGGAGTTTACCTCAACCCCTCATATTCTTTCTCCTCCTTGGTCATCTAATTCTTATTGTTCTTCTTCTTAGGCTTAAGAGAAGCAACATGTTCATCTACTATAATATTCTCTTATATGATTGGATTGATAATACATGGAGATAACATAGGTTCATGACATACATTTTTATGTATATAATCTTCCTTATAGCTTGGAACCTCATCACTAGGCACTAACAATTAATGTTATTTGAATGAAACTTTCTTAGAAACAACATGATGTTCACTTGGATCCATACTTAATTCAGAACTAGCCTCAACTAGTACCTTGGTCTTCTCCTTGAGCTTGGTCTCTTCATTCACAATATGAGTAGACAATGAGATCCCTTGGCACTCTTCACCTTCTGTATCATTATCCAATATATAAAATCAATTACTTGGTCATGTTTTCTCATCATGATGCATACTTACCACCTTGGATTTCATGAGTTAACTTGCCTTCTTTCTTTCACTATAGGAGCTTGATTAAACCTATTCTAATTTATAGGCCTTTACTTACAGAATCTAGTAGTGTGACCTCTCTATTCATAGTTTTATAAAAACATTCTTCTTGAAGTGAACTCAAATTTCCCTAGTTGATATGGATAAAATATTGCAAAGTGTCTTATGTCATAACAACTGAGACAAACTACTTCTTTTGAAGAAGACTCACTTTTCCTTACCTTATTTGGCCAATGTTTATCAAAGTGTCCCTTATCAAGATAGTTGAAAAAATAAACCTTTCTCACACCTTTTGAATGATGACCCTCATCATAGTTCCATTCAAACTCATTTATAACAGGTCTCTTACATTCTCTAGCTCTATGCCTAAACTGATTACAAGTATAGAAGTAATCATAAAAAATTACATACCTCATGGCATTTAGTTATCTGATCTAATTTATCTTCATTTTATGTGATGTCCATTACTTAGGGGCTCTTTTTTCTGCACAAAAGCTCTGATACCACTGTGATGTCCCTTACTTAGGGGCTCTTTTTTCTGCACAAAAGCTCTGATACCACTGTGATATCCCTTCGAATATCAAAACAAAAGCTCTGAATTGCTTATCTGAATTTCTGCAAAATATCTTCAATTAGATAAATAAATCACAGTATAAACTCTTATTTATTTTCTCATAAGCTTACAATAGAGATCCTTTGTCAAGTATACAAAGAATATTGAAAGTACGGCCTGAATAGCCTGAATATTTTGCAAACTGGGAAAGAATTCTGAATATGGTTTGTCTCGGCCTACTGTATAAAAAACACAGTCACCGACGTCAGTTATACTGCCGTCGTCGGTCGATCTGTAGTCGTTATCTCACCGATGTCAGTTGTATGTCGACCGATGTCGGTCTCTGTAAGTATTTGTTCGCCGATGTCGGTACCTATACTTTATGTTGATGTGTACGGATTTTCATGGATCTGTACGAAATTCATACAGCCGCTGATATAACACAACTTGTATGCTTGATCCTGATCTGTAGAATTATGGGCTAATACAAAAGAACTATATCTGGATAATTCTTGAATCAAAACCCAAAAATAATGAAAATACCTGTAAACCCTTGTGATAGCTTCTAAGTGAAGTTATCTCTCAAATACCTGTAATACTATGATAACTTCTGGGTGAAGTTATCTCTTAATTTAGCAATAGATCGGCTGATCTTTCACAACCTCTGAATCGCACACAATGAAGAGTTGACGTTCTCCACTGCAAATGGAATCCTGGAACCCTTGGCTCAGTCTTCACAGAAGAATTTCTTCAATATCAAAATCAATAATCAATTCATAATTCCAACTCTCTCCCATGAGAAACTCTTATACCCTTCCAAAAGTGTGCTTGCTAAAATTAGATTTCCTCAAATTAGAACTTGGGGTTCTAAAATTAGAATTCCTCAAATTAGAACTTGGGGTTCTAAAATTAGAATTCCTCAAATTAGAACTTGGGCTTCTTAAATTAGAATTTGGGTCTTAAAATTAGACCAATTAATTAATAATTAATAATTAATTAATATCTAATTTAAAATTAGACCAAATAATTAATTAATTAATAATTAATTAATAACTAATTTAAAATTAGACCAAATAATTAATATTTGATTAAATCAATCAAATATTAATATCTCCCTCAATACATGTCGGATCCTCAAACCGTCTGAAGCTGGTAAACCAGGGAGTGATTCTGCACATGACCATATCAAAACAAGGGTGCTCTGTTGTATGTCAAATATCCCTAAATAATAGGAGCTCAGGCCCAATGTGTCTAAGATAACCTGAATGAGAGCCAACTATAGGAATTCTATAAATCAAAGCCAAGCCAATCTCCATCATGACCCTCTATCCATCCAATCAGCCTACGAAGGTCACATAATAGGCTAATCATCAAGCCTGTCAATGTCCACGAAAAAGGGGACATGACAATCTGCCCCTCCAGAAATTGCTTGTCCCCAAGCAATCTTGGAACAATGAACTACTCGATCCACCTAGATCCCAAATGTAGTTATGCTCTGCACTGCTGTGAATCAATGCAAGTACCTGTAACATTAGCAGAAGTAGAACAAAGAGGAACCCATAATCAAATTGGTGAATGCAACTCAACCAAACTCTAAGAGCACAACTGCCATAGTCAAGAACACATGAGAACCAAACTCTCGAAGCATCATAACCCAAGTAGAATGGACAACTCAAACTGCCAATTCCATCTGCAAGAGATGGTGCCAATCCATCCCATGATGGATGGTAAGAAACTGGAGCCGATCTACACCTGTGTGAAATCAAATCTTCTCTCTCTAGATCAAAAGAAGAATAATGAGCATACCCCACCTCAAAATCCTTGTGAGGTAGCATAGTAGATAGGATCCCTATAACCTCCCCACCCAATCTGCTAATAGCACCAGTACCTTAGATGAGAACACCTTCTGTCACCCTATGTGAATCCAGATGAACACCTGCACTATCCAGAAAATACTCCATGAATGACTCTGTGCAGTAAAAATTATATGTGGAAGCATCAACATACTCCCCCACACACCACAACTGATCTCTCTGTAAAGGTGGCACAACCAACTGGACCACACTGTCATCTGTGTGAGAAGAATCAATCTGGAGAGGTATCCCAAACTCATCAGAACTAGGTACTCCCAAATTCTAAACCGGTGTGTCAGCCTCAACAACATGTTCCTCAGCTATAACTATAGGAACGTACTCACCAACAACACTCAATGTACTAACCTCTGAGTCTGGGGCTGGTGAAGACTGTAAATGCTCTAACTTCATGGTCATCTCAGCCAAATGAAATTGTGACTCCTCATAAGCTAACTGCGTAGTCTCAAAAATCTCAGAAGTCACCTCTAGCTACTGAGTAAGCTCACTCACCTTATCTTCCTCGACCAACAATGCATCATATGCTATGCTACCCCACTCAATAAGATAATCTCTGTCGGTGACCAACTACATATAATCCTGTCTCAAAATCTAGATAGCCTCCCATAAAGAGTGGATCTCTGTCAAGGATAAATAACTGCCTCCCTGCTCAATGCTAGTAGGAGAACCCCATCCATAAACTGCTAACAACTGACGAGCATCATCGAAATGCTTGCAAGTGGTAGCAATGTCTCGCTCACTAACTCTCAGCTGACTAGACACATGGTGGTACTGGCTAGATTGTCTCCTACAATCCTCCTCTGATGCATGGTCCAAAAGAGTAGACTCGAAATCACTGATCTCTGTAGTACTACCATCCATACTCTGTGAATCAACTCTAAAGCTCATATCAACATACGGAGTATCAACAACTATAGCATCACTGTCCAACTCTTCCATACCGAAAGAAACAACTGGTGTAACTAAGTCCTCAAAACTGTCCACTGCATTCTCCTGAGTGTCATCTGCAATAATAGGATCTTGGGACTCTTCTATAATCTCTGCCATATCTGAGAGGTCATCAACACTCAGTGTACTAACATCTGGGTACACCTCTACACTCTGAGTGCAAACATCAGACTCATCCTCATCTATCTCTGAAGAGACTGCTGCTAAAACTATCTCATCCTCACAATCTCCTGCTCCCACGTCCTCTGCAACTAAATGAGAGTCTAAATCCCCATGACTAAGCTCATCCACATGTCTAACAACTGGTGTAGCGCTGCCCTCAACCCCTGTAGAGACCTCTTGTTTCTCCTTCGTTCTGTTTTGTGATGTGGACCTTTTACGAATGGATGCCATATACCGTAGTAATTTGTCTTCAAATGTAGGATCTGAAAGAGTTTCATTCATCCTCCTCTGGGTTTCAACCAACTGATTCAAACTTTGTTTCAGCTTTTTCATATCCTTGTCCCACTGTTTCTGAGTACTTGAAGTCATCATGATACTTTGCTGATTCAATCTACCCAAACTACCCAACAGGATGGCAAGACATTAGCTCTGATATGCCCAACAGGATGGCAGGAATTTGACTCTGATATGCCCAACAGGATGGCAGGAATTTGGCTTTGATATGCCCAACAGGATGGTAGGAATTTGGCTCTGATATGCCCAATAGGATGGCAGGAATTTGGCTCTGATACCACTGTGATGTCCCTTACTTAGGGGCTCTTTTTTCTACACAAAATCTCTGATACCACTGTGATGTCCCTTACTTAGGGGCTCTTTTTTCTGCACAAAAGCTCTGATACCACTATGATATCCCTTCGAATATCAAAACAAAAGCTCTGAATTGCTTATCTGAATTTCTACAAAATATCTTCAATTAGATAAATAAATCACAGTATAAACTCTTATTTATTTGCTCATAAGCTTACAATAGAGATCCTTTGTCAAGTATACAAAGAATATTGAAAGTATGGCCTGAATAGCCTGAATATTCTGCAAACTGGGAAAGAATTCTAAATCTAGTTCGTCTCGGCCTACTGTGTAAAAACACAGTCGCCGACATCGGTTATACTACCATCGTCGGTCGATCTATAGTCGTTATCTCGCCGATGTTGGTTGTATGTCGACCGATTCGGTCTCTGTAAGTATCTGTTCGCCGATGTCGATACCTGTACTTTCTGTTGATGCGTACAGATTTTCACGGATCTGTACGAAATTCATACGGCCACTGATATAACACAACTTGTATGCTTGATCCTGATCTGTAGAATTATGGGCTATTACAAAAGATCTATATCTGGATAATTCTTGAATCAAAACCCAAAAATAATGAAAATACCTGTAAACCCTTGTGATAGCTTCTGAGTGAAGTTATCTCTCAAATACCTATAATACTATGATAACTTCTGGGTGAAGTTATCTCTCAATTTGGCAATAGATCAGCTGATCTTTCACAACCTCTGAATCGCACACAATGAAGAGTTGACGTTCTCCACTGCAGATGGAATCCTGGAACCCTTGGCTCAGTCTTCACAGAAGAATTTCTTCAATATCAAAATCAATAATCAATTCATAATTCCAACTCTCTCCCATGAGAAACTCTTATACCCTTCCAAAGGTGTGCTTGCTAAAATTAGATTTCCTCAAATTAGAACATGGGGTTCTAAAATTAGAATTCCTCAAATTAGAACTTGGGGTTCTAAAATTAGAATTCCTCAAATTAGAACTTGGGCTTCTTAAATTAGAATTTGGGTCTTAAAATTAGACCAATTAATTAATAATTAATAATTAATTAATATCTAATTTAAAATTAGACCAAATAATTAATTAATTAATAATTAATTAATAATTAATTAATAATTAATTAATAATTAATTAATATCTAATTTAAAATTAGACCAAATAATTAATATTTGATTAAATCAATCAAATATTAATATCTCCCTCAATACATGTCGGATCCTCGAACCGTCTGAAGCTGGTAAACTAGGGAGTGATTCTGCACATGACCATATCAAAACAAGGGCATTCCGCTGTATGTCAAATATCCCTAAATAATAGGAGCTCAGGCCCAATGTGTCTAAGATAACCTGAATGAGAGGCAACTATAGGAATTCTATAAATCAAAGCCAAGCCAATCTCCATCATGACCCTCTATCCATCCAATCAGCCTACGAAGGTCGCATAATAGGCTAATCATCAAGCTTGTCAATGTCCATGAAAAAGGGGACATGACATTTTACCATCACCTTCATTTCTTATCTAATGATTTATCTTCAAAGTATGATTTTACTTGTTCACATTAGTTTTCATCTTATCTTGAGTTACATTCTCTAGTTCTTCTTTGTATCCAAGACTAGTTCTATCACTTGCATGCTTTTGACCACAAAAATATTGTCTAGATTACTTAATCTCTTTTAAAATTTCATAAATGATTCACCTTACTAGATGTATTTTATAATTCAACTTTTAATGACTCATTTTCAATTACATACCTTAAACACTCATCTTCTCTAGCTTTTAGGTTTGTAGACAGGATTTCCAATTGACCACTGAGATACTTGACCATATCTTCATGCTCCTTAACATCTTCATTAATTCTTGCCTCAAATACAATGAATTACTCCTCATAGTCATTTATTTTATATTTCATCTTATTATTGATATTCTTATCAATCTTAAGTTCTTTAAGAGCATTCATTAATTTAGTCTCATAGTTCACCTCATCTTTATCATCATCTGAATCACTCCAAGTAGACTCCATTTGATGTGAGTAACTACCTTCCTTAGCCATGAATAGGGTTTCATCTTCAATAAGACCATCATATTCATGATCATACTTTGAGTCACTTAATTCACTCTCATCTGATGAGCTATAATTTTCTTTAGTGTAGAGACTCTTCTTGTCCTTGAAGTACTTTTTCTTGTTGTCAAATCTTCTGAAACACTTTTTTCTTTTATCAGACATGAATGATCTCTTATCATCATCATGACCTTGAACATGATCTTCATCATCATCCTTCTTATACTTATGAGGGCACTTATTAGCAAAGCATAATACCTCTCCATAATTTAATCATTTGAGGGGTAGTTTATCCTTATACTTTCTTAAACCTATTTTCAATTTCCTTGAAATCAAAGCAATTAGTTCATCCTCATATATATCATAAATGTCATCCTTCTTGGGTTTGTCACCTTGATACTTATTCTTTTTCTTCATTTCATTCTTGAAAGTTGTTTCCTTCTAATAAGTAGTAAGGGTGCCATGCAATTGATCTATCTTCAATTGGGTAAGATCATGAATTTATTCTATAGCAGATACCTTTGGATAAAACTTAAGGGATAGAGACCATAATAATTTTTGAACTAAAATTACCTCTTTAGGGTTCTCTCCAAGACCTCTAATGATGTTCACAATCTCATCAACTCTCTATAGAAAGGATTCCAAAAAATCTTATAGTTTCATATCGAGACTTTCAAATTACCTTCTATAAGTATGCAACTTAGGAAGATTGACCTTTTAATCTCCTTCATAAATGATTTGGATTTTTTACCATATCTCTTTATCATATTTACAATGGATTACCTTGGTGAACTCAATATCTATAAGACCACAAGTGATGGCATTCATTACTTTAGAATTATTCTCAAATAACTTCTTGTCTATAACACTAGATGGAGGGGTAGTAGGAGAAACATAACCATCCACAACAAATTGAAATACATCAAACCCTAGGGACATAATGTATGTTCTCATCCTTACATTATAAAAATCATAATTAGATCCATTGAACATTGGTGCTTTCTTAGTAGAGAAATCTCCTTGCATTTGATGACTACCCATATTGTACCTTGGATCACCTTCAAGCTATCAAGAATTTAAAAAAGGACCTACTCTGATACCAATTATTAGATCTATAATCCATTGAGGAAGGGGGGGTGAATCAGTGGTGAAAAACAATCCAATTTAATTTTTGAAACCTTCAAATACTTAAGCAATTAATACAATCATTCATGAAGCATGCAAATCATTTATAGCAGTGAACAAGAAGGATAAAGTAATATCACATACATAACACAAGACCTATGTGGGAAACCCTCTTGGGAAATAAAACCCACTCTCAAGTTTGAAAACACTTGGACTACTTATCCTATAAGGTATTCAAAACTAGGGACTAGTCAAGTCCTTTAGACTAGAATTTAGTGAAATAAAAGTTCCACAAGGATCACCAATCCAAAATATTATTAAGTCCTTTTGACCACTTAATGGTAAATTAATTTTGACCCAAAACCTTGATAAAGTAATTTTGACCAAAGGCCTTTAGTGAAATATGTGTTTCACAAGGAGAAAATGACCCTAAGGAAGATCAAGTCCTTTAGACCCTCCTTTGAAATGAACATCTCCACCTTATAACTAATGTATTCAACACTTGATTATGGATCTCTAATTTTATAACCCTTGCACAAACTCCCTCTCTATCTCACATAGGCCTCTCACATAGGCATGCCACAATCTCTCTCTTTCTTAACTCAAACTATCCTTATATGCACACTCAAACCTATTCACACATCCTCAAATTATAAGAGCACTATTATGACATCAAAAATATGACCTATAAATCATACACATAATCAAAAAAACTATTATGATTAACTAATCCAATAAGAACACTACCTATCCTCTCTTCTTTTCTTCAACACATACTCCTCTCACACAAACCACTCACACATCTAGAAACCATCACATTTAGTTTCACTATTTATAGAGCATTCATGAATTATCAAGTCCACAATATTTCTTGTTAGCCACAACACATCCTTTCACTCTTAAGGCATCTTACATGGGTCACACTTAAGCACAAATATCTTTCAAATAATCCTAAGTCACATTTTAGGTCCTATGATGACCCATTCACCTCTTTGACACTTCTTCAAGAAAACTAAAAACATAGGAATAATTTCCAAGTACATGGACCCATGCCACATGATCTATAGGCCCTTCTTAAGTTTTCATATCTATATGCAATCAAAAATGCATCTTATCTATAAATCAATCCTAGTCAATAAGTAGATGTTCATTCACACTTATTATTCTTCATTTCTCTTCTTATAAATGGTTGGAAGTGAACTTGTATATATAGGTGGATCTTAGCCCAAATCCTCCTAGAAATGTTAGCTATATAAGGTTGACCTAGTTGACCCTACATATTTTTGGGGATAATTCACTAGGTCTGAGTTAGGTCAGCCAAAGGGCTAACAAACTCAAAGAGTGAAAAATACCCCTAGACTATACATGGTCAACCCAATTGACTATCCAAAAGGGAATTAAGGAAAAAAAGGAGGATAAAGGATGTAAAAATATTGGAATGGGTAAGTCTGAGTATAATAAACTTAGGGTAAATGGTTTTAGGAGATGAGTGTGTAGATGATAAGTGGAAAAAGGGACAACAATATTATGAAGCACCAATGGTCTACCCACCCCTTTCTCGATACAGCCCTTAAAGTATGCACTTAAAGAGATTGAGACTCAATAGGTTCCTACAAGATATAAAGTGTCAGTAATTAATAAAAGTTTAAAAATAGTGTGTATACGTATACCCCACTTGAAGCTCATCACATGTCATGTAAATACAACATGAGATGGTGCTTCAAGATAGAACATGATAACATATAAAATTGATGATAATTAAAGTGTAGTAAGTAGTAAATAAAATAAATGAAAATATAGAATTGAAAAACACATACCTTAGTGCTATAGATAAAGAAGTAGACTGTAAGAGATGTGAAGGTTAGGAAAACATGTAGAAGTTAGTGAAAAAAATAGCTAAAAATCATTTTTTTTGGAAAATAAGCATATAATAGTGTAAAATATTCTTTACATCATTAAGAATCCAATGCATTTTATGGTTTTGAAAATGGATGAGTAGAAACAAAGATATAGATAAAACAAGGAATGTAATTAAAGAATTAGAATTTTAAAAAGTGTTTTTAAATAAGGGAAAGAGAAGTCATTTTTTTATTTTGACTTGTAAAGGAGATAAAAATAACTTTGAAGACCAAACAAGCTAGGATGGTAAGGAGATGGCAGGATAGATCAGGGGGGCTCTAGGAGTGGCAACAAGTGCATTACAAATATGCAACTATGAATTTTAAGCCAATTTTTTAGTATTTTGTTGAATTAAGTGTATTTTATAAAAGTATAATTTTTAGCATTTGTAGATGTCAAAATGAAGCAAAATTAGATTATATAGGTAGAAAATAGTGAAATAGGAAATGGGTTTAGAGGAATTATGAAGAAAATGGCAAAAGGCCATTGTTTGGAAAATGTAAGGGGTTGGTAGCTAAAAACAACTTGATCAACCCAATCAATCTAGTAGGCTGAAAATAGGCAAAATCCACACTACCAATCTAGTAGGTGTGTTCTGACCCTATACATTTTGTAGACTACCAACCTAGTATAGTTTGGTAACTAATCCAAAAAGTCTAGAATGATAATGCAGTACTAGGGAGGGGAAAATAAGAGGGTTGATTGAGATTTTAAAGTCAACCAAGCCAAAGAAAGAGAAATTTTGGTCAAACTAGGTTGACCAAACAACTAAAATTACACAGAAATACATACAAAAGACCAAAAGAAGGTTAGAATTTCTTGAAATGACCAAGTAAGGGGGAAAAAGACCAAATAGGCTAAAAATAGGTAACAATGAATGAATTAAAGTAGTTTAGGCTTGTTTTTTATTAAAATTTTAAAAAGAATGTATTTTGACTATACATGACATGGAGGATCTAATAAATCTTTTATTTTTTCTTAGTTACACAGATGACATTGATTCTAGAGATTGGTTGATGTGTCTTGGCTACTAGATCTAGTGGAGCATCTGACCATAAGTGATAGAGATAGGTTAGTAGTTGTAAGCCTAGGAGGGATAGTTGATATGTGTCAGATTCCCCTGAGTTAAGATATATTAGTCATGTTCCTTGGATGTTGGGAATGATTGATAAATACCTTTAGATGGGAGGTGGATGGGGATGTGGTAGAGGTATCCATCATGTTAGAGGATGTGCATGCCATCCTAAGGATATCAATGATAGGAGCACTAGTGACTACAGGCATACCATATAGCCTAGAAGAGAGGAGAGCCTTAGTTATGTGGGCTACAAGCTTGAATACAATATTAAAAGGTAAGATAGTATGTTTGATATATATACATCATAGATTATAGATATCTAGAAGGCTATGATAGCACTTTTGACATAATGAGTGATATGTCACATGTCAGATGGTAAAGTACCACTATTCATGGTAGCCTTGAGTAGGAAGATTCTAGAGGAGGGCATACTATATGATCTCAGTTTTTTCATCTAGGTCCAACTTGTATATTATCTATATAAGGTATTGGTCAGAGGGTATAAGTCTATAAGACTGATCATATTATTAATGAATTGGATCTATGATAGGTTTTTGATGTATTAATCAATTGGGTTGCCCTATGTTATCAATGATAGGTCACCTTGAGTGTAGAGATAGATAGAGGACCAATTAGCATGTGTCATATCCCACATATTATCTCTATAGATGATGAGATGTGTAGACATAGTGTGGTAGTCATATGGGCATATAATAGCTACATAGATGAGCTAGTACATATTTATACTAGCTATAATACATGTGAGAGAGCCACGAGGGAGGAAGTGACTAGTGAAACTAGTGATGAGGCTGACACTTGGAGCACATCATGAGTGACCATGGAATAGATGAGCATGAAAGGGAGTAGATTAGGAGAAGAGGGATGCAAAGGTAGTGGCATTAGAGATACCACCACCAACTCCACAATGAGATGAGCTATGACCATTGAATACATGACATCAATAGAGGAATAAGGATTAGGAGAGAGTGGAGACCATCACCATCTTGAGAGACCTTGTAGATGAGATAGAAGAGAGCTAGATGATAAAGAGGCCACTCAGGCATAGACTGAGGTGAACATGGGCCATGATAGCTAGATTTAAGTTAAAGAGGTGACCTATAAAAGAGGTGTTAGGAGGCCACATGGATGGAGAGACTGTGTTAGGTAGTCATGTAGATGGTGAGACTATAGTGTTTGAGACATAGATAGGTAATAAAGATGACTAAATTGTTGTTTAAGTTTTCTTTTTTAAATAAAGATTAAAGGTAGATAGATATTGTGAGATATGACAGTGATCTAATATCTATCTAGGTGTGATTTTATAGGTGTTTTTGAGGATGAGAAAGAGAGATGGGGGTCCTTTATGAGGGGAGAATTCCATGACATCCTAGATGAGATTCTATATCTATATGACCTTACTACATTAGAGGACCCTAGTGTACCATCTACCCTAGCTCAGACGAGCTAGTTCAAATTAGTAGGGGAGGTAGTGAGGTAGATATGAGCATAGAGGGAGAGGATGTAGACACTAGTAGAGATAGATGTAAGTGAGATATAGGCATGGTAGGCCTTGATAGAGGAGAGAACTATGCATCTAGTTATAGTGATGCAAATGACACAATCACATACTATGATGCAAACCTAGTTGACAGAGGCTCATATAGTGACCTAGACCAAGTTGGTACATGCATAGGTATAGATAGTGCATTTATGGTGACATGTAGAGGGATTGAGATCTCAGATAACATCCTTATAACATATTATTTAGAGGAGTCAGACTAAGGCATTGGTAGGTAGTTTGGCTAGGCCATGAGATAGATAGGATGAGACCCAAATATAGAGATAGAGCATTGTATATGGTTGTATTGATGTATCAAAACTCATGAGATGTATATATATGATGTATAATTTTAGCATATTGATGTTTATTATGTATTTTTTCATCATTATGGTTATGGCTATGGATTCTTTGGATATATTTTTTTCTAGCACATGTATTTAGCTATTGTTGTATATGTTATAGGAAATATATGAGATGTGGTTTCTTTTCTAGCATTATTTAGGGCACATGCATGATTAAAAATAAAAAATCAAAAGGAATTGGTAAAATATAATCAATCACAAATTTACTACACACTATTCTAAGTTGGGAAATGTGTAATAACAAAAATTGACTAAGTATAAAGAACCAAGGGACGGTAAAACAAGATGATAAAAAGGAATTCGTTCTTAAACCAAAGTGAAATTAAAAAAAGTAAAATCATACTAAATCATGTTGAGAAGTATGAAAATGATGCAATAAAATGGAATGTATGTAAAAGGGCACAAATTCTATTAAAAAAGTTAATTAATTCAATAAATAATACTAAATCACATTGGGAAGTATAATAAAAAAACAAAATTGGCAAAATATTGGTCTTAAATTGATCATACTAATTCAAGCTGGGAAGTATGAAAAATTCAATAAAGAGTGAAAGAGAAATGGAGTAATCATAAAACACACTAAATCAAGCTTGAAAGCATGTCAATGACGTGTACATTCATAATTAATCACATCTTATTTTATATTTGGCACATGTAATTTTGTTTGTGACTTATATTATTGGAAAATTTTATGATGAACATTGGGTCCTATCCATGGTCTTATATTTTAACTCACAAAAATATCACCACTAGGGTGGAAAAATTGAGATAATCGAGTAACAAAGGTGTGGGTAATACGAACAAAAAATGTGGTAATTTGTGAGGATGGTCAGGTCCCATCTACTTTCTTATGATGAACTCACAAATGAAATCCACAGGAGAGTGATCTATAGATAAAAAAATATTTCTCAAGAGGAAATATGAGGGGTATAGAAAATGAAAAAGTAGTATAAAAATCAAGAATTAAGCATCTTATGAGAAGACCTTGGAAGGAAAAAGGCATACTAAGGACATGAGAAGACATTGAGTGAATATTGACCATCAATGTAGAAAGGAAAATTTTTCATTATAGACACAAAGATTTTTAGGCATATAAGTGTGATACTAATATTAAATCATGAAGGTAGATTGGTAAAATAAAAGGAAAATAGACCTACTTTCCCATGACATGTTCCCCATTCTTTAGGACCCCTTATATATCTATTGGTTTGCTACAAAGATTGGGTACTTGCATGAGAATTTAGGTAGAACTAGAATATTTTTTATTGTCCTCTTCTAATCTACTAGCCTACCATACCCCAAAGGACTTTGGCTCCACCGTGAGGCCAAATATGGAGTTTGAGAATCGACTAGAAGAAGGAGATGTGATTTGAATCATGTTTTTTAGTGTGATTTGAATTTTAAGAATATTTGTGCCTTTTATATTATTTCTTTTTGTAAAATGATTTAGCTTTTAACTTTTTATGGATTTCAAATATTCCTCCTCCATACATATTTGTAATTACCAATCATGATAGATGTAGTGATACACATGAGTGAGATATAGGATAAGTATAAAGGAAGCTAAGTAAATAGACACAAATACTAACTACGACACTTAGGATTAACAATTAACTAACATGTGATCTCAAGTCTAAAATATGTATATTTTTAGTTTGCAAAAAAGGAAGAAGGGAGAAAGGAGATCCAAAGGTGGATTGGTTAAAGTAAAGTATAATGAGATACACTATTTTCTAACTGGTCATATGGTAAAAGGAGATAAGGACCAAAGGGAATAGGGTTTGTATAACAAAGTCACAATGATAATTATCTATGAAAAATAGAGATAATAAAGAAAACAATCATGAAGACACAAGAAGAGGGTCTTGAGAAAAAAATATTAAATAAATAGAAAGCAATGATAAAGAAATACAATTTTATGCAAAGATAAATGACAATATAGGCAAGATATAGTACTAAATAGTAAAGAATCACCATATAATAAAAATGTGAATTTGACACAACATCAAATGATGTAATGAATAGACAAGAATTAAATTGGAGCACACACCCAATAAATATGAAAATTTAAAGGCACCATGCATGTTATCATAAGTAATAATAAATATAACCACACACCTTATCTAAGACATCCGATAAATCTCTATGAAGATGGTTATGAAATGCTACTATTATCTCATCAATCTTCAATGAAAACTAGGAAAAGACTTCTCTTCTAATCTCCTCAATTTAAAAAGTAAGAATGCTTGATGGTTCATGTTAAGGAAAATTAGGCAAGGGATGCTCAATATAATACATGAGAATGGGCTCTATAAGAGATTTAGGAATCATTAATGGAGAAGGATCCACAAGTGAATGAAGGTCCATAGGTGGAGGCACAAAAGGTGAGAAAGGGATCATAGGAGAGGATACAACCACTGGAGGTGGAGCCATGGGATAAGAAGGAGAATTATTTTTATGAGAATGACCTATGGGAGGAATATAATAAGGTTTGAGAATAGCTACAAGGTGATCTTTAAGAAGTTGTTGAAGGATGCAATAATTATATGTGTGATGGGTGTCATATTGGTACCATAAACAATATACCTCACAATAACTAGGTATATATTTAGGTAGAACCTTCAGGGGAGGCATGAATTTGTATAAATAAAGAGAATAAGGATGCAAAGTATCAATATATTGTTGTAACTTGAAATAATGGGTAGAATAATTATTATATATCCCAAGGAAGTAAATATACACTTGTGAGTGGTCTTATGAGAATCACTCAAAGAAGGAGGTATAATGGGAGTGGAAGAAACTAGGGAATAATCATAAGCCCATTTAGTGGGAAACAAAACCATCTTAGGCAAAGGAGGTAAACCATCACCAAGAGAAGGTGGTGATGGAGGAGGAATAGAACTAGACTCAACGAAAGGAACAATGGGATGAGAAGTAAGGGTAGGCTCACTAAAAGTAGGAGTGGGCACATGCTCAACTATAGTAGGATCATGAATAGGCTATGATAAGGGCTCTATTGATGGAGGAGTAGGATCTAAAGTAGGTCTAAATAGGGTTTCACTAATATCAGGAGTAAACTAACTATGATGATCAAGTAACCTAGTAAAGTGGTAAGGCCTTGTCATAATATGATCTATGAGCATACTCCTATGAGGATCCTTAGAAATTGAAGGTGTTGGTGTCATATCTACCCTATTATAAAGAGGAAAAATACTAAAATTAGGAACTATAAATGAAGGTAGGAAGATACATGAAAAGACTCAAGTAAATAAGAATGATTATATATAATCTTGACATCACAAGCCTGTACAAGACCACATAAAAGTGGATCATATAAGGAATAACCATCATCATAATCTAGGGTATGAAGATTAATGACACAAGTAGGGATGACCTTATCATTAAAAGAAGTGTGGTGAATATAATTACAAGTCTTAGTTAATACTATGGTAATATCATCACAAGGAGGCTTACAAGAATGAGGTTGAAAGGAAGCAGGGAGCTACGAGATGAGATGAGGTGAGAGATTAGAAGTTTTAATATTTAGGTTAATCTCATTAGGCTTATCATCATCAGAATATAAGAGGTTAGGGGTAATTTTCCCAATAAGTTCAAGATGCCCATTGTAACCTCAAGTTGAATTAATAGGAAAATTAAGATGACGTGACTCATAGAATGAAATAATAGGAAAAGGTTCAAGAATAGCAATCTTGAAGACACCACGGTCTTAGAATTGTTTAAAATTATAAGTATTAGTGTCACCTTAAATCCTATAAATGGCTTCATTATGAGTTAATTTAATGCATTGGTAGGAAAAATAAATAATAGCTCTCATATAGTGAGCCTATGGCCTAACAAGTAAGATATTATAAGAAAGGGGAAAGTTAAACATCATCACCTTCACATGAATGGTGATAATTGGGATAGTAATGGGAAGCCACACATAACCAAGATGAGGTATTTACCTTCTATCATATCATTGGTAGGTGTTATGTGAAGACTTGAGATTATATTATAAATATCCAAGGGTCTTAATAAAGTCAAGAGAGGCAATCCAGGTGTTGGAACCCTTGTCAATAAATGCACACTTAAATTTGATATCAACTATTTGAACACTAATTAATAAGGGAGGATCATTTTCATGAAGTAAAATATCATTAGTAATCATAGACACTATGGGAAATTTTAAGGAAAGAGAAGTGTCTATAGTTTTGTCAACATTGATAGACATCTCTTCACATTATTGTAATATACTATCCTCAAATCTAGATAAGGCTACCTCACATCCTACTAGGGGAGCATGAGGGACATTCATCTCAAATAATAGTTTCATAAGATGGTTTTTATGATGGGGATAAGTCCTTATAAGCTCAAGGAACACAATTTGGGATGGGATATTAATGATTTCTATGATGGGATCCCACTCATCATAACCCATAATAAGGCTTTTAGATATAGGTGCATAATGATTAAGGAGGTCCTTGGAAGGAGGATCTAAAGTACATTGGAATTTATTTTGGTAAGAAGAAGAATATTTAGAACAAGGTTTAAAATCATGTTGTGATGATGAAGTAGTTAATTCATGTTGATTTTGATAATTGGTAGAAGAAGTGTTAGTATAAATTTGAATGTCATTAGTGTTAGAAGATGATGGAAGAATGGTAGAAATAGAAAAGGAAGTGTTATCCAAGGGAGAATAAAAAATTGAATCATCAAAAGTAATGAAGTCATCTTGTCCCAACTCATTTAAATTAGTTATAAAATAATCCTGGATAACATGATATGTTATAAATAAAGGAGTGTAGATAGGTTGAGAATCAATAAAACAAATCGCCCTTCACATATTAGCCATGATAACCACATTCTCTTTAGAATTTGGTTCAACAATACTTTATAAATTATTTATGGAAGGGGTGGATTTGTCTTGATTGTCTTGGATAGGTTGATGATTAGGAACAAGGTCTTTATAGATAGCTAAATGAGCATTTGCTTGATTTAAGGCTTAAGTTTTATCATGTGATTTATAATACTTAAAAGCAATTCCATAATCCTTTTTATGCTTTTTGATGATATAATCATGATCAAAATTATGATCAATAAGAAATTCCATAGATAAATTATGAAGTTATGTATAGGTCTCATGAGAATGACCCCAACTAGCATGAAACCAACAAAACTTATTTGGATCATACCAATATTTCATAGGATGAGTAGGGTCAAGATAACATGGAAGAGGCATAGGTAGATGCTTAATAAATTTATTTGAGATAGATATTTATGAATGTTAATGTTTTTTGGTGAAGATAAGTGAGGATTGGTATATTGTTGATAAAGAGGGGCTAGTTCTGATGAAGTGATAGGAATGACAACTTGAACATTATGAATGGTGTCATAAGAATCTATAACACCATCATTGGTAACATTTCAATTTTTATTTTTAAGTAAGAGATGAGGACCTGTAGAAGGTTAGGGTGGCTCTAATTTAAGCATAAGGAAATATTGTCATTTATCTTGGTCAATAGCCTCTTACAATGCATGAAGAGAAAGAGTATAGACCTAATATTGAATTTTAAGGAGAAGGGAATTTGTAAAGAGATGGAAAATATTGTCATCAACCATGTTATGTTCAAATTTGTTTGATAAAGTTTTCCACCTTTTAATAAAGGCTTGAGCATTTTCATTTTCAAGTTGTTTTCAATTTATGAAGTGGGCTAAAATGTTTTTAGTAAGGTCACTAGTTTTGAATTCTTGAACTAAAGCATTCACTAAATCATCCAAACTTGAAATGGAATTATTTCTAAGTTGGTTGTAACAATCCAAGGAATCACCTGTGAGGATTTTGGATAAGAGTTTGGTAGTGTTAATTTTTTTCAATTTGATCCAATCCTTATAAATATTTCCAAATGTTTTAATATGAAGGGTGGGATCAGTTGATCCATTATAGGAAATTGTAGGTGTGATAGCTCCAATATTAATGTTAGCAATTTGAGTAGTGAGAGGTTAATTTTGGATATTCTTAATGGCTTTGTTGACTAAATGAGGTTGAGTAATGATATTTCCTTGAGAATATCAAAGAAGAGGAGGGGGAACATTCTAGTTATGTATACCCTAAGTTAATTGGTTAAGGATGAGATTGAAGATGAATAAGGTGGTTTTGCATTCTTAGCGTTTGATTTATGTTATAAGCTTTAAAGGTATTCATTTGATTGAGTGTTTGTAACAATAGTTGATGTTTTTTATTATCATTTTTATAATTATTAGAGTTATTATTAGTGTATTTGGAATCACTATTGGTTTTGATAGGAGCTTGGGAGGAATTATGAGAATGTAAGGCACTAGTGGAAAAATTTACTTGTGTAGCAAAAGATAGACTAGTGAATGGTTGAGAAGAAGAATCACTAGTAAAATGATTACCTTGGGCATAAGATGATGCACTAGTGGAAATATTAAAGAAATTGGATCTTATGAGAGGCCAATTAGATGTAGAACCTGCCATGTTAGTGGATATACTAGGCATGAAGGTGGAAGAAGTTAGAGAATAAGAGGTCATGGTATGAGAAGGGGTCATGATAAAAGGAAGAGGTTGAGAATAAAAGAAAGTGGTACCCCAAAATATAGTTGAGAATGTATGAGTAGGTGAATGAGGCTCTTCAACTTGACCACTAATCATAAGATTGTAAATAGTAGAAGGATCCTTTCCTCAATGTTGAGGAAAATTAGAGATAAAGAAGAGAATTTCGGGGGTATGATCTAATTTGGTTTAGTAGTATAAATAAAAGAGAGGATTACACTAAAAATAGATATTAGGATGGGTACCATAGTTCATTATGCAAGTGGAAATATGAACATTACTAACATTCAAGAGAGGATCCCTACTCTGTCTATGGGAGACCCTATGAGGGTTGGTAAGATTCATCATGTCTGATGACTACAACATAGAATTATCATTAAAAAAATTCCATGATGAAGGGAAACAAAGAGAGATAAGAAATCAAGAAAATAGGGGATGACAAAAATAGTATAGGGTCAACTAGGTCAACCTAACATAAAAATAAGGTCTACAAACTATACAGGTCGACTGGGTCGATCCAATATAATGAAAAGGGATTGAAAAAAGAGGAAATAGGGTTTGAAAACTATACAAGGTTGATCTACTATAGTGAAAAGGGGTTGGAAAAAGGTATAGGGTTGATTGGATTGACCTGATACAATAGAGAGGGAAATTTAAAAAGCCTATGATAGATTTGTGGACTAGAAAAAGATAAATTTTTCAAGTAATTTAAAAATAAATAGTTGAAAGGAAACAAATAGTCAATTGGATTAATGCTAGCCAATCCAATTGAAGCACATAACATAAAACCTTACACCAACATTGGCTAATGAAAGTTTTTACAATACAAAATATAATTGAGAAAAAAGAAAGAAATCAACTTGGAAAGTAAAGAGATAATTAATTGGTTAACTTGAATGTAATTAGATTATTAAGATGTGATTTTAAATGTGATGGGAAGTTGGCTATAAATAAATAACTAAATGGAAATCTAAGTATGGTTTTAGGTAGTTTGGGCTGAAAGGAACTATAGTAGAAATGATATAGGCTTAGTATTGGGGCTTACCCCCTCACTTGACACACCATAGTGATAAGGGTGTAAGTTTATTAGATACAATATACCATTAACCATGATTTATACTTAACCAGAGTATCATGTCAGCTTCCTCCTTGGTGATTAAATCTAAGTAGGTTGGCCTTCGGTGGACAAGTGTTAAAATGCTTGTTTAGATTTTTTGATTTATTCATGTGTGTATGAAATATAAAATAGTGAAACTAAATGATTAATATAAACTACCTAAATAAGCTATGTGATCTATTATAATCATGAAAGTAATAAGAAAAGAAAGTGTGAGCTAATCACTAGTATATAAGGTTAATTCTAATTTTGAAACAAGGTACAATATTGATATGGTCAATAATATATGCATAAAATACAAAATAGGGTCGACAGGGTTGATCCTATATTGTGGAAGTAAGGTCTGAAAATGAATAGGGTCAATAAAGTTGACTTAGTTATCTAGGAAGTACACATAACACAAAACTAGGTTAGTAGTGTCAATTTAGTTGACTATGCAAGGGAAGTTTTAAAGACTATAAAATATGAAAGGAAAGACTATAAAATATGAGATAAAGAGATGAAAAGGAACCTTTGTGGATTAGAGATGCAAATAATGAAGATTGTTATTCAAGAACCTTAACATATACTTGAAAATTCTGCTAACTGGGTCAACTGGGTTGATCAGGCTTTATAGAAACTTGTTGTTGAGTGCTTGAAATGTATAAGGTCAATTAGGTCAACCTAGTATGTTTAACATGATATTTTAAAATGTAAAGGGTTGATTGGGTTGACCTAGTAGTTTAGATTAGATGTCTAGAAATGTAAAAAATTGTAATAGGTTGACATGATCGATCTAATAACATGTACCTAAAAAACTATATAAAGAAGTTAGATATTGGGTTTTCAAAGTCAATCCAATATGGAAAATATATAATAAAAATAATGATGAAAGAATGAAATAATATGAACAAATCCTATAAGGGTTAGTTCACATTGGGTTCACCAAAATATATATAATCAGAAACACATCATGTCTATGAATGATCCCTGGCTCAGAGAAGATAGAGCATACCTACACTTACAAATGGGGATACATTTATTAAGTGGGAGTGTGACCAAGATGGGGATCTACTAGAGCTAATTAGGGGATAAATTATCACAATGCACCATGATAGGAAGCGTTTCAAATCCTAAAATCTAAAATAATCATGCAATAACCCTAAAAGAATCATAGGTTTAATGTTCACTCTATTTTAATAAACAAGAAAGCAAATATAATCTAGTGCACACCAAAGCTTGTGGCACAAAGTGGGGGTTATAAAAAAACAAAATAAATTAAATATTCATAAAAAACATATACTTACATCAATGTATATAGAATCCTAATGCATGGAAGAAATAAGCACAAATACATTATCTATCTACTATTACAAAGGAGAAATAAAGTTAGGAATACTTACCTTGAATACGAACCTGTCAAGCCTCAATCTCTCCCTTGGATAAGGTACTTAATAAGAGATTGTTATGGTATGTAAGGATAATAAAGACAAATCATATCTAGGATATATAACCTATCTATGCATCCAATAAACTTCTCCACAAGATAAGATCTGTATCTCCAAAGAAAGTATGAAAACCTAAGCTTTATTCCTCAAGTAGAATGGTGAATAAGAGATGTTCGTTCATACTTATTCTTCTTCACTTCTATTTTTAAAAATGGTTAGAAATGAACTTATATATATATATATATATAGGTGGATCTTTCCCCAAATCTTCCTAGAAATGTTGGCTATATAGGGTCGACCTAGTCGACCTTGTATGTTTCCAAGGACAATTCACTAGGTCTGAGCTACATCAATCAAAGGGATAAAAAACTCAAAGAGTGAAAAATACCCCTAAACTATACGAGATTGACCTAGTTGACCTAGTACAACTAACTATCCAAAAGGCAATTAAGGTAAGAAAAGGAGGATAAAGCATGGCAAAAGACAGGAATAGGTTAGGCTGAGAATAATAATATTAGGATAAATGGTTATATGATATGAGTGTGTAGATCATAAGAATCAAAAGGGACAATAATCTTATGAAGCACCAATGGTCTACTCACCCCTTTCCTAGTGCACCCCTTAAGGCATGCACTCAGAGAGATTGACACTTGATAGGTTTTTATAAGATAAAAAGTGTTAGTATTCAATAAAAGTTTTAAAATATTGTGTATAAAATATCAATATTATAACCCTTCTATTAACAATCAATTAGCTCAAAAACCTTTCTATATACATAGTCATTATGAATGAAAACACGATCAAATTTTAACCCTTTATTCATACTACATATGATCATTCAAACATTTATAATGCACATAGATTCTTCTCATAGAGTCTAAAACATAATCTAATATCTAGTTTACCTTTAAACATCAATATACCAACAAGCACAACTCAAATACCCTTCTCAGGTTACTTGTAGAACATGCACAATCACATAGTCAAATTTGAACCTTCATAATTTTGAATATGCATAATTTCAAACCTTAAAATCTTTATTTATACATGAAACTTGGAGTCCTCTATAAATTTTATTTTTACACCATGATCAAATTATTCATAGATCAAAATATGTATCATAACAACTAATCACTAGTTTTTCCTTCACAAATTTGAATTTTTAAATCCAAAGGGTCACAATTAAGCTTCGGTCACTTAAAAAGCATATCATGCCCTCACATATTATATTAAATACACACTATTGATTTTATTTAAAATTTAACTCATATTTTTCCACTTCCTAATTTTTAAACTATTAAAATTTGACCTCATCTCATGTAATCTTGACCACATACGCACCATTAATCTCCTATATGTAGCTTGGTCTTTATCTGTGTTAATCATTAGACTCCTTGAAATTATCTTGATCAATACACACCATTGATCTATATATGTATGAACATGATTTCACCATTATATCTTAAAAGAAGCTTGATCTTTACCTCTACTCAACATTAAACTTTGAACACTTTTCCTCATCTCGTTGCTTCTTGACACCTTGGAACAAACATGCTCCATTGATGCTTTGTAAGGAGCTCAATCTTAAAATTCCTTAACCATTGAACACTTTGAGTCATTAAAATTAACAAACACCATATATTTTGATATTTAAAAATGCCTAGGAGTAGTTGGATCTCCATTTTGTCCTCATCTTTACCCTTCACAAATTTGGCTAAGTATGGGGACCATTGCAATCTACCTAGAAGGCCATTTTAACTCCTTAATAAATTTTACCTCGATCAATCTCATGACCTAAAAATTGATCCATATGATCTCCTCATATAATAAAATCTATTCATGTATTAATTTTATCCTATAACCTTTATTTATGCAATATATAACTCTATTAATCTTCTCACTCATATTTTTCTACCACAAAGCCAACTATGTCAAAAACTATCTAGAATGCCAACTTTACACATGCATATCTTTTGATGAAATTCATCACATGACCTAAAATTTAGAAAAAAATAACTAGGCATAAAATTTAACAAACCCATATGATCAACTTAGTCTGAAACTAACACATGTTCAAAATAGGACTACATCAAAATGCCTACTCAGATTTTCTTGCCACAAGAAAATTTGACTATGGGAAAACATTGTCAAACTACCTGGGAGCCCAAATTTGTACTTGCATATATTTTGTCATGCTTCATCACATGACCTAAAATTTATCACATATAAACTAGACATAAATGTGATCAAAACCATATGACCAACTCCCCTTGAATCATTCATAGGTGGAAATGATGATGTCAACAAATTGCCTACTCAAATTTTTTGCGACTAGACCCAAAATGTCTAGATGCAAATAATGATCAACCACATAAAATGCACTCATGCAAAAAATAACTAAAATCATATAAAAAATCTTATAGGATACCTTTCACATTATCAATACTTCAAAATCATCCCTAATCATCTCTAGACAGTCAAACTCTGAAGATCAACCAAGCCTACTTCAAGCAAACTAGGATAAGCATATTGCACACTTTGTCATTGTCACTGATTCTATCAAGGCACTTTATCCACTCACTTGGATACTTATATGAAATAACTATGACATCATTGAAAAATATCCAACATGCATCTAATGATTCTAGTTCACTTTTCTTCTTCTTGCCTCCCATCTTTGAAACTATCATTGTTTTCTCAAAAACTTGATTACACTATGAAAAATGGAGATCAAAATTACACAGTGTATAGAGGAAGGAAATAAATTAGGGATATGATGTAATAATGGACAACATAAATAATGAATAAAAGATCAAGATATATCATGAAATTATGTAGACAATTATGGTGACCACTTTGAAACATGAAAGATTTAATGGGAAAGCACTTTTTTAATCATTATCAATGGCATGGTATAAGGGGTCATAATTGAGAGAACTTGAAGTAATATCCATAATGATTTTTTCATCATATCATATCTTGTTGAAAATGTCCTTTTAAAACAACATCACATCAAATATTTTTGAAAAAAATATTTTTAAAACAACTTCACATCAAATCTTTGAATGCAAAGATGATGATGGCTTCATCACATCCACGTGGCATCACCAGAACTTGTCCATGTGAAAGTATTAACTTCTTAATGATCATACATGCATGACATAAAATATAAAATGCCTAATATTTCAAGAATAAATAAAAATGTACATCTATTATATGGATTCATGTCTATCTCCAAACTTTATCATGTGTCATACAAGGATAAACAAGTTTTAGAAGATAGGTTAGTTGATAATAATTCATATTTATTACAAAAAATTCTTCTAAAAAGTGCCATTTTTGGTTTTTACCTTTCAATAGTTTTTTTAATTTTTAATTTTTATACTTTTTTATTTTCTCAATTTTTATATTTTTTATTATTATTTTGAGATTTGAAGAGAGGATAACCACCATTTAATAGTTTTCAACACTTCTCCTTTATTAGATATTTGTACAA
Source organism: Torreya grandis (assembly GCA_037957365.1). Classification (NCBI taxonomy): domain Eukaryota; kingdom Viridiplantae; phylum Streptophyta; class Pinopsida; order Cupressales; family Taxaceae; genus Torreya; species Torreya grandis. The sequence continues at coordinate 221,487 of JARHVA010003044.1, forward strand.
AGATCATTTATCCTTAGTGGAAGAACCAAGTTATTCTACAAGGTCAAAGTGGTCTTGATTCTGCTCAATAAATTCTTCCTTGCTAAGAGGTATTTTTCACACCTTAATCTTGTAACCATTGACTAAAAATGTCCTTTGGTCACCATCAATTGGTTGAAGATATAAAGAGCCATTATTGAAAATTGTTTTGATTAGGTATGGTCCTAACCATCTTGTCCTAATATTTCCCATAAAATTATTGAATTTAGAATCAAATATAAGTGCCCAATTACCCTCTTGGAACTATCTTTATCTAATGTGAGTATCATACCATTGCTTTCACTACTTTTGGATCATGTTAGTTTGAGTGAGTACATTCATTCTCAGTTCATCCAACCCACTTAGTTACATGATTCTTTGTTTTTATGCTTCATCAAGATCAATTACCAGATCATATATTGTCTTCAATGTATACAATTCAAATTCTATTGGTAAAAAATGTTTCTTTCCATACACAAGTTCATATGGAGAAAATCATGTGGTTATTTTCCATGTTGATGCCTAAATTACTTGAGGTACTTTATTTGCCCAATATTTTATATTTTTTTTCAATATTTTCATTAGAATATTTTCCATCTCTTGGTTAGTGACCTCAATTTTCCCATTAGCTTGGGGATGATATGGTGAGGATTTCTTGTGATTGATTTGGTATAGTTATATAAAATCCTTGATCATATTGGATATGAATTAGTGTCCTTGATCTAAAACAATATATTTAGGGTCTCTAAATCTTATCATGATCTTATGATATAGGAAATTAGAAACCATTTCCTCCCTAACAAACGTGAGTGCATGTACTTCATCCCACTTAGTAACATAATCAATACAAATTTATAAATATTATTTTCCTTGAGATGGTGGGTTGATTGGTCTAAAAAAATCCAAAACCTATTTTTAAATGGTTCTAAACTTAGTTGAGGATGGAGAGGAATTTCAGAGGATAAATTAGGCTTACCCATCCTTTGGCAAGGATCACATTCCCATACAAAACTTTTATAGTCTTATAAAGAGATGGCTAGGAATAACCTACACCAAGGATTTTATGCATGGTCACTTTTGGTGAATAATTTCCTCATCCTAGTTCACTACAGTATGATCTTATGACGTTATACTTTTGATCTTATCTAACACACCTATGAATTACATGATCATGTCTAGTTTTAAACAACCTGCTTTTACACCATCTTAAATGAGAATTAGCTCTAACCAAATGATTTATTTCTTTCAAGGTAAAGGAATGAGGAAAATTCCATGTTTACAAGTAATTTTCCATGTCTATAAATCATGAGGAGTATGTAGATATATAAAATAGCTATTCATGTTGGAAAGAATCCTCCATAGGTTTATCTTTGTCTATAGTGATCAATCTAGACAAAAAGTCAAAAAAACATTATACTTTCATGGTTTGTATATGATCGTAATGTCAAATTATTACAACAATAATATCCATCTAATTATTCTCCCACCTACTATTGATTTATTAATTTAGTACTTAATAGTTGAATGATGTGTATAGATAAATACTTGATAATCAGTAATTTAATTCCTAAACTTGTTTATAACATAAATAATATCAAGATTCTTTTTGATATAATAAATGGCACCCATCTTTCCATCCTTATCTCTTTGTCATAGAACTATTCCTAATTCATTATTAGAAGCATCGATATGGATATGAAAAGGCTTTTCCCAATTAGGTCCTTTCAAGACTGGAGTAGTCATGAGTTTATTATTTAATTTTTCAAAAGCTTATTGACACTTATCATTCCATACAAATTATCTATCTTTTGTTATCAAAGAAAGCATAAGTGAAACTATCTTGTTGAATTCTTCAATAAATCTTTTGTAATATCTTACATGATTGAGAAAAAATTTAACATCTATTTGTGTTTATGGAATGGGGAGATTATAAATTACATCAATATTTTTAGGATCTACTTTTATTCATTGAGAAGATATATGATGTCCTAAGACCATCCCTTCATAAGCCATTATGATGCACTTTTCATGACTCAAAGATACTTGGTGTTACTCACATATAGTAATTAATTTAGCCAAATTATTTAAATATTCATCAAATTTAGTACCATGGATAGTGAAATCATCCATGTACACTTCCACACAATCATTTTAAAGATCATAAAAGATTGATAACATTGGTCTCTAAAAGGTAGGAGGTGCCTTACACAATCTAAAAGGAAGGAATATATAAGCATATGTTCCTCAGGGGTAGGTAAATACATTTTGTATCTTGATATTCAGGGGCTATTATGATTTTATTATATCTATTGAATCCTTATAAGAAATAAAGTATTGGTTTTCTAACAAATTATATAAAACTTTATCAATAAAAGGAAAGGGAAAGTAGTCTCTTATAGTGGATTTATTCAGTTCTCTATAGTTTGCACAAACTCTCCATTTTCCATTATTTTTAGGCATAATGACTAGTGGTGAAACCCATTGAATATTAGGTATAGGATAGATAAAACCAACTTACAATAATTTTTCTCTCCTTCATTATAATTTCTTTCAAGGTTGGGTTAATTTTCCATTATGATTGTTTGAATAGTCTAACATCTTCAGTGTAGATGTGATGTGTACAAACACTAGGATGTATTCCTTTCATATCACTGTAATCCCAAGAAAAATATTTTGTGTGTTTTACTAATACATAAAACACTTTTCTTTCCTACCGATCAGTTAACCAACTGTTGATATTCAATATTTTACTAGATTGGATTACAATTTGTTTAGTGCCCAAAATAATGAAATTTAATTATTTATTTTCACTCATCAAGGAATTAAAGCGAACTATGTCAAAAACTATCTAAAATGCCAACTTTACACATGCATATCTTTTGATGAAATTCATCACATGACCTAAAATTTAGAAAAAAATAACTAGGCATAAAATTTAACAAACCCATATGATCAACTTAGTCTGAAACTAACACATGTTCAAAATAGGACTACATCAAAATGCCTACTCAGATTTTCTTGCCACAAGAAAATTTGACTATGGGAAAACATTGTCAAACTACCTGGGAGCCCAAATTTGTACTTGCATATATTTTGTCATGCTTCATCACATGACCTAAAATTTATCACATATAAACTAGACATAAATGTGATCAAAACCATATGACCAACTCCCCTTGAATCATTCATAGGTGGAAATGATGATGTCAACAAATTGCCTACTCAAATTTTTTGCGACTAGACCCAAAATGTCTAGATGCAAATAATGATCAACCACATAAAATGCACTCATGCAAAAAATAACTAAAATCATATAAAAAATCTTATAGGATACCTTTCACATTATCAATACTTCAAAATCATCCCTAATCATCTCTAGACAGTCAAACTCTGAAGATCAACCAAGCCTACTTCAAGCAAACTAGGATAAGCATATTGCACACTTTGTCATTGTCACTGATTCTATCAAGGCACTTCATCCACTCACTTGGATACTTATATGAAATAACTATGACATCATTGAAAAATATCCAACATGCATCTAATGATTCTAGTTCAATTTTCTTCTTCTTGCCTCCCATCTTTGAAACTATCATTGTTTTCTCAAAAACTTGATTACACTATGAAAAATGGAGATCAAAATTACACAGTGTATAGAGGAAGGAAATAAATTAGGGATATGATGTAATAATGGACAACATAAATAATGAATAAAAGATCAAGATATATCATGAAATTATGTAGACAATTATGGTGACCACTTTGAAACATGAAAGATTTAATGGGAAAGCACTTTTTTAATCATTATCAATGGCATGGTATAAGGGGTCATAATTGAGAGAACTTGAAGTAATATCCATAATGATTTTTTCATCATATCATATCTTGTTGAAAATGTCCTTTTAAAACAACATCACATCAAATATTTTTGAAAAAAATATTTTTAAAACAACTTCACATCAAATCTTTGAATGCAAAGATGATGATGGCTTCATCACATCCACGTGGCATCACCAGAACTTGTCCATGTGAAAGTATTAACTTCTTAATGATCATACATGCATGACATAAAATATAAAAAGCCTAATATTTCAAGAATAAATAAAAATGTACATCTATTATATGGATTCATGTCTATCTCCAAAATTTATCATGTGTCATACAAGGATAAACAAGTTTTAGAAGATAGGTTAGTTGATAATAATTCATATTTATTACAACAAATTCTTCTAAAAAGTGCCATTTTTGGTTTTTACCTTTCAATAGTTTTTTTAATTTTTAATTTTTATACTTTTTTATTTTCTCAATTTTTATATTTTTTATTATTATTTTGAGTTTTGAAGAGAGGATAACCACCATTTAATAGTTTTCAACACTTCTCCTTTATTAGATATTTGTACAAAGATCATTTATCCTTAGTGGAAGAACCAAGTTATTCTACAAGGTCAAAGTGGTCTTGATTCTGCTCAATAAATTCTTCCTTGCTAAGAGGTATTTTTCACACCTTAATCTTGTAACCATTGACTAAAAATGTCCTTTGGTCACCATCAATTGGTTGAAGATATAAAGAGCCATTATTGAAAATTGTTTTGATTAGGTATGGTCCTAACCATCTTGTCCTAATATTTCCCATAAAATTATTGAATTTAGAATCAAATATAAGTGCCCAATTACCCTCTTGGAACTATCTTTATCTAATGTGAGTATCATACCATTGCTTTCACTACTTTTGGATCATGTTAGTTTGAGTGAGTACATTCATTCTCAGTTCATCCAACCCACTTAGTTACATGATTCTTTGTTTTTATGCTTCATCAAGATCAATTACCAGATCATATATTGTCTTCAATGTATACAATTCAAATTCTATTGGTAAAAAATGTTTCTTTCCATACACAAGTTCATATGGAGAAAATCATGTGGTTATTTTCCATGTTGATGCCTAAATTACTTGAGGTACTTTATTTGCCCAATATTTTATATTTTTTTTCAATATTTTCATTAGAATATTTTCCATCTCTTGGTTAGTGACCTCAATTTTCCCATTAGCTTGGGGATGATATGGTGAGGATTTCTTGTGATTGATTTGGTATAGTTATATAAAATCCTTGATCATATTGGATATGAATTAGTGTCCTTGATCTAAAACAATATATTTAGGGTCTCTAAATCTTATCATGATCTTATGATATAGGAAATTAGAAACCATTTCCTCCCTAACAAACGTGAGTGCATGTACTTCATCCCACTTAGTAACATAATCAATACAAATTTATAAATATTATTTTCCTTGAGATGGTGGGTTGATTGGTCTAAAAAAATCCAAACCCTATTTTTAAATGGTTCTAAACTTAGTTGAGGATGGAGAGGAATTTCAGAGGATAAATTAGGCTTACCCATCCTTTGGCAAGGATCACATTCCCATACAAAACTTTTATAGTCTTATAAAGAGATGGCTAGGAATAACCTACACCAAGGATTTTATGCATGGTCACTTTTGGTGAATAATTTCCTCCTCCTAGTTCACTACAGTATGATCTTATGATGTTATACTTTTGATCTTATCTAACACACCTATGAATTACATGATCATGTCTAGTTTTAAACAACCTGCTTTTACACCATCTTAAATGAGAATTAGCTCTAACCAAATGATTTATTTCTTTCAAGGTAAAGGAATGAGGAAAATTCCATGTTTACAAGTAATTTTCCATGTCTATAAATCATGAGGAGTATGTAGATATATAAAATAGCTATTCATGTTGAAGATAATCCTCCATAGGTTTATCTTTGTCTATAGTGATCAATCTAGATAAAAAGTCAAAAAAACATTATACTTTCATGGTTTGTATATGATCGTAATGTCAAATTATTACAACAATAATATCCATCTAATTATTCTCCCACCTACTATTGATTTATTAATTTATTACTTAATAGTTGAATGATGTGTATAGATAAATACTTGATAATCAGTAATTTAATTCCTAAACTTGTTTATAACATAAATAATATCAAGATTCTTTTTGATATAATAAATGGCACCCATCTTTCCATCCTTATCTCTTTGTCATAGAACTATTCCTAATTCATTATTAGAAGCATCGATATGGATATGAAAAGGCTTTTCCCAATTAGGTCCTTTCAAGACTGGAGTAGTCATGAGTTTATTATTTAATTTTTCAAAAGCTTATTGACACTTATCATTCCATACAAATTATCTATCTTTTGTTATCAAAGAAAGCATAAGTGAAACTATCTTGTTGAATTCTTCAATAAATCTTTTGTAATATCTTACATGATTGAGAAAAAATTTAACATCTATTTGTGTTTATGGAATGGGGAGATTATAAATTACATCAATATTTTTAGGATCTACTTTTATTCCTTGAGAAGATATATGATGTCCTAAGACCATCCCTTCATAAGCCATTATGATGCACTTCTCATGACTCAAAGATACTTGCTGTTACTCACATATAGTAATTAATTTAGCCAAATTATTTAAATATTCATCAAATTTAGTACCATGGATAGTGAAATCATCCATGTACACTTCCACAAAATCATTTTAAAGATCATAAAAGATTGATAACATTGGTCTCTAAAAGGTAGGAGGTGCCTTACACAATCTAAAAGGAAGGAATATATAAGCATATGTTCCTCAGGGGTAGGTAAATACATTTTGTATCTTGATATTCAGGGGCTATTATGATTTTATTATATCTATTGAATCCTTATAAGAAGTAAAATATTGGTTTTCTAACAAATTATATAAAACTTTATCAATAAAAGGCAAGGGAAAGTAGTGTCTTATAGTGGATTTATTCAGTTCTCTATAGTCTGCACAAACTCTCCATTTTCCATTATTTTTAGGCATAATGACTAGTGGTGAAACCCATTGAATATCAGGTATAGGATAGATAAAACCAACTTACAATAATTTTTCTCTCCTTCATTACAATTTCTTTCAAGGTTGGGTTAATTTTCCATTATGATTATTTGAATAGTCTAACATCTTCAGTGTAGATGTGATGTGTACAAACACTAGGATGTATTCCTTTCATATCACTGTAATCCCAAGAAAAATATTTTGTGTGTTTTACTAATACATAAAACACTTTTCTTTCCTACCGATCAGTTAACCAACTGTTGATATTCAATATTTTACTAGATTGGATTACAATTTGTTTAGTGCCTAAAATAATGAAATTTAATTATTTATAAAATAGCTATTCATGTTGAAAAGAATCCTCCATAGGTTTATCTTTGTCTATAGTGATCAATCTAGACAAAAAGTCAAAAAAACATTATACTTTCATGGTTTGTATATGATCGTAATGTCAAATTATTACAACAATAATATCCATCTAATTATTCTCCCACCTACTATTGATTTATTAATTTAGTACTTAATAGTTGAATGATGTGTATAGATAAATACTTGATAATCAGTAATTTAATTCCTAAACTTGTTTATAACATAAATAATATCAAGATTCTTTTTGATATAATAAATGGCACCCATCTTTCCATCCTTATCTCTTTGTCATAGAACTATTCCTAATTCATTATTAGAAGCATCGATATGGATATGAAAAGGCTTTTCCCAATTAGGTCCTTTCAAGACTGGAGTAGTCATGAGTTTATTATTTAATTTTTCAAAAGCTTATTGACACTTATCATTCCATAAAAATTATCTATCTTTTGTTATCAAAGAAAGCATAAGTGAAACTATCTTGTTGAATTCTTCAATAAATCTTTTGTAATATCTTACATGATTGAGAAAAAATTTAACATCTATTTGTGTTTATGGAATGGGGAGATTATAAACTACATCAATATTTTTAGGATCTACTTTTATTCCTTGAGAAGATATATGATGTCCTAAGACCATCCCTTCATAAGCCATTATGATGCACTTCTCATGACTCAAAGATACTTGCTGTTACTCACATATAGTAATTAATTTAGCCAAATTATTTAAATATTCATCAAATTTAGTACCATGGATAGTGAAATCATCCATGTACACTTCCACAAAATCATTTTAAAGATCATAAAAGATTGATAACATTGGTCTCTAAAAGGTAGGAGGTGCCTTACACAATCTAAAAGGAAGGAATATATAAGCATATGTTCCTCAGGGGTAGGTAAATACATTTTGTATCTTGATATTCAGGGGCTATTATGATTTTATTATATCTATTGAATCCTTATAAGAAATAAAATATTGGTTTCTAACAAATTATATAAAACTTTATCAATAAAAGGCAAGGGAAAGTAGTGTCTTATAGTGGATTTATTCAGTTCTCTATAGTCTGCACAAACTCTCCATTTTCCATTATTTTTAGGCATAATGACTAGTGGTGAAACCCATTGAATATCAGGTATAGGATAGATAAAACCAACTTACAATAATTTTTCTCTCCTTCATTACAATTTCTTTCAAGGTTGGGTTAATTTTCCATTATGATTATTTGAATAGTCTAACATCTTCAGTGTAGATGTGATGTGTACAAACACTAGGATGTATTCCTTTCATATCACTTTAATCCCAAGAAAAATATTTTGTGTGTTTTACTAATACATAAAACACTTTTCTTTCCTACCGATCAGTTAACCAACTGTTGATATTCAATATTTTACTAGATTGGATTACAATTTGTTTAGTGCCTAAAATAATGAAATTTAATTATTTATAAAATAGCTATTCATGTTGAAAAGAATCCTCCATAGGTTTATCTTTGTCTATAGTGATCAATCTAGACAAAAAGTCAAAAAAACATTATACTTTCATGGTTTGTATATGATCGTAATGTCAAATTATTACAACAATAATATCCATCTAATTATTCTCCCACCTACTATTGATTTATTAATTTAGTACTTAATAGTTGAATGATGTGTATAGATAAATACTTGATAATCAGTAATTTAATTCCTAAACTTGTTTATAACATAAATAATATCAAGATTCTTTTTGATATAATAAATGGCACCCATCTTTCCATCCTTATCTCTTTGTCATAGAACTATTCCTAATTCATTATTAGAAGCATCGATATGGATATGAAAAGGCTTTTCCCAATTAGGTCCTTTCAAGACTGGAGTAGTCATGAGTTTATTATTTAATTTTTCAAAAGCTTATTGACACTTATCATTCCATAAAAATTATCTATCTTTTGTTATCAAAGAAAGCATAAGTGAAACTATCTTGTTGAATTCTTCAATAAATCTTTTGTAATATCTTACATGATTGAGAAAAAATTTAACATCTATTTGTGTTTATGGAATGGGGAGATTATAAATTACATCAATATTTTTAGGATCTACTTTTATTCCTTGAGAAGATATATGATGTCCTAAGACCATCCCTTCATAAGCCATTATGATGCACTTCTCATGACTCAAAGATACTTGCTGTTACTCACATATAGTAATTAATTTAGCCAAATTATTTAAATATTCATCAAATTTAGTACCATGGATAGTGAAATCATCCATGTACACTTCCACACAATCATTTTAAAGATCATAAAAGATTGATAACATTGGTCTCTAAAAGGTAGGAGGTGCCTTACACAATCTAAAAGGAAGGAATATATAAGCATATGTTCCTCAGGGGTAGGTAAATACATTTTGTATCTTGATATTCAGGGGCTATTATGATTTTATTATATCTATTGAATCCTTATAAGAAATAAAATATTGGTTTTCTAACAAATTATATAAAACTTTATCAATAAAAGGCAAGGGAAAGTAGTCTCTTATAGTGGATTTATTCAGTTCTCTATAGTCTACACAAACTCTCCATTTTCCATTATTTTTAGGCATAATGACTAGTGGTGAATCCCATTGAATATCAGGTATAGGATAGATAAAACCAACTTACAATAATTTTTCTCTCCATTACAATTTCTTTCAAGGTTGGGTTAATTTTCCATTATGATTGTTTGAATAGTCTAACATCTTCAGTGTAGATGTGATGTGTACAAACACTAGGATGTATTCTTTTCATATCACTGTAATCCCAAGAAAAATATTTTGTGTGTTTTACTAATACATAAAACACTTTTCTTTCCTACCGATCAGTTAACCAACTGTTGATATTCAATATTTTACTAGATTGGATTACAATTTGTTTAGTGCCTAAAATAATGAAATTTAATTATTTATTTTCACTCATCAAGGAATTAAATAGAAACATGTGTTTTATTAACATAATAAGTATAGCTACATCCTTATAAAAGGTTTCACTTATAAAAAGCATATTTGTCAATGGATAATGAAAATCATGTAAAAATGAATTCTGCTTATTTTTAGCCCAGACAACTATGGCTTGTTGAATGTCTTGTGGACCAAATAACATGTTTGGTGAACTTATGGAATTTTTTTAATTCTCAATAATATAGGTATATTCTTCCCATTCTTAACTTTTAATCTTCAGAGCATAGCTAATAGTCTTCAGATCTAAGCTACTAGTCTTCAGAGCTAAGCTATTGATCTTTAGATCTAGGCTTTCCAACTTCAGATTAAAATAGTTAGAATTTAGAGCTAGGATTTCTTGGACTAAATATTATGTTATTTTCTCTTTAAACTCTTTTATTTTTTCTTTAATGGTAACCATGGCTAAAAAAGACATATTAATCTAGTTTTGTTCAAGATAATCCACCCATATTTATTTATAAAGACCCATTGAAGGTCTAGCAAGTGGATAAAGAGATATCTATTTGGTGTGAATTCCATTATAAATTATCATGTTTCTAGATCTATATTCAATTTATGATGAAATTGTAGCTAATCAAGGTCTACAAAGAATGATTGGATATCTTACCCTCTTTGGTTTAGGTTGAAGGATCATGAAATCCATAAGATATTCCCAAGATTATATGGTGATTGGTACATTCTCTATGGTTCCTGTAGGGGTAGAAGTGGATTTATATTCCATTTGTAAGATTTTAATGGTAGGTTGAATCCTTTAAGAGATAAATATTCTACTATGTTGATAGTCATTATGTTTATGATGGCACCAAGATCTACAAGCACATTTGGAATGAACTTGTTCCTAATTATCATAGTCATCACATGAATGATAGGATCTCCATATTTAGGAATGAGTATGTTTCTTTTTAGTAAATAAACAATTTTACTAGATATATAAATTATTTTAGGATACTGCTTCTTTTTTCTTGGTGCTTTGATGCACAATATTTTAATTATTTGATTCAACTTAGGAATATCCTTAATGGATCTTAGTAGTGGATTTTATATCTTGATCTCTTTTAATACATGCATCAATTTAGAATATTCCCTATGTTTATCTTCCTTAAGTCTTAGAGGAAATGGAATAATAGGGGGATCTTGAATTTTGGTTGGTGTGGTTATGGCTTCTACCTTTTCTTTAGTTGGTTCTTCAACTACAAGTGGATCTAGAGTGTTTTCATCACTGGTAATTTTAGTTATGGTAATGGATGAATATCCTAATACCTTTCTTGATCTGAGTTGAACATTATTACATTCAACTATTGAACCTCTTGCAATATTATTTTCTTGACTAGATCCATAAACATGTGTATTTTGCTTATTCTTAGGATTTGCCACTAGTTGGGTAGGTAAATATGGTTAGTTAACCAATTGCTCAATTGGTGGTATATGAGGTTATGAAGGCATCAAGTCCTACTATGGATAAAACCTTATATATGCTTGATATTATTGATTTGATCATTGAGGTGATGACTATTGTACCTAATGTGGTTATTGGTTTTACTGTTGTGTCCAAGATTGTGAAGGATTTTAAGGCATTCCCCACATTTGTGGCATCCATTCTTGAGTAATCCATTGTTGTGGTTATGGTGGTCCCCATAATGGTGGTGTGACTTGTCTAGCACATGGTTTCATCCATGGATTGGGAGGAAATCTTGGGCCAAATTAATTTTAAGGCTAGGAGTATTGATTTCCTTATCTTTAGATAAAGTTCACTTCCTCAACTATATGTGATGCTTTTTTTATTTGGTTTATTATAGTAGGAAGGTGTTTAAATTTCTTGGTGTCATGGTGTAGGTCACAAATACATATACCTATATTTTTTTGAAGGGGCAATATTTCACTACATGTTTGAGTCTACATGTAGGACAATATATTAACAACTGTTCATTATTGGTAGCATTGGATTTTGATTTGATGACATCTAAGGTAGATTTCAATTTTAATAGAATGTCTATTTTTAAATTAAAAAATTCTTCCATTAATTATCAAACTTTAGGTGATTTTATTAATCTTGATTTCCTTATGCTAGGTCTTGTCTTGGAGTAGTTACTACATAATGCTGAAATTTAATGAAAGGTTAACCTATCAATGTCACCCTTTCCCATTAGGTTCAAATAATCACTACATCATCATATAGGCCTTTGATAAAAAATATTTGTAAAACCTCCTTAATAAATTGGTAACCATTCCTTTTATGGGTAAATATAAACCTATCAAGGCAATCTTCTAAGGTTTTATCTTCATTTTTTTTTATCTTGAAAAAGTCTTCCTTCTATTCTTTGACTCTACCATAATCCTGATATTTATCTATAAATATAATTTCCATTTCAACCCAAGTGGTTATGAAATTACCTTTAAGGCCCATGAACCATCTCATGGCTGCATCTTTGAGTGTAGATGGTAATAATTTCAACTTTTGATTATCTATGACATAATCATATGTTTGGCAGAGAACCTAAAATTCAAAGATGAATTGATCTGAATCCTCTAAGGATTTACCTCTTAAATTAGGTAAAATGGATGGTGAAATGTTTTTCATGGAAGTTTTATCATCAAGACCTAGGTTCATTGGATAGGAAAAAGTTATATCCTATTGGAACCGTTGATCAAGGTTTTGTACATGTGCATGTTCATCTCCCATAGTTTATTTCCAAATTTTTTTTATCAATCCAATCTAAATTATCTTCTTGGGTGCTCAACCTATGGTCTATCTCAAGAGGCTAATCTTCATTAGTGATCATATCTTCTTATTTTAAAGCTTATGGATCAAATATGACTATTCTAGAAAGGATATTTTCAAGATAAATTCTCCCTATAGGAGAAGATGTTCTAAATATGATTCTTCTTGTAGGATCTATTTGTGAGGATGCACCTTATTCAGGATAGGAATAAAAAATGATTATATATGGATTTCAATTGCTTTTCTTTTACTTCCTAATATTTTTAGCAAGGATTAGATCCTCTCTTCTTTTATATTTATTTTGGATCTTTTAGAGATAAACTGTCCTTAAGAATCTCATGGGCAATTCATAAATCTAAAGAGTCTTGGATTGCTTTTGTGTTTTTGAGTTTTATGAATGTTTTTGAATTTCTCTATATAACTCTAATGTAGGATCTCACTAAGACTTATTGATGATTTTACCTGATAATGACACCAAAAATGATAGGCTATCATTATACCTCTCATTTATCCAATGAATGGATTGGTGTCATTTTATACCAGGGCCAGTGTCCAAGGCTATATAAAATGAGACCATTGAGTATTTGAGTTTACAATTTTTTAAGGGGGTTTACTCTAATTTGATGTATAAATCCTAATAAAAATAAATAATACTCTAACTCTATTTTGTATAAAATTAAATCTAGAAGGTTTTTCTAGCTGAAGATCTCTTATGGCATTCACACCATCAACATCTATAACTTAAACATCTAGCATAAGATATTATGGTGTTCTAACTCAACTTACCCAGCTAGGTAGGATAGTGTGATATTCTAAAATATGAGGATTTTGTCTATTATCACTTAAACTACTACTAAAAAAATTTGAACATAGAGACAAATTAACAAACTTTAATTCTTATGAAATTGAAAGACACAATCTTGCATAAAAAAAACTTACTTCCATTAAATTGAAACAACATTTGCATTTAATAGAAACACACTTACATTAAAAGGAAATTCACCCTTTGCTTTGAAAATTAACTCACTCTTGCATTGAAAAGGAAATTAACACTTTGATTTGAAAGGATTATACCTAGATTAAATAAATACTTATAAACTATGAACTAAAATTATTGACTTATCTTGATCTTTGGAGAGAAGTGAACCCTTGCTCATTCCTCAGACTAGTAAAATCTTTACTCAATAATGAAAATGAATGTTGAACTTTATTTCTTTATTAAAATAACATATGTAGATATGAAAAACTACACTATAATGCTTTTTCTAATTTTTAATCATAATTGATTGACTAACTCATTGATTAACTTAACTTTATAAATATCTAGAATGAGAAGGAGACATGTATTTAAAGCACATCTCAACATCTTTTCATGGAATATAAAAATGGAAATATAAATGGCCAAATATATTTATTCAAAATATAGATGATCTAGGAATCAAATCCCAACCTTATACTAAAGCATTAAAATTGACTCGACTAACAATAGATGGAAAATAGCTAACATAGATTTGAAGAGATTATATCTAGTTTTAAGAATAGAAATACAAATATATTTATATCATTTTAGAACATTATTATGAATATTAATGTCTAAAAATAAGATATATAAATATGGGAAGTCTATTTATATGTAATAGATATATTTATAATTGCTATCTTGATCTACAGGATCCTTCTGGACATCTTTGAAACATGCTTGGGCATCTTTGAAGCACTCTGTATAGGTCTTTAGAGCATCTTCAAATCACCTTTAGAGTGGCCTTAAATCATCTTCAGAGCATATTTAGATCATCTTTTGAGTGTTAGATCTTTAGATCCTGATGAATTCTTCACCAACTCTTCAAAACTATTGCCAAAAAGGGTTTTCAAAATTGTTTGATGTCTTTTCAAAATAATCCTGCCATAGGGATGTATTTCTATACACAAAACTATGCTCATTTAATCCAAGTTAGACACAATAATAAGATAAATAATCAATAATGTATCAAATACAATAAAAGGACAATTACATTCATTTCTAACTTTGATAAGACCTTAACTATTAAATGCAATACAATATATAACCAAAAGGCAACAATTATGGATAGTGTGTATTAGATATAATGAGATATATGGAATTGTCATCACTAGACAAGGACAAATATGACCACATGTGACTCTTTAGGAATTTTTTAGAGCATGGCAAGATTTTGACAACCCTATGGATTTTAAACCTAGAGGGGCTGACCAATTTTGACTTGGGGTCAAAATTTAGTCAACACAACTTATTTGGGACTTATTGGATCAGAAATAGTTGATTATAAAGATTGTGAGTTAGTTAAAGTTCAGATATTTAGATTTGGTTTGCAACACATATCATTTTGAAACTATAGTGATTTTGAAAGTTTTTAATTAGACTATTTTGTGTATGCATGATGTAATTACTGATTTGAATCAATAAAGATCATTGTTATTTAAGTTTATATGATTATTTATATGTGTGGGATTAGAATTTAGTCTATCTATTATGTTTAACCTTAGGGATATGTTGTATAAGTTTATCTTTAATTAGATTCACTATCAGTGATTCCATAAATAATTTAAGCAAACATTAAACTACATGAACTAGCTCAAATAACTAAACAAGATGGCTTACGTCTAAAATTTATCATTGGTTAACCAATCCCAAAAAATGAAACTAACACATAAATGTGGCTATACATAAGACAAATACTAAATCTATCTTTCAAAATATATCTTAACATACTATCATGGTTTTAATGTAAAATGAAAAACACACTATAGGCATTATACTGACTTATAGTTATAGAGGAAGCATGTGGATGTGATTTGGAGTTCATATGTAAAATTAGTTTATGGGGTAAGGTGATGGTTTGAATCCAAAAAGTATATTTTTTATGAACATGTGCATGCTTAATTTCCAAAAAGGTTTGATTTGTTCAAATAATCATGGAATTTATGATGAGTCTTAGTGATGTGTCAAGTAACCTATGACATATTATAGAAGGCATAGTTGTTGAACATTCGATGCTTAATCCTAAAAATAATGGAAAATTATAAAGATTCATTTAAGAATTTCCCTAACCTATTTGGTGATGCATTATATTATAATGTGTTATTGTATCATGGGAATATATAAGCATGTATTATTTGTGACACACTAAGGTGTGTTAATGTTATTAATGGGCTAAAATAAATTAATGTAAGTAGGTCAATCTTGATTCTATATAAGTATGCCCCTACAATTGTGTAAAGTGAATTATTTTATTGAAAAAAATGACTTTAATTAATACCTTATTTGGGATTTTTTAGATGGGAAATAGTTGATTACAAATATTGTGAGCTAGTAAAAGTTGAGATATTTAGATATGAGGTTGTAACATAATTAATTTTGATACTAAGATGATTTTGAAAGTTTTTTAATCATACTATTTTTTGTATACAAGATGTAATTCCTCATTTGAATTAATAAAGATTATTATTTTTTAAGCTTATATGATTATTTTTATGTGCTTTCCTAAAATTAAGTCCATCCATTATGTTTAATCTTGGGGTTACATGGTATAAGTTTATCCTTAATTGAATTACCTAATCATGATTTCATAAATAATGAAATTAATCATTAATATACATGAAATGGATCAAATAATTAAACAATATGACATAATTCTAAAATATCTCACTAATTAACTAGTCCCCTAAAAAATGAAAACAACACAAAAAATGTGGTTATACATAATACAAATAGTAACAAAACCCCTCCCCCACCTTTCCCCCAACACCCCCCCCCCCCACCCCGCCCCCCACCCCCTCTCAAATCCATTCTCATTATGAGAATGTTTGGGAGTAACTGGCATAATTGTTTGGTTTAGTTATGAACATCAATAAATTTAATGATTGTAATTATTTTCAAAAAATTAAATATAATTATTGTTAAATTAAATAAATATAATCCCAATGTAGTTTGGGAACTATTATAAATACACATGAAACTAGCATTATAACATAGAATCTAAAAATTCATGGAGATCCAAGTGGTGGTTATCCCTAGAGACTATGGGATTTTATTGATTAGGGACTAGTCCTATTGCAACATCAGTTTGCATGCTTGGAGAGGGTTATTCAAGATATTTCCAATTTATATATACTATCGAAACAACCCCAAGTTGTGGGTCACCTATGGCTGGGTTGGACCTCTAAATAAGGTTAGCTTCCTCTTGATGGATCACCCATACTAATGATTGTACTAGAAAAAGGGTTAGAGAAGGGGTAAAGGATCAAAAAGAAGGATAAAATGGTGATCCAAAAAATTTAAATGAGAACTCACATAATCATGAAGTAAATAATGAGGAAGCGTACAACAATTCAAGATCACACAATCTCACAAAACTAGCTAGTTGCATAAGTGTTTCATAAACTAGGTTCAAGAAGCAATGAATGAAAGAATAGAGGAGTTCTAAGACTCATTGAGAACTTTCATCAATGATAGAAAAAATGATAACTTATATCTACAAATTAATTTAATACACCTTTTAAATGATCAAGAAGGAAGGACAATGTGCATGAAATATTCTCCTTCACAATGCCATCATGCACAAGCTTTTCTACACATAATTTAGAGGGGAAAGATAGGTACATAAAGTCTTTATTTATTCAATTATTCTTTCATACAAATTTTTATAGGGTCTAACCTTATCAAATGAGAGTCTCTACTCTTCATAATTTAGAGATAATATCATATCAAAAGTGAGAGATTTTATAAATGGAAAAGAATAAGAGATATATGAGAAAAGGGAGAGAGAGAGGGGGAGCACGCCATCTGATATCATTAATTAAGTTGCCATCCTTATTTATTTTTGAACCATATTTTATCTAATTAGGACTAAAAGGATTCGATAAGAAATCAATTCTCCATTATACTCTACAATCCCTAGATCCCTTTGCTTTGATCTTCTACATCATCTCCACTTACTTTCATTATGAGGACAAAGTCCTGATATCCATGGACTTGATAGAGTCATTCTTAAATATATTTTTATCACCTATAGGTACCTACTTGTCAATAATGTGGCCTTTTTTGAAGATAAGACACTCTTCCATATCTTGTTTATATTTTCACCTACTTTATCTTGAATATAGATTTAATATAGATTAAAAAACAATCTCATTTATTGGTTTTCCTATAGCTATCATGTCAATGAGAACCTATAGGTTGTATAGTCTTGTATTAAACTATATTATGTTTAAACAAACCTATTTTACCTTTGAAACTTGTGGAAGTTGAGAACTAATCATATGCACAAGTCTTCTTTCTAAAAGAGCAACAAAAACACCATGAAATAATCCTACAACTTTTAGAGAATAGGGTTGACAGGTTCTAAATTATCAACTAGAGGTCTTATCTAAGATTTAATCATGATAGAGCATTGGCATTAATTATTTTGACTGTATAACTATGTATACTTAATGGTGTTTGACTAAGATCTAACTATAGAAACCAAAATTACATCACACATGTGCATAACTCCCTATGTCGAAACCCCCTTGAGCCCTTTTCAATTATAATAATTAGCCTCTCTAACCCATGATTTTATCCCTCACACATTTAATTAATTTAAAATATGTAATTAAGTTAATTAAAAACCACTTATGCCACCTTAACTAGCCACCTTACCTAAGACTAATTCTCACCTGATGAGTCACCTCAAGACTTAGTCCCCTTATCCTAACTACCCATGACTTATTCTCACCTCAAAAATAAATTCCTCACTAACCACATCCTTCTTAACCTTATATTTCTACCATTTTGCAATGGATACCACACTTGGCATGAGAAACAATAAAAAATAGGTTAAAAATAATACTTTTACCTATTCTCATGTCGTTGATGTTGGTCAACCCATGGATAATGTCGATGGGATCGATGACATCAATTATATAAGACAAACTCCAAAATCATACTTAGGTCAGAAAAAATCAAGAAAACTGATTCTTATTTACATACAAGCTTTTGGCATTCAACTTTCAACATCTTGACTGTTAGGGAACCCACGAACAATAAACATGCTCTGATCCCTACTGAGTCAGGATCTTGCTCTACCAATTAGAACACATGTGATTACTTCTTGTATTAGCAACTAAACGCGAAATTATACCAGAATTAATAAGTAACTAGAAATATGAAACAACACAGGAATTAAGAGACAATACACAATTGTATTATATACATAGAAGAATATACAATAAGGAAGATGCCACTTCTTCCTCCACCTCAAAGGTTTGCCACACCTCAAGACCTTCTTCCCTCTCTCTCTCGGTCCCAACAATCAACTCCAATACAGAATTGATGTTCACCTCTCCAACTAGTTAGTAACACACTGCCAGTTCACCAAGTACACAACCATACTCCAAGTAGATCCCCTGCTCTCTGCTACCTGCAAATCACTAGACCTTACTCACAATGTAGACATCTCTACACCCCTAAAGAACCCTTGTCCTTGCCTCACCAAGTCCTTATGATTCTTCAACCAGTACCCCGGTGGATCATCTCCTTGACCTTGCATACCTTGCAACTCTCCTTGATCATACACACTCAGCACCCCATTGGAACTAGGAGGAGCTACACTAGCTCTCTCTAAAAGCTCTATGGCTTTCTAGCACACACTTTTACAATACAGCCCATGATTCCATATATATATCTCATGTTTACAATAAGTAGACTAACCTAATTATAATAATTAGACTCATAACTCAAGACTATGACTAGCCTTCAACATGCAAACTAACAGTCTCAAAATAGACTCTCTCAGATTCGTCATGCAAACTGCCTGTTCTCGCACAGGCTGTCGACATCAGCTCCTCCATGACCGATGTCGACCGACTGGTAACCGACGCCAGTTGCTTCCTCTTGCTATCTGACCGACGTCAGCTGATCAGACCGATGCCATTTTTCTTGCAACTGATTCTACAACTCTGCATCCTCCGTAACTTCTCCTGTTTGCATCCTGGTGAAGCTTTTAGCTCCATAACATAACAATCTCCCACTTGGAGATAAATAGCTGCACCTGTACCTATACCTGTACACCATCTAAATTATTCCCTGGCTTTTATCCCTCTTCAAGATCCATCTTGAAGACCAACCACCACGCAACTGTGATGCTATACCTGTCATTCAAGTAACCTGCCATATCCAAACCTACACATCCATGTAGTGAAGAACTTGACCCTGCATAACAAGAAACCCTGCTGCTAGTCCCACTGAACTGCCATCCAGTACTCCTTCCCTGAATTGGCTCCATACTTTTGACAACCCCCACTGATTGGGAAAATTCAGGCCTACACTAAACCTCATGTGATTTCAAACCCTGTCTCAAGCTGAGCTTGAACTGTCCAGCCCTTGGTGTGCTTTCTGATTCTGCATCCTGCGTAATGAACCTCGCCAACACCATCTTCACATCAGCTCCCACTGGAGATAAAATCTCCATGTCTCTTATGCCAAAGAATTTTGCTGCTCCAAATTCTTCATGACACACCTCTGAACTAACCTTACCCTTAGCTCAGCAAATACCTGTATGTACAAACCTACTAGTAAATCACCCACATACAGTAACAAAATGATGTTGCGACCATCATCTACCTAGTAAGATAAACACAATAGTTACACTGACATTGACTGAAGCCATGCATAATCATCCACCTGTCAAACCCTGTACCACTGTCCTGCAGCTTCCTCAAGACCATATGCCTTGGCCTTCTATCTCTTGTGTCCATCCACTCTCTTCTCTAAAATGGGAATCCATCTCTCTCAGTGCTTACTTCTAGCTGACAACTCTACCAACAAATACCTATTTGGTTCTTCTCCAAGGACTCACACTCCTCATCCATGTCAAGCTCCCACTGTATCTGGACTCTACCTGCATTGCCTCTTCCACCTTCCTGGTTCTTGACCATCAATAGGAAATATAGAGAAGGTGAACAATGAATATGAGGTTCACTTACCCTTTCTGACCTCCACATGAGCATTTGAGACTTGTTATCTGCCCAATATCCGTTCCAGTGACCGATCTCGGCCATCTCCCAGTCTGCTCCCGACCGATGTCGGTTCCCTGCACTGACCCTGACTACCGACGTCGTCTCCCTGGCCAACGCCGGTATCCCTTCTACTGACGTCGGTTCCCTCATGACCGACGTCGGTCTTCTTGTTGCTGACGTTAGTTACTGTATGACTGATGCCGGTACCTGTGTTCATCTGTGAGTGATAACTTTTTACCTGCGAGCTCTCTATGGATCAAAATCCTAATCAAATCAACCCTGCTCTACTTAGAATAATTCAATTCTCTCACCTGATCTCTGTCCGTCATATCCTCCATGAACACCAAGGCTTTCCAGTTCTTTAGCTTGTCAAAAACATCTGTCTTCCGCTTCAGAACCTGCATTCTCCTTCTACATATGTGACTAAGCCTATGAAGCCACATCTCTGCAACAGAGGGTGAATCATCAATATAAGTAGATAGATAAAGGATACCTACTTTCTTACCACCATCTAATTCAAGTATAACCATTGTGAGAATTACAGTACATCTCCCATCACCAAAATTTCTTGAAGAAATTAGACTCATCTCCAAGACTGGTACCTGCATGACTTCCTTCAACCACTGTGTGTCGTCCATCTGCAATTTCAGCTTCGCTTCCCCTTTGCCAGTTCTTTGGCAAGGCTCACCAGCTCCTCTCCCTGGGGCTGCATGGAAAGAGGCAACATAATCTGTTATCCAAGATTCAACTTTATCCAAGAAACCTCCCAAAGCATCCTGTGCAACAACACCTGCAACATCCGCATCTTCAGTTCCTTCATGCTGATCTGCTACCAAGCAACAATATATTTTTCTCTGCTCTTTCTTTCCATCAATCAGACCATTCTTGCTATTTAGTTTCTCCATTTGTAGCTTACTTCCTTCTGCCATTGCTATACTCCCACTCAATCAGAAACCCCTGTGAGCAACCTGTAATCAACAAACACTACCAAATCTAAAACCACTCGTTAGTAACCCAACCAAAAGCTCTGATACCACTTGTCAGGGAACCTGCAAACAATAAACATGCTCCGATCCCTACTGAGTCAAGATCTTGCTCTACCAATTAGAACACATGTGATTACTTCTTGTATTAGCAACTAAATGCGGAATTATAGCAGAATCAACAAGTAACTAGAAATATGAAACAACACAGGAATTAAGAGACAATACACAATTGTATTATATACATAGAAGAATATACAATAAGGAAGATGCCACTTCTTCCTCCACCTCAAAGGTTCGCCACACCTCAAGACCTTCTTCCCTCTCTCTCTCGGTCCCAACAATCAACTCCAATACATAATTGATGTTCACCTCTCCAACTAGTCAGTAACACACTGCCAATTCACCAAGTACACAACCGTACTCCAAGTAGATCCCCTGCTCTCTGCTACCTGCAAATCACTAGACCTTACTCACCATGTAGACATCTCTACACCCCTGAAGAACCCTTGTCCTTGCCTCACCAAGTCCTTATGATTCTTCAACCAGTACCCCGGTGGATCAGCTCCTTGACCTTGTAGACCTTGCAACTCTCCCTGATCATACACACTCAGCACCCCTTTGGAACTAGGAGGAGCTACACTAGCTCTCTCTAAAAGCTCTATGGCTTTCTAGCACACACTTTTACAATACAGCCCATGAGTTCATATATAGATCTGATGTTTACAATAATTAGACTAACCTAATTATAATAATTAGACTCGTAACTCAAGACTACGACTAGCCTTCAACATGCAAACTAACAGTCTCAAAATAGACTCTCCCAGATTCGTCATGCAAACTACCTATTCTCGCACAGGCTGCCGACGTCGGCTCCTCCATGACCGATGTCGGCCGACTAGTAACTGACGTCGGTTGCTTCCTCTTGCTATCTGACCGACGTCGATTGATCAGACCGATGCCATTTTTCCTGCAACTGATTCTGCAACTCTGCATCCTCCGTAACTTCTCCTGTTTGCATCCTGGTGAAGCTTTTAGCTCCACAATATAACATTGACTTACTGTTATCTTACATAAGTTATTCTACATCAAGAACTAAGATCTTGAGAACTAGTAGCACCCACTTATTTTCTCTATTCAAGGTATTGATTTGACAAGCCTAATATGATCCATCCATTTGACACTTATCATTTAGTCACCTTTGTAGCTAAGTACACCACTTATTTTTAATTCTTTAAGTAGTTACTTTAAAATCACTTTGCGTCTACTATTTATCTCTTTAGACATTCCTAACCAAACCCTCGTGAAGGAGTTATAAAGCTCCCCCACTTGTTTCCTCTTATTCCAACACACCAAACCTCTAACCAAATCCACACAAATAATACTCTCTCACACAAACAAAACTCTCCCCCAACCTTCAAAACCTGACCAAAACCCTTTCCTAGAGTGAGAAAATCTTTTTGCAAACTCCTAGGCAATTATTGCCCCTACTAACATTACCAGCCTAATTAATATCGATCAAATTTCTTCACCGACCTCAGTAGACTAACTGATATTGATCACACTTGTTAACCAACCTTGGTATCCTAATTGACATCGACAACTACAGATTTCCAGTAACCCTTCTAAGACCTACCCAAACAACTTCCCAAACACAAAATGAATATATCACCTACACTCAGTTACTTCTTGTTACACGCAAGTTATGAATAATGGTAACATTATCTCTCTTTTACTCTATTTTCCTCTACTTTGGTTATTTATTACTCTTTTGTCTCTCAAAAGAGGATTGTCGTCTCTAACGAAGTTTGACACTTTTTGGAGCAAGCATGTAGCTTGGCAGCGCACTCATATATCTACTAACAAACATTTTGTGTTAGTGTTTTCTTATTTATAGGTAGTCCTCCCCAGCCAAAGAGGAGTGCTCACAATGTTTCGATCTGACATGCAAACCAACCTAGGTTCATTCTAATCACTTATCCCTATCCTTCTCTATTTTTCTATAGACTTAAAATAAACAAATTTTACCAAAATATTTTTGGCATGCCCAGTGGGACCCTAGAGTTTTCCTTGGGTTCATTGCTTATTTTAAGCATTCATATAGGTGAATTATAGTGAAATTTTCATATATTGAACTTTATTCTTCTTTTCTCCCTCAAAATGAAAAATTCAACATTTTACTTTCTGTTTAAGGGTAATAAACTAAAATTTCTTCTTCCTTGCCATTCTTCTTTTCACTTTACCTCTAAAAGCAATTTATCATTTTTATTACAAGTTAAGAGAATATCTTTTTTATTTATTTCTTGAATGTACATTAGGATAGTGAAGTTAATTCTCTACTCCTATTTCATCATTATTTTCATTTTAATCTAAACATTTTAGATTTGGGTCTAAAACTTACTGCACTTCATTGTTTGCTTGTTGCATATTAGCTCACCTAGTTAATTGCAAGCATTATGAATGAATTATAGTGCACCTATGTGACCTAACTAGATTACACACACAAAAAAAATGTATAAACTCAACTGAGATAAGGCCCATCAAGATTTCATCACCTAGTGTATTACCTTACCCTACCCAACTATCCTATTTAGATTTTACCACTAAGGGGAGAACCCACTCTATTCTCTAGTTGAGTAAAAACTCTAGGTAGAAGGTATATTTTAGCTAAGCATCCTAGCTTGGTGTCAGGTCTATGAAGTGTGAGGATCAAGCTCCTATAACAAGCCATGTACCTAGTCTAACATATATTTCCTCTTGAGCACTCAAACTAACCTAAAACTAGCTCTAAATTGCTTTCTATTACCTTCACTAACCAAATTATCTTCTCACTATCAGATTAAGGCATAAGCCAACACGAAAATAAAATTTATCTCTAGGAGTTAATAATTAGTGGTTGTATGTTATATTTCTACTTTTCTATTGCCTTTTATATTTTGGAGTTGATAAGGACATTTTTTCATTAATTCATAAAATCAACACTATTTTTAATACTCAGTTTATATAACCTGTTATATCAAGTTTTCTTAGTGTTCTTTCTTCTTACATAGACCTCTTCCATCCTCTAGTTTACCTAGATTATACTTCTTTGTTTTTAAAACATTATGTTTTCTATTTCTTAGGATATCACAGTGACTAACATCGATTAAGTACACTGACATCAATAGACTTTAGCTAATGACATCAGTTAATCCCATCGATGTTAGAAAAATATTACTACCAACATTGATTAAGCAATTGACATTAACGATTGTGTAATTTTAATTTGATCAAAATATAAATCTAAAACAACCCACTTACCTATACACAAACCTAATTTTTCCTCATTATATCACTAATATAGAGTATTAAGACTATTTTTACTTCTCTTGTATGGTATTGATGTGAGCTCACACCAAATTTCTTGTTGATTATGCAATCTAGTAACCACTTCCACCTTCCCCTCTTGTTGCTAACTCTGTCATGGAGCATACTTTAGATACATAGGATACTCCCAGCCTTGACCAAATTCCTATTGTGCCTAAAGGAGATCAATATTTTGTTAAACTTTTTGATCATAATGTGACAGCCCTTCAACATTACCTTGCCATGAGCCAAACCCATAATTCTTTGGGTGACCTAATCTATGGTATGCTAACCTCTCTAATGGAGACAACTTTAGTTTCAGCTATATTCACTATTTTCCCCATGGTTAATCAAACCACCACCTCGACAAGTAACCTAACCATAAAAAATGTCCAAAGTTTATCATCATCAACTACCCAATCCCACCTGAACCTTAGTGTAACTTCCATACTTTCAAATCCATAAGCAATCTAGTCAAGTCTCACCCCATTTCAGAATATAGTGGTACCTATTCCATCTACTCTCACACCTATAATTACCTAAGTTATGACTCACCCTTCATCTAGTCTAACCATGTTAATAACCCAACCTATAATAACAACATCCAACCAAAGCATAGTCTCTAACCCAAAGGGACAATCCCCTTTTCTTTCCATGCCTTAGCCTATGACTCATTATCCTTATGTTTCCCCAACACAATCTCAGCAAGCTATGTCATATTCTCCCTTTATTTCTTATTAGGTTCCCTATAACTTAGGAGGTATCTTCCAAACTAATCCCCCTCTAGACCTCATTAAGATGTTGATGGAAAAAATGTCTAATCTATAGATATCCATTTCAAATTCAAAGAATGTATTATATTATGATTATATATGCAATGAACCCATTCGTCCCTTTGTGCCTATTCGACCTTATCCAAGCCAATGGGAACTCCCCAAATTTACTCATTTCCAGAGTAAAGAGGACCCACAATAGAATTTGTGAGTATTTATACATGCTTGTTATTTAATAGGGCATGATGATACGTTATTAATTTGCACTTTCCCTATGTCTCTTTCAGGTGCTACCCTAGATTGGTATAGCTCTATAACTCAGCACTCCCTTTTCTCATTTATCCAACTCACACAAATATTCCTAGACCATTTCTCTATTAACATTTCTAAAAAGGTTTCTATTACAGACCTTTATTCGATTAGATAATTTGATGATGAGTCTATCATAGATTTTTTCACTCATTGGAGAGGCTTGATCAATCAACTCTCCTTCTCCTTACCCCAACCTAAGCTTATTGATCTCTTTTTAAGGGCATGTGCTAAGCACATTTCATCCACACTCTATGTACAAAATTTTTTCACATTTGATGAGGCCTTTACAATGGCATGGAAACTCAATATTTGAGCTATAGACAAAGGTAGAGTCAGGTTACATAGTAATAATCCCAATTCCAAATCGAATGACTCCTCTTCTTCTAAAACTTTTCCTTCTAACCAAAAATCTAAAGGCTCTAGCAATGTGGTAGTCATTAAATCAGCTTCTTCCATAACCACAAACCAACCTAATTCCTTGACTTCTCAAAATCCAACCAAGTAATTCCAACAATGGTAGGAACAGAGACAATACATTCCCATTGGGGAGTCATATACATCCATTTTAGAAAAATTATTACAACAAAGTGTCATAACCCTTCCTCAAATAAAACCTCTTATATAATTTGACCCCTCCCATCCTATTCTAACTTGGTACAAGGAAGATGAGTTTTGTGACTACCATCGAGTTCAAAGCCACAATTCTAATAATTGTAAGATATTTAAGATATTGTTTAAGACATGTTTGATAGGGGTGATCTCATCTTAGATAATCCTAATGTACTTGCTAATCAAAATATGGATGTTTTCAAATAGCCTTTTCCTAACCATTCACCCAATCAAAATATTATTCAGGCCATGGCTAAATCATGTGATCATAATATCCATACAGTTAATATGGTCTTTCCTTTACCTCTAGTTTAACCTCTCCCACAATAGGAGGCACCCATTTTATCAACTCCTCTCCCATAGTTAGTGGCATTTATTTTTCTCATTCTTCTTCCCCAAGTAGAAGAACTTATTTCACCCATTCCACTCCTGCATGAGGAAGATCCTCCTTTATTAATTCTTTTGCCACCAGAGGAGATAGTATTTCTAGTCCCTTTTACACTAACGTTACCTATCCTTTTACCACTTGAAGATCATGCCTTGCCCATTCTTCAGCCACATTTTGAGGGGAATATCATTCCTATGTTATACCCTCTTAAGGAACCCTCTTCACCTACCTCTCCCCCAATGATAGAGAGTAATACCCCATCCACTCCACCTTTGCACCTATAAGATTTAGTGTTATCTACTCCCACATTATATGAGAGATCAATTGTGCCTACACTAATTCTACCACTTTTACCACTTATTTTACCTATGGAGGATCATACTTTACCTATTCCTCACCCACATATTGAGGGAGAAATTATACCTATGATCTACCTCCTTGAGGAACCCTCTTCACCTACCTCTCCTCCACTCATGGAAGACCATACATTTTCCCCTGTCTATGTCAAAGAAGACCTTGTTATGGCTCTTTCTTGTCTTTGGCTAAAACTAGAAAAGACCAACAATTTCCCTCTTTCTCAATCACCTCAGCCTTCTAAAGAAGAAACTGTAAGGCCTACATCAACTTCATCTAAACCCTTCTTGTATTTGGTGAAAAATCTAGAATTTATTGACTCCACAAAGCTATATCATGTGTTATTTTGGGACTAACTTAAAACTCTTTATCCAACACAATAAGTGCTGACCTTTACCACCAACCCTTTCACTACCCTTTACCCAAAGGTCTTTGACAAAGACAAAGCTTCTTCACCAAAATCACCATAAGTTCATCCATATATGTCAGAACCCTCACGTTTGTAGGTATCTACCACACTAAAGTAGATCGGGCCTTTAGGTGTATGCCTTGTCTCTAATCTAATTCACCCATAGGTGAAATTAGATCTGTTGTCCCCAAAAAAATGCCACTCATTTTTTGGACAACATATAATTTATTTTGGTCTTGCAAAGACCAAAATATTTCTTCTCTTTGAAAAAAATTGTTCTAAGCTTTCAAAATTGTCAATTATTCAAGCTTTTTTAGTCAAAGGACTATTGGTTCAATAGGTTCAAAGGCTTCTACAGGGAGGTTCAATCAAAAGAATCAGTTTCCAACACTTAGTCATTTTCGGGACTAGTTCAATAGGTTCAACAAGTTCAAAGGTCCAATGTCATCAGTAAGAGTTGAGTGCTTCATCAAGGTTCAACTGGTTCAACACGTTTGGTTCAACGAAGACCGAAAGGACTTAGCCAAAATAATGGAATGAACTATTGAACCGTTGAACCAAAGTTGGTTAAATCGGTCGATTCAAGTGACAAAGTTCAAAGGAGTACCCCAAGAGTCAAAGACACAAGTGCCCTTATGAAGGGAATTCCCATGGCAAAAAGTGACCAAGGCAAACAAATGGACTGAGACAAAAGGCTGACAAAATCCCGTGACTGCTACCAAGTGTCATCTTTTGAGCCTCATTTCACTTTGATTCTAAGAGCCATGGAAGCCACCATGTATCCTTTATAATTTAAGTAGAACACACCAAGTGGCATCATCTGAATGAATCCAAATGAGTTTTGCATAGCTCTATAGTGTTTCTAAA
This sequence comes from Torreya grandis, assembly GCA_037957365.1. Classification (NCBI taxonomy): domain Eukaryota; kingdom Viridiplantae; phylum Streptophyta; class Pinopsida; order Cupressales; family Taxaceae; genus Torreya; species Torreya grandis. The sequence continues at coordinate 250,528 of JARHVA010003044.1, forward strand.
ATGCAACAGATGCTGCCATGTGTCCTTCATTAAAGTCATAGCAGATGTTGCCACGTGTCATCCATTGAGACACAATATCAAAGCAGTGGAACCTACCACATGTCTCTCATCAAATGCAGTGGAAGCCACCACATATCATCTTTTGTGAGAAATTAATATAAGTCCCAAAGAATTTTCAAAGGTAGCTAAAAGCTCTGTGGAAGCCACCATGTGTCATCCTCCATAAGATTCTCAAGAGGCAAGTGGAAGCCGCCACCTTTTTTGTCATAACTCCATGGAGAGCAACATGTGTCTGCATCCATGATTCTGAATTTCTAATAGGTTTTAAAGCCTCTATTAATAAACATTTCTCAAAGAAGTCATGGAATGTGCCACGTGTCCCTTGGAAAGTTTGGCAAAAGCTGACAAGTGTCAATCTCCACAATTTCTCCCTCCTACTTCTCATTTTCATAAAGACTATGGTGGACCCCGAGTGAGTTGCTAAAGAAAGTGGAACATGCCATGTGTCATCATCCACCCGACTCTCCAAAGACAAGTGAAAGCCACCACCTATTCATTTATAACTCCACAGAGAGTGACACATGTCTGTGTCTGAGTTTCAAACAAGTATATAAGCTTCTCCTAAGCATTTTTCAAAGCACAGCAGAGATCGCCACATGTTATCATCCATGTGAATCTAAAATAAGTCCTGAGTGTTTTCAAAGGCCGCTAGAGCACATCAAATATTGCCACGTGTCATCTTTTGCTAAACTCATAAAAAACATTTTTAAAAGCCTCTAATAGTAGTGGAAACTATCGTGTGTCCTCACCTGCTTCTAAGCAGATGTTGCCACATGTCAATCTTTCAATGGAAAGTGACCAAAGAATAGAGAGGAAATTTAAGGACCCGATTCAATAGCCAAAAAAGGAGGAATGATGAAGAAAAGAAATAGAAATATCCATGCATGAGATATGTTTCAAATGATGGCAGACCCAAGGATGCCAAATTGGTGGCAGTGAAGTGTCTGTTGATTTTTTTAGACTTAAGTGCAAGAACCCTAATCACTGCTAAGTAGAGGAAATAATACAAAAGATATAGAGTGTCAACACAGTGTTTAGATTTGATAGACCTTTTGAATTTAAAAATGTGGATGTAGATTTCTCAAACCTTTAAAAGACATGACTTGTTTGAGAATAAATGCAAAGTGAATAATAGCGCAATCAAGAGAGAGAACTAAGAGGATTGTCTAGTTCTAGGGGATGACAGTTGAGTTAAAATACATAACTATAAGTGCATTCAAATCATTGCATGTGTAGCGTGAGTTGTTCTATGGGATAAATGTGCCAAACCTCTCTCGACCTCTATATATTGTAATCTCTCTAATTGTTATAAGGATTTTTTTCTACCATAGAAGTAAAAACTCTACCCAAATTGAAAGGCATTTACTGAGAATTTGAGCTCATATTGTTAATCATTTTTCTTCATTTGAATAAGAAAGTAAGTGATCTTTTCAGACTTTGTGCTAGAAATAGCCTGTGTTATTTAGGAAATTGTTCGTATGTCTATTTCCTAGAAGCATTCTTGTTCATTTGATCTAACAAGTAGAAATAGTAGAAGTGGTTAGGAAGGTGTCCTGAAGACCAATTATGGGATGACTTTGTGCCCCACAAGTACCTTCAATGTGTTTTTATTTTCTTTTTTCTGTGTAAAGGACCTTGGGATGACTTTGTGCCCCCATTGTTCTTTGTATCTCTCTCATTGGGTAGTTAAGGTGGACACTTTGTACTTTGGTTAACAGTTACTTGTTCCTTGAAAGGACTCCTATTGTTTCTTGCAAGAGTACTTCTAAAAGAAGAGAAGTGTCTTCAGTGTTTCCTAGGATTTCTCCTCTGTTTGTTAGCATCATCTCTTAAAAAAGAGAGATGGTTGGTTTGTCTTACCCTTGTGTCTTATTTTCTACTTATATATATATATATATATATAATAACTCTGTATGCTTGATAGGGAACCTCCCCTTAATGAGAGGAAAGATTTATCCCCTTTTGATGTAGTAAACCTACACATCTGGCTGATCAATCTCCCTATTGTTATGGTGATAGGACCTATTTTTCTCACCAATTAGTTGGTCAACAAAATATTCACCCAACAATTTTTGGTGACTACACTGGGGAAAGAGCGTGTAGTTTAAAGCCTCAAGCTGAAGTAGGACCGGTTCTTTCCTATTTTCATTCTACAATCTGGAAACTTCACACTATACCAAAAGCCAGAAAGCCTAAGGTGTTGTTGACCCTATTTTTGAGTTGGTGCAGTAGAGAAATTTTGAGTTTTTTCCTCCACAACCTCACCTTTAATGAACTAGGAGTTTTCCTTCTACCAACACCAGGTCACCAACACAAAGTAGTGTTACTTTTTTTGCTATTAGCAGAACTTTGCCTATACATACACCACCTAGATTTGTTATCCCTACTTTCAATAATCCACTCATGGTAGTTTAAGGCCCCTAGGGTAACTCTTTTGGCCCACTCAATCTTACTCCACCCCTGCATGAGCTTCCATGCAGTTTGAGGAAAAATTTCTCCAAATTATTTGGTGATGGAAAGGTTCACCCTGATCAACACATTTCAGCCTTCAGCATAGCCTATAGTGTGATAGGCATGGAATTTAAGGACGTGGCAGTCAAAATGTTCATGGAGACATTGCAAGGTATTGCTACAGATTGGTTTTACCATATTTAGGATAGATCAATGACTAACTGGGACACACTCAAAGCCAAGTTTGAAGCCAGATTTAAACCTGTAGAAGATGCACATGCCCTTTTGGTCCAGCTCACACAAATGAAGAAGGAACCTCATAAACCAATGAGGGATTTCATCACCAAATGTGATAAGTTGAGGAATAGGATCCATGTAATCTCTTAGCTAACCCCCAAAAACCTCAAGTGCTTCTTCATCAATTCACAACTGCCTGAAGTGAGTTTTCTACTGAGACATGTTGGCCAGATAGACCTTGCTGAAGCTCAGGACTTGGCTATTGAGGTAGAAGATGACTTTATTTTGGTTGGGAAGATAAGGAGAGACCCAAACAGAGGTACATCTTCTTCATCTTCTAATTACTCATCTATAACCACTACTGATCCCATGGTGCAGAAGCTGGCAAATGAATTGCTGGCTCTTAGAAGACAAATGGCCCAAGGGACGTCATCTACTCCTACATACAGAGATATCCCAAGGAGGATGTTCTAGAATCAGACATACCAAGGCAATGCTACCAGGGGTCAAGGGCAGTTGAATCATCTTTCTCCCCCATAGAGGAACCTTGCCATTAAATCCCCTCCAACCAACTCAGTGGTCAGATATCTTAAAGCTGACTCAAGTTTCTCATTCCAGCCTGAGTTAAACCTTGAAGATGATGCTAATCTCTTCACTGAGGAAGAAGAAGAATTAGTTGGTGACTCCAACATTGGTTTCCTAAATTATCAGGATGAAACCAAAAGTGAAGGTAATGTAATGGAGGGATCATATGTTGTGCTCACTCAATCTAAGAATCAATCAGCTTAGGAAGCTGATAGAGAGAAGATAGAGGAGTGACCTCAACCAACAATCTCAATTGCTAAGCATGGAAGTAATCTTCCCTTCTAGCCAAAATATCTGATGACTATAAGAAAGGTAAGTACACCAAATACCCTTGCACCTTCTACTTTAAATCTGTAGTCCAGTTCTCCCCCTACCAAGAATCAAAAGGATGAGCTCCCATCCTCTATTCCTAGCTCATTTCAAATGTTTGACATTATTGATCATATAAAGAAAGCCAAAGTTCAAATGTCTAAATTTGAATTCCTACAGTCTAACCCTAATTAGTTGGATAAATTGGTGTAATGTGTGAAGAACCAAAACATTCTAGCAAGACAAGAAGTTAAGAAAGCAACTCATGATCCCCCAAAGAACATGTCTATCCCAAACAATCTTGTCATTTCTCCTCATGCTGCTCCCAGGAAAATAGAGCCTTTCTATGTGTCCTTGTTAATAAATGGATATCAACTGAACAATTGTATCATTGATTCTGGAGCTTCAGACAATGTCATGCCTACCAAAGTGGCTGAATCCCTTAGCCTTACACTGACTAGGACATTTGGTAGATGTTTCTCCATGGAAAACAAGCAAGTACCATTGCTGGGGAAAATTAAGGATGCCCAATTTGCATTTGTAGTGTTCCCAGACAAAAGAATCAAGATGACTATCTTGGTGGCTGACATCCCAGCATCTTATGGCATCCTTCTTGGCTAGAATTTATGTAGAGATGTTGGTGGTGAATTAAACATGGACTTGTCTAAGGAAAGAATCCTAGTCAAAGGCGTCATGAAAAGATTGCTTCCTAAAAAGGAAAAAAAGTATGTGGTCACCCAATCATCAGCACCTGAAGCTCAAATTTTGTTCAAATCTTCAGTCATGGGTAACTACTTTTTGTCCACTGATGAAGTTCATGAAATGCCTATTAAAGCTCTCAAAGGTGATGACCTGAAGGTTAGTTCCATTGGAACTATGGAAGAATCTCCACCTCCAAACAAGGAAGAATCCAAAGGAAAATTAGTGTCTAATGAGGTATGGATCCTTGAATTTGATGGAAGCTATTCCTCTACCAGTTCAAGAGCCAGGTTTGTGTTGATATCTCTACAAGGAGATATTTTTCCTTCATCCTACAAGTTGCAGTTTAGCAACACTAATAACATAGTTGAGTATGAATCCCTATTGCTTGGATTAAAGGCTGCTCAAGACAAAGGTATCAAGCTTCTTTATGCTAAAGGAGATGCTGAACTGGTGGTTTGTCAGGTAAGAAACCTGTATCAAACCAAAAATGAGAGATTGTGCCATTATCACAATCTAGTCTGAGACCAAATTGAAAACTTTGATGCTTTCAACATCTCTGCAGTCCCCAGGGAAATAAATGATAGAGCTAATGCTTTGGCTATCTCGGGCACTCTTCTAGTTCCCCACTCAGACTTCAAAGGAGATAGGTACACTATTAAACTGGTCTCTCAACCAAGTATACCTAATAATGCTAGTCATTGATAGGTGTTTAACAATTACAACCAAATCATTACTTTCTTAGAGCAAAAGGATAGTTTTGAATAGTTGTATTTTGAAGGCAGTGAACCTCAAGAGCTCGAACCAACCCCTAAATCAAGTTCAAGCAAGGATGGAGAGTTCATGCAACTTAAAGGGAATAAGATTCCCATAGGCCTAGTCTCCCTTGAGAATTTTTTTGATAAGCATGACAGATTCATCAAACAATAACAAATGGAGGCAAGTTCCTCTCAAGGGTTTGATCAAGTAAATGTGGGTACCAAGGAAGATCCCAAGATGGTGAACATTGGGAAGTGTTTCACTCCTTAGGAAAGATTCAAGTTCACTTCTCTGCTTAGATAGTACATGGACATTTTAGCATACTCCTATGATGACCTGAAGTCACTCAGGCCTAATGAAATCTGACATGACATCCCTCTGAAGGCTAACTCAGTGCCTTACAAGCAAAAACCTAGGTAGTACAATCGAAATATGTTAGGTAATATTCTATCTAAGATACAAAAGATGTTAAATGCTAAGATCATTTTCCCAATCCATCATTCCACATGGATGGCAAAATTTGCCTTTGTGTGGATTTTAGGAATTTAAATCACTCATCCTTGAAGGATAACTATCCTTTGCCAATCATGGATCAAGTGCTTCAGATAGTGACTAGTTTAGAGATGTTATCAATGCTAGACAGTTTCTTAGGATATAATCAAGTTGAAGTTTCTGAAGCAAACTAGAATAAAACTATGTTCACCACACTTTGGGGCACCTTCACCTATAAGAGAATGCCTTTTGGCTTGATAAACACTGGTGCTACCTTTTAGAGAGTAATGGACCTCACTTTCAAGGATGAGATGCACAAGTTCATTGTAGTTTATCTTGATGACTTGACTATTTTTTCTAAGCATCGCCCAAATCATGTACACCACTTACAATAAGTGTTGGAACACTGCCGTCAAAATGGCATTTCTTTGAACCCCAAGAAGTCAATTTTTAGAGTAACAGAGGGAAAACTTCTCAGACACATTGTGTCCAAAGAAGGCATAAAAATTGACCCAAACAGAGTCAAGTCTATCCAAGAGCTTACCTTGCCTACAAATAAGACTGTTGTTCACTCTTTCTTTGGAAAGGTGAATTTCTTACGAAGGTTCATCCCCAAGTTTGTTGAGAAGACTAGACACATTGTAAACATGATGAAGGGAAAGCCCACCTTCGGCTAGACTAATGAAGGCAAGTTAGCATTTAAAGATATCAAGACTACCATTGCTCACGCCCCAATTCTAGTTTGTCCAAACTATAACAAAGAGTTTACCATGTACAGTTATGCTTTGGAACACATGCTTTCAATGATTCTAGTTCAATAGAATAAAAAAGGTATGGAGTCCCCCATTTCCTTCATGATCTATCCTCTCAAAGCTCATGAGCTGAAGTACTCGAATATGGAAAAGCATGCTTATGCAGTGGTGAAGGTGGTAAAGTATTTCTGCTTCTACATCTTGAATTCACATACTACTACCTTGTTTCCTGACACAATATTCAAATCCATACTAACTCAATAGGATTTTGGGATGAAAAGAGGCAATTGGGTTGCAAAAATTTAGGAGTTTGATCTACTCATCAAACCAACAAAGTTGGTTAAGGGAAAAGGCTTATGCCAATTAATTGCTGACAACAAGCCAGAAGGAATAGAGTGTCAAAAATTAAAAGCAAAAGTGCCAACAGTCCTCTTTTCTCTACCACTAATGAGTGGTATTCAAGTATTGCTCACTTCCTTATGGTGAATGTCCTACTCACCTATCTTATAAAGAGAGAATGAATATCAAGTTGAAAGTGACAAATTTCATCCTTTGGGACAATGGCTTGTATAAGAGGGGCCTTGATAGAGTGTTCCTTCGTTGCGTGGACAAGGAGTAGCAAAGCCAAATTTTGAGATCCTTCCACAATCGAGCCTGTGGAGGACATTTTTTTGCTCTTGTGACTTTCCATAAGATCCTTTGGGCTAGATATTACTAGCCTACTCTTTTTCAAGATGCGTACAAGTGGGTAAGGAAATGTGAATTATGCCAACAGTTTGTTGGAAGACCCAAGTTATCTGCCCTACCTCTCAAGCCAGTAGTCATAAAAGAACCATTTCAGTAATGGGGCCTCAATTTTATTGGTGTTGTAAACCCATCTTCAAGTGCTGGATGTGATTATGTCCTTACAGCCACAAAGTACTTCACCAAGTGGGTGGAAGTAATTCCAACCAAGCATGCTACTTCAGAAATAGTGTGCAATTTCCTGAAAGAAAACATCATTTCCAGGTTTAGGGTCCCAAATAATATTATCACTGATAATGCAGCTTGTTTCACTTCTTAGGAGATCACTCAATTCTATTTCTACTATGGAATTACACTCTCCCACTCATCTAATTACTTTCCACAAGGGAATGGACAAGCTGAATCAAGTAATAAGAACCTGGTGACTATCATCAAGAAGCTGGTTGATGACAACCAAAAAACATGGCACAAAGCATTGATTGATGCTGTGTGGGCCAATAGAATTACACCCAAAATGGAAACTGGTATGTCTCCTTTCCAACTTATTTATGGTATCAACATTGAGATACCAATCACCTTGGAATTGCCAACATTAAAATTGGTCAAGGCAATTGAAGATCAAATGTATGAAAGTGCCCTTGATAAGAGAATTATGTGCCTAGCTGAGCTAGAAGAGCAGAGAACTATAGTGGTAGACTGAATCACAGTCCATCAAAGCCTGGTGAAGAAACTCTTTGACCAGAAAGCAAAGAGCTAAGATTTATAGGTTGGAGATCAAGTCCTACTGTGGGACAAGAGAAGAGAACCAAAGGGAATGCATGGAAAATTTGATTCCCTATGGAGAGGCCCTTTTACTATCCATGACCTCAAAGGTGAAAATAACTTCCTATTGAAATATCAAGATGGCACACCCTTTTCTCTGCCTCACAATGGGTAGCATCTGAATCACTTCAACTCTTGAAGTATCAGATGAAATTATCTATACATATGTATATTTGTATAGTCTTTTTTGCTTTGTGCTGTTTGTTTTTGTGTTTTTTTTTGTCACCTTTTTTTTGGGTAGCATGACTCTATAGCCCAATGGCACACTTGAAGGAACTAGAGATTATAGTTTCTATTCCCCTCAGTTGTTCTAAGTTCTCATCTAAAGGAAGTTCCCCAACAGGAGCCAACTGTTATCCCCAAAAAAATGCCACTCATTTTTAGGACAACATATAAGTTATTTTGGTCTTGCAAAGACCAAAATATTTATTATCATTGCAAAAAAATGTTCTAATATTTCAAAATTGGGAATTATTCAATATTTTTTACTCAAAGGGCTAATGGTTCAACAAGTTCAAAGGCTTCTACAGGGAGATTCAATCAAAAGAATTAGTTTCCAACACTTAGTCATTTTCAGGATTGGTTCAACGAGTTTAACAAGTTTAAAGGTTCAACATCATCAACAAGAGTTGAGTGCTTCATCAAGGTTCAATAGGTTCAACATGTTTCATTCAATGAAAACCAAAAGGACTTAGCTGAAACAAGGGAATGAACCATTGAACTATTGAACCAAAATTGGTTCAATCAGCCGGTTCAAGTGACAAAGTTCAAAGGAGTGCCCCAAGAGTCAAAGACACAAGTGCCCTTGTGAAGGGAATTCTCATGGTAAAAAGTGACCAAGGCAAACAAACGGACTGAGACAAAAGCCTAACAAAATCTTGCAGACACTACCAAGTGTCATCTTCTAAGCCTCATTTCACTTTGATTCTAAAAGCCATAGAAGCTACCACGTATCCTTTGTAATTTAAGTGGAACACACCAAGTGGCATCATCTGCATGAATCTAAATGAGTTCCACATATTTATATAGTGTTTCTAAAATGTGATGGATGCCACCACGTGTCCTTCATTAAAGTCACAGTGGATGTTGCCATGTGTCATCCATTGAGACATAGTATCAAAGTAGTAGAACCTACCACATGTCTCTCATCAAATGCAGTGGAAGCTACCACATGTCATTTTCTATGAGAAACTAATATAAGTCCCGAAGACTTTTCAAAGGTAGCTAAAAACTCTATGGAAGCTACCACATGTCATCCTCCACAGGATTCTCATGAGGCAAGTGGAAGCTGCCACCTTTTCTATCGTAACTCCACGGAGAGCGACACGTGTCTGCATCCGTGATTCTGAATTTATAATAGGTTTTAAAGCCTCTATCAATAAATGTTTCTCAAAGAAGTCACAGAACATGCCACATGTCCCTTGAAAAGTTTGACAGAAGTTGACAAGTGTTAGTCTCCATAATTTCTCCCTCTTGCTTCTCATTTGCATAAAGACTATGGTGGACGCCCAGTGAGCTACTGAAGAAAGTGGAATGCACCATGTGTCATCATCTGCTTGACTCTCCAAAGATAAGCAAAATCTACCACTTATTCATTTATAACTCCATGGAGAGTGACACATGTCTGTGTCTGAGTTTCAAACAAGTTTATAAGCTTCTCCTAAGCATTTTTTAGAGTGCAGTAGAGACCACCACGTGTTATCATCCATGTGAATCTAAAATAAGCGTAGAGTGTTTTCAAAGGTCACTAGAGTGCAGTGGAGACCACCACATGTCATCTTCCACCAGAATCATAAAAAACATTTCTAAAAGCCTCTAATAGCAGTGAAAACTATCGTGTGTCCTCACCTATTTCTAAGTAGATGCTGCCATGTGTCAATATTTCAGTGAAAAGTGACCAAAGAATAGAGAGGCAATTTAAGGGCCTAATTCAATAGCTAGAGAAGGAGGAACGATGAAGAAAATAACTAGAAATATCCATGCATGAGATATGTTTCAAATGATAGTAGACTTGAGGATACCAAATTGGTGGCAATGAAGTATCTGTTGATTTTTGCAGACTTAAGTACGAGAGCCCTAATTGCTGCAAAGTAGATGAAATAATGTGAAAGATCTTGAGTGTCAACATAGTGTTTAGATATGATAGACCTCTTGAACCTAGAAACATGGATTTATATTTATTGAACCTTTAAAAGACATGACTTGTTCAGGGATAAAGGCAAAGTGAACAATGGTGCAATCAAGAGAATCATCTAATTTTGAGTTAAAATATATAACTAAAAGTGCATTCAAAGCATTGCATGCGTAGCATGAGCTGTTCCATGGGATAAATGTGCCAAACCTCTCTTGACCTCTATATATTGTAATCTCTCTGATTGTTATAAGGATATTTTTCTGCCATAGAAGCAAAACCTCTACCCAAATTGAAAGGCATTTACTGAGACTTTGAGCTCAGATTGTTAATCATTTTTCTTCATTTGAATAAGAAAGCAAGTGACCTTTTTAGACTTTGTGCTAGAAATAGCTTGTGTTATTTAGTAAATTGTTCATATGTCTATTTCCTAGAAGCATTCTTGTTCATTTTATCTAACAATCAAAAATAGTATAAGTGGTTTGGAAGGTGTCCTGAAGACCAACTGTGGGATGACTTTGTGCCCCCACAAGTACCTCCAGTGTGTTTGTATTTTCTTTTTCCTATGTAAAGGACCTTGGGACAACTTTGTGCCCCCATTATTCTTCGTATCTCTCTCATTGGGAAGTTAAGGTGGAGACTTTGTGTTGCATCTTATATTATTGGTTACTTTGTACTTTGGTTAATGGTTACTTGTTCCTTGAAAGGACTCCTGATGTTTCTTGCAAGAATACTTCTAAAAGAAGAGAAGTGTCTTCAGTGTTTCCCAAGATTTCTCCTCTATTTGTTAGCATCATCTCTGAAAAAAGAGAGATGGTTGGTTTGTCCTACCCTTGTGTCTTATTTTTTGCTTATATATATATATAGCTCCGTATACTTGATAGGGAACCTCCCCTTGATGAGAGGAGAGATTTATCCCATTTTGATGTAGTAAACCTACACATCTGGCTGATCAATCTCCCTATTGCTGTGGTGATAGGACCTATTTTGCTCACCAGTTAGCTGGTCAACAAAATATTCACCCAACAAGATCTAACTCTCCATTCACAAGTTGGAGTTTAATGGCCTAAACTAGAAAAAAATGTTAAGCTTCCTAGATCTCATCAATCCTTCCCTCTCAACCCTCAACTTTACTATCAATTTTGGGACCACACCCCTCTACTTTAGTTGGATTATCACCAATCCAAGAAAAAAAAGGCTAAGTTACCTTCACTACTACCTTTGCCACTTGGTAGGCCTTTCACATCTAACACCATGATACCTAACACAAAAAAAGTGTCAACAAAACACCTAACTCCATCACCACCAAACAAGGCACCATGCAAAATCACCCTTGTAAATCCTAAATAAACAATGGTGTCCACTCCTATTACCATAAAAAGTGTGAGCCCACTTGTAAGCTCTCAAATATTTTTCCTACGTGAGTTATTGAAATCTTACATAATAACTCTTCCTCCCATTAAGCCTTATAGTCCTCTTAGAATGAATCCATCTTGGTTTAATGATACACAAGTGTTTCTATATCATCATTTACTTAGACACAATGCTGAGAGTTATAAATATCTCACAATAGTCATTCAAAAACACTTTGATGTTGACACTCTCTTTGTTGAACTCTTGTCAACCTTCCTATTATTCCACCTATAACATCCACAATACCTCCTACTGTTCCACCTAAATTCAAACAAAAAGATGTTGTCATACCCCCTTTTCCACCTCTTTCACCTATATTTTAGATCAACATAGTTAATGTGGCCACACAGTCATAAAACTAAAAGGATAAAGGTAAGGAAAAAGTTGTTGCTAGTTAGGCTCATCCCTTTTCCAAAGACACTCCTTTAAATCCCAAGGTTTCCATCTTGGGGGTCTCAAAACTAACATCTTCAAATGTTATTCAAATCTTGATGGTGAAATATCTTCACCAAAATCCTATGAAAATGTCCTTATATGAGTTAATCCAAAACTCATCCCAACACCGTTAAGCTTTGATTAGTGCCTTGAAAGTAGTTGAAGTACAACCTGATGATACCCAACCTCTTAAAGCTTTGGTCAACTCTCTTAATTCCATCTCCCTAATTTCCTTCAAAAATTCAAAAATTCCACTTTAACACCCTAAAGATCAGGATTATGCCCTTTTTATTACCATATTTATTGATCAAACTCATGTCAAGAGAGTAATGATCAATGGGGAGCTAATATTAATATTATTTCCACCCATGCCTACAAAAAGGTAGATCTTCCTAAAAATTTCATGTCTCAAACTCATGTGGTACTCTGCTCCTTTAATGATACCATAGCTACTACAGTGGGCACTATTGTCTTACATATACAAGTAGGTCCTCACACAATTCATGAGCTCTTCTATATTGTAGAAGGAGATTTATAATATAACATACTACTTGGATGACCTTGGATACATGCTACAACATATGTACCCTCAATTTTGAATCATTATGTCAAGTTTGAGCATGATAGACAAGTGCATGTTATACCCATTGACCCACCTTTGTTTAAAACATGCAATATGACTTATAATCCCAATGATGTTCTCATTCCATTAAAGACATCATCTTCTCTACATGATACTTTTGAAGCTTCCACAAGTTCCACTACCCTAGTTACGTAGATACCAACAACACAAATTCCTAACATGGATCCCATGGAGGAAACTTTTAAACGTTTGTCACTCAAAGAATATCATTTGTTGATGGTCAACATGTTCTATACTCCACAAGAGTATGAAAAGCCTCATATACACCTAAATTATGATCTTTGCATTGCGATGGTCATCCCTTATGACCCTCCTAACCTTTGAACTAATTTCACATATGGGGGAATTGATTAGGCTCTCACCATCAACAATCCATTTTTTTCACCATAATTATTTTCTTATGACTTCTCTTTCTTGAAAAATCCTAGATTCACTCACACCTATCTCTATAGGTGTGCCTAAAAAGGATTTGGTTTGGGTCATTATGAATAGGGTGTCCATATGTCTATTAAATATCCCACTAGCCAAACAATTGAAAATGCCAAAAAGAGGCATGGAGTGGGTTAGGATGAACCAACTAAAATCACCAAAACTTCCCATGTACCAATTATTGAAGAGCTTGTCTCTCCTTCTCCACTTTCTTCTCCACCATCACCTATTGAATCAGAGGTATCTATACCTCTTATTTTTTTTAATAAATTCCATCTATTTAGGGCCTCTCACCTATCACCATGATAAGGAAACAAGGTCCCTTCCTCTCATTCATCTTGAAATAATTGATGAAGACTCTCCCAATATTAAAACTATCCAATGTCAAGATGATGATGTTATTCTCACATACATGGGTGCAGATGATTCCTATATCCAATGATCAATCCCATCCAGAACATAAGCTATGTTGAATGAATCAACCATTGACATCAATTTACCCTCTCACAATAACCCCCACATCCTTAAGATTGGACAATATTTAGGTTCCTCTGAGCAAGCTGATTATGCCACATTTCTTAATAACCATAACAAAGCCTTTGCTTGGTCTTATAATGACATGCCTATTATTGACCCCTCTATGATCACCCATAACATTATCACCAATCAAGATGTTAAACCTGTAAAGTAAAAGCTTCACAAGATGCATCCTCATACTGCTCTCCTTGTCATAAAAGAGCTCCAATGCCTCCTTTCTATTAACTTTATCTAACCCATTGACTACCTGAAATGGATTTACAATATTTTTCCTGTCAAAAAAGTGACTAGGGGAATCTTCATTTACACTAACTATCATGACCTAAACCTCACTTGTCCAAAAGAAAACTTCCCATTGCCAAGTATTGACCAACTTATTGATCTAACAGATGACCATGAGATGCTATCACTTATAGATGGGTTCTATGGATATAATCAAATCTTGGTTTCTCTTAAATATCAACACAAGACAACCTTTATTACCCCATGGGGGACTTTATGTTATTAGGTCATGCCTTTTGGTCTAAAGAATGCTAGTGACACCTACCAACACACTATGACTTATATCTTCCATGATCTCCTACAAAAAATTAAGAAAGATTAAGTGGATGACTTACTTGGAAAGTCTAAAATTTTCCAAGATCACTTGACAATTCTCAAAATCATATTTACTTATCTCCTCTAATATAACATTTGACTAAACCCAAATAAATTTGTCTTTGGTGTTCTTTTCGGTAAGCTCTCAGGTTTTGTCATTTCTCTCTATGGTATTGAAGGTGAACCTGCTAAGGTTAGAGCAATACTAGAGATGTCTCCACCTACTAATATCAAACAACTTTGTAGCCTACAAGGTAAACTTCAATCAATCTATTGCTTCATCTCCCAGTTGTCAAATCATTGCCAGCCCTTTCACCAACTCCTTCAAAAGGATGTCTCCTTCCATTGGAATGTAGATTTCCAAGAATCTTTTGATGCACTCAAAAAATATCTCCTTTCCCCACCAGTTCTTATTCTACCTAAGGAAAATCAGCATTTCTAGCTTTATATCTCTATAATAGACCATTTTTTAGGTGCTATTATTACACATCAAGATGATCACCATCAAGAATAAGTGATTTAATATATAAGCTACACACTTATTGATTATGAAACTTGATATACCCATACAAAAAAAAATTACCTTGAATTGGTATTTTTAACCTCCAAGCTCCACCATTATCTCCTAAATCACAAAACCTACATGGTCACCCATACTGATCCCCTTAAATACATGCATTCCAAGCCATATCATAACCAACACGTAGCTTGGTGGCTCATGATCCTTGCTAAATTTGACTTAAAGTTATTAAAAAAAAGTCTATCAAGGGGAAAATAATTGTTGACCAATTAGCTATCACCCCTTTACTTGACAACCAACCTTCAAACCTCAAATTCCCTGATGAATCCATCATAATGCTCTCCATCGATGACATCTCCTATCAAATTATGATGTTCTTTGATGGATATAAATGTCAATATGATGGGGGTGTAGGGGTAATTATTATTCCTCTAGATGGTGAGCCTATACCTTTGCCATTTAAACTAGATTTTGAATGTACTAATAATATGGCTGAATATGAGGCTTTGATCTTAGGGCTTCAAATGGATATCATCTTGGGTATCAAATCCATAACCATTTTAAGTGATTCTTAGCTAGTGGTTAACAAGGTTAATGGTTCCTAACTATGAAAAAAAATATAAAATGGTATAAACATCATGTATATATGTTATTGGGATCATTTGACTCTTATCTCTTATAAACTATTCCTTGATCTATAAATAAGTTTGTTGACACAATGGCTTCACTTGCTTCACACATACCCTCTTCATTCCCTTCCTCAAAAATATATGTCACCATGAATTGCTTAACATTACCCTCTTATGTATCAACTAACATCCTCTTTATCAAAAATGTAACATCCAACCCACATGACTTATGATACAAGCAACTCAGATTATTTTTCTCTTTTCTATTACCCCTTCTAATCTCTATAATAATGGGAGATGTGCCTTTATAAAATATGCCATTCATTACACTATGATAGGGGGACTTCTCTATAAGTGAGGTTTTTATGGTCTCTTCCTTAGATGCCTCACTAGTACTAAGACTCCCTTCACTATTAAGGAAGTCCATGATGGGATTTATGGTGGAAATTTCAATGCTCACATAGTTGCCAAGTGTATCCTTCGACTCAGCTATTATTGACCAACACTCCATCAAGACTCTATTGATTATGTTTGGTGTTGTGTCAAATGCCAACAACATGCTAACCTCCGTCATGTTACAAGTCATTCATTACAAGTCACTAAAGACTTTTGGCCCTTCTCCCAATGGGGCTTGGATCTAATCAGGGAGATTAACCTCATTCATCCCTCCATCATCATTCTATCATTACTACCATTGAATACTTCACCAAGTTCATTCCTTTTATCTCCACTAAGGTTGACAAAATTGTTGACTTCATCAACCATCACATCATTTATCATTTTGGTGTCCCACATAAAATTTTAACAAATAACAGTAAATCTTTCAAAAACAAGATTGTCTAAAGTCTTTATGATACATTTGGAATCAAATTAAGCTTATCATCGCCATACTATCCATAAGAAAATGGATAGGAAAAATCTTCTAACAAAACATTGACCAAAATTCTCATGAAGGTAGTCAACGATATGGGTAAGGATTGACACACACACATTCCCTTTTCTTTATGGGCTTATCGTAGTAGCATTCAAACCCCTATAGGTGCTACATTTTTTTCCTTGGTGTATGGGACATAGGCTACTTTGCCTCTTGAGGTCCATATTCCTTCTCTTCACATTTCTCTAGAAAACATACTTACTAATTATGACTTTCACCAATAACATTTGGCTCAACTAAATTTTCTTGATGAGTGCCATCTCATAGCCTTCAACCACCTCTAAATCTATCAAGAGCATATCAAACATGCTTACAACAAAAACTTCAAAGAGTGAGATTTCAATATTGGAGATCTCATATTCCTTCTCTTCACCTATGACCATTATTTTGTTAAACCAAGTAACACTTCACATCATGTTTCACTTGAGGTCATCCCTTGAGCACTCCTTTTACATTCATCTCTTTTCCTCTTAACCCTTACTACTACACACTTAGTTAACCTATGAAGTGATATAGTTTTTCCCTCAAAGTGGAAAACTCCTAAACCTCTATAGTCTGGTCCATGACTAAAAGAAAAACAAAAATAGGATATGTAGATAAGTTATAATTTCTTAGGTCATGATTCTCAATGTAGACTACTCCCTTGAAGGATAGCTATGTAACTTCTCTTTGATACTATCAATAGACTGCTCCCTTGAAGGATATCTATTTAAACTCAAAAATAATGCTTAGACCACTCCCTTGAAGGATGGCTAGGCCAAGCTTTATTTTCAAAGGGAAATATAAATAAAAATCTTCTCATATTGATCAGCTTCATACGACCTCAACACATGTAAAATACTATTGTAGGCTTCCTACATTGATCAACTTACCCCCTAAAAAAAGAGAAAGCTTTAAGTCATGGACCTGCTTATAGTGGCTCCTGAGTCACCCATGATAGGGGCATATCATCCCAACTTCAAAGATTACACTACCCCAACACTTTCACTCATTTTACCCTTTTTCCCTCATACTCTTTAAAGGGACTTTGAACTCACTTAACACAAGGTGAATTCGATGCTTCTATAACAAACAAAATGGTCCAATGATGCAAATCATGAAAGAGGCTCATATTCCTAAACCTATTTATGTTATGATTATGGTCTTTGCTAGTACATGAGCATTTTGTCTCTTTATTTTCCCATCCAAATCACATGTTGATCTCTCTACTGAGATGAAAACATCATATAAACACTATCAAGCCTACTCCATTTATTTTAATCATATACCATCAAAAATATATAAAAATGTTGAAACAAAATAACATAACCAACCTATTCATTTTTAGCATACACCATCACAAATATGGAAAAATGCTAAGATGAAGCTAACAAATAAATTATGCATATACCATCACACATATGGGAAATGCTAGTCTAACTTAATTAACATGCTCAACATTAACATAACATTAAATAATCATCTACATCAACATCAACATCACAATCACAATAAATGCATCTCAAAATCACAATAAATATATATCTCATACATACATACATACATA
This sequence comes from Torreya grandis, assembly GCA_037957365.1. Lineage (NCBI taxonomy): Eukaryota > Viridiplantae > Streptophyta > Pinopsida > Cupressales > Taxaceae > Torreya > Torreya grandis. The sequence goes on from JARHVA010003044.1 coordinate 268,252, forward strand.
CATATATATATATATATATATATATATATATGTGTGTGTGTGTGTGTGTGTGTGTGTGTGTGTGTGTGTGTGTGTGTGTGTGTATGTATGTATGTGTGTGTGTGTGTGTGTGTGTGTGTGTGTGTGTGTGTGTGTGTGTGTGTAGACACATGTGCATCAATAGATCATCACAATATCATCTCTCATATTTAGCTCATAGGTTGGTGTGCATATAACATATATAACAATAAAAAACTCTATCACTCAAAGTCCTTGAGGCTCTCCATGTAGTCATGAAGAAGCAGTGTCATAACCACTCTCTACCTATCTACATTTGTGTGAGCTAGAATTTATGGCATGTGTCACTAACCTCACTTACTCTCTAAACTTGGAATACCTCTAAATCTATGGGAACTCCTTAATGGCCCTCTCATTATAAGTAATATCATCAAGGGTAGTGTTGTACCTTGCTATAGATATAGTCTACGATGGTCCCATCACACCTACTAAAGGTATAGCCTGTACTAGTCCATGTGGTGGAGGAGTAACCTAACCTATTATTCTCAAACTATCCCTCTCTATTATCAACACTATAACTTGACCATGTAATATCTTGACCTAGCCCTTTAATGCCTCAACCTAGCCTTGTAATGTCACCACATGTTCCTATAAAACCAATACCTATGAGCTACATCTCAATCTTACACTACCACATCTTAGGACTATACTACTATATCTTATGCTTATATCACTGCATCCCAAGCCTCTATGGTTATATATATATATATATATATATATATATATATATATATATATATATATATATATATATATATATATATATATATATATATATATATATATATCATCAACCCTTGTAAATTTGGTGGTGACATCCTGACCTAAACTTTAGGATGCAAACTTGTCCACCAAGTAAGATATGCCACTATGCATCTAAGATCTACTACACCTAGACCTATTGGTAGCTCCTCAAAATCTAGCCCATCTATCTCTTGTGATAAGGGTAGGGGTGCCTCTATATCATCCCTCCTATATCAAGGGAAGGTAGGTGGTACATCCTATAGTAGACCAAACTACCTCTTGAACCATGCCATAGGTATCATCTCCAACTCATCAACTCATCTCCCTCTAACCCATAATGAGTTGTGTAATCCAACTAGCTACTTCACCTATCCTCTAAATATAGGGTATGTCAAGTATGGTATCCACACAATATATTTAGGGATCAATCCCTTTATAATGTGCCTATAGTGATCAATATCCCACACTATGATGTCTACTTGGGTCTAGGCCATACCATCTATTGACCATCTGAAACCAACCCTAAAATTAGCTAGAATCATGGTAGGTAACCCTAATGGTCATGTCACCATGATATGCTCATATGCCTAATAATAGAATAAGTGATTGACATACAAATTATATCACCATCAAAGTCTCAACCCCCATAACTCTCTATATAATTGTGCCAAAAACATTGATCCCCATGCAAATATAGTCTGCTACTCAACCATTTATGTTAGAACACTTGTTAATGAAATAAGAAACCCCCCACCATCTACATCTGATAGTGTATACACTATAATCCCTATCATCATTAGGATGTTCAATCGATGCTACTCCTCATCAGCAATATATAGTGGCTTGTAGGCAAAGCTCATTAAGTGATAGGCCACCTTGCTAACATGCTCTCCAAATAATGCCACCATGTGAATATCATGATCCTCTCTTGATCATGAGAAGAGATCCTCACCCTAGAGTGGCAATCATAAAATACTATATACATCCTCCTAGGTCATTGTCAACTCTTTAGTTAATAGATAAAAGGTGTTGGTGGTGTGATCCCACCTCTTGATCAATGTTATCATCAAACTCACATCTCATGTGACTCTATAATATCATTTCACTCCCCATAAACCTATGGATTCCATGTGCTCCCATCATCTGGGGTGATATCCCTCCTCATTTGCATAACAACATTGGTAGGTGATCCCATAGTATCAACTCTAACCTTGATTGTATCCATACACACACAACTTAAGTCACATACTTTCTAATATAACCTACCACCACCTTTTTCCCTTCTCTTTGGGAGAACTACATTGGTCTGAAGCCCTCCATCGGGCTATGTAGGTAGCACTCAATTGTCATGAGGTTTTTTGAGGTTAATTTATCCATATACCCACCTAACTATCTAACCTACTCTCCCCTCTCTACCTTAGGCTTTACTACCTCTCTGTCCATCTTATGCCCAATTACCTATCACAACTCTAGGCCTCATAGCTTATATCCCTAAAATTTTACCCTATGACCTATATTTTAATCCTTAGGTCTCCTAACCTATCTCAACCTACCTTTTTAACCCATTTCCCCTAACACACTTCTAACCATACCTTAGATTTTTTTCCCTAGGCTCTAGGAGAACTAAATTGGTCTGAGGCCCTCAACCGGGATATGTAGGCAACACTCAATTAGCACAAGGTCTTCTAATGCCAACTCAACCATTAGGCTAGTTGACTACCTTAATTAGGGATCTAAATTAACATTTTCTCCTATTTTTGGGTTCTTCACAGTCACCAACATCAATTTTGTATGCCAACATTGGTATTTGGTGTTAGCTAACATCAGTAAAAACCTACCGACATCGGCATCATGTCGATTGATGTCAGTGGACCCCACTGATATCGACGACTGGTTTAGACCTAGGTTCAAATGACCCACCTTCCAAAATTAACTTTTAACCTAACAACCTACCCCCAAATCCATTCCAAATTACATTAAACCCACCCCATTTACTACCCCTCTCAACACCTTTTTTTGCCTAAAATTTTAAATTAGGAAAACTAACCAACTCAAATTTAAACTCAAATTACAAGGGATCTTACCAAATGTCTTTATCTCCTCTAGGATAACATAGATGGATCTTATGGTGGCATACCTCTTGCTGGGTCCCCTGATAACTATACCATCTCAATCACACTCAAAGCTCTTTTTTCTCCAATAAAATGTTAGAAATGAGTTATAATGGGCTGTCAAACCCCTTTTTATTAGGTTTGTTCACCCACTGACATTGGTATACTTGACTTAATCAATCAACATTAGTAATATTTCCCACTGATGTTAGTAACTTGAGCTATTCCACTAAATTTAGCACTATTTACTATCTACATTGATGATATCATTAACATCAGTACCATTGCATTAGAGTTCCCACTAATACCCATAATCCTTTTGACTCTACCCCTAATCTAGGGAAACTAACTTGGAGATCACATATATCTCCTTGACCATGGAACCAACCTAAAGATCACATATATCTCCCCAACCATGACAACCACCCTTTGAGATCACTTAAATCTCCACCCATGATGACTTCGACTAGAGATCACAAACATCTCCTTGCTCATTAACCCTTTTACACCAACCTTGCATTGATTATCTTGACCACTTATGTTATTCCACTGTAGTTGGCTATTATACATACATATGTATATTAGGTGTTTTGGATGGTGACCAAGCTCATCTTATCACTTGTAACCTTTTTTGTTTCCTAGGGGCACTTCTTACCTTGGATACCTGGGACACATGGACCACTTGGAGCTACAACTTTGATTGTTTTGACCTTATCAGCTATCACTTACAAGTTGTGCTTTGTTTATTTCTATTTGAGTCCTCCTCAACCTTAATTTTTCTTGATTTTGTTAACTATAGCTCATAGTAGTATACATGAAAGCCATGAATGTTCTACTCCACTCAGCCAATCTATTTCTTATCAAACTGCTACCTGATTCTAGTTTCTTCTTCATCAATTTCCAATTTGAGGGGGGATACCTCATCCAATACTTGGAGCATCTAACTCTTATTTTGTCTTGTAACTTGTTAGTGAAAATTACAAGACAAAAAGGGAAAATATATACACAAAAATTATGTCACACATGTGTGTAACTCCTTGTGTTGAAACCCCCTTGATCCCTTTTCAATAATAATAATTAGCCTCTCTAACCCATGATTTTACCCTTCACACATTTAATTAATTTAAAATATTTAATTAAGTTAATTTAAAAGACCTTATGCCACCTTACTTGGCCACACCATCTTAAGACTAATTCTCACCTGATGAGTAATCTCAAGACTTAGTCCCCTTATCCTAACTACCCATGTCTTATTCTCACCTCAAAAATAAAGTCCTAACCAACCATGTCCTTCTTAACCTCATATTTATACCATTTTGTAACAGATACCACACTTGGCATGAGAAACAACAAAAAAATAGGTTTAAACTAGTAATTTTACCTATTCTCATGCCATCAATGTTAGTCAACCCATGATCGACATTGGTGGGATCATTGACATTGATTATATAATCCAAACTCCAAACTAATTTTCAAGTCAGTATTAATCAAGAAAACTCATTATTATTTGCATACAAGGTTTTGGCATTCAAATTTTGACATCTTGGCTTATTGTTATCTTGTATAAGTCAATCTAGATTAGGAACTAAGCTCTTGAAAACTAGCAGCGCCAGTGTATTTTCTTTATTCAAGGTATCATTACAGCAAGGCTAATAAAAGCCATCCATTTGGCACTTATCATTTAGTCACCTCTACAATGAAGTACATCACTTATTCTATAAGTCTTTAAGTAGTTACTTTGTAATCACTTTACATCTACTATTTATTGCCTTACACATTCCTGACCGAACCCTCATGGAGTTATAAAGTTCCCCCACTTGTTTCCCCTTGTTCTAACACATTAAACCTCTAACCAAATCCATCCAAATAATTCTCTCTCTCTCTCTCTCTCTCTCTCTCTCTCTCTCTCTCTCTCTCTCTCTCTCTCTCTCTCTCTCTCTCTCTCTCTCTCTCTCTCTCTCTCTCTCTCTCTCTCTCTCTCTCTCTCTCTCTCTCTCTCTCTCACACACACACACACACACACACACACACACACACACAACTCTCCCCTAACCTTCCAGACCTAACCAAAACCATTTCTCAGACCCAAAAAAGCCTTCTATAAAATCCTAAGCAATCATTTCCCCTACCAACATTGATAACCTAACTGATATTGGTCACATTTCCTCACTAACCTTGATAGCCTAGCCTATATCAATCACACTTACTAACCAACTTGGTAGCCTAACTGATGTTGATAACTATGGATTTCTAGTAACCCTTCTAAGACCTACCTAAACAACTTCCTAAACACAAACTGAATATACCACCTATACTAGATTACTTTATTATGCACTTAGGTTGTGAATAATGGTAACATTATCTCTCTTTTACTCTCTCTTTTCCTCTCTCTTGGTTGTTTATTACCCTGTTATCACTCAAAAGTGGACTATCATCTCTAAGGAAGTTATACACAAACCAATCTAGGTTCATTCTAATCACTTATCCCTATCCTTCTTATTTGTTTTTCTTTAGACTTTAAATAGACAAATTTTAGTGAAACACTAATCATGAAATAACTCTTTGAATCACTTTCCCTAGTTTGACTTGAGTCACACTCGATCTCCATTTGAAGTCTCCTAGCTTTGACCTTTAATATTGATCATTGATCTCGATCTGGGATTCTCATACTATACCAATTATTAGCTCCACATTCATTTTAGGGATCCACTATCAATCCCAGTTGGTTCCTAAGCTTTCACCACATGGCAACCTCACATTCATCCTCAGTAACATTAACTCTTTAACCTTATGCATATCATCAGTCTGCTTTTACATGGATTTAATGTGCTCCATTAATTTATTTTGTAGTTACCACAGTCATGATACTTGTAAAATATGTATTTGTCTTCAAAATTCACTAACTTGTTGACATTTTTTCTCACCATAAATCTACTTTGCTAAGATGGATCATGTACCATTGATTAGCTTGGACCCACTAAAACTATATTTGCCTATGCACCATTAGATTTGATCCAAGCTTCTGTGATCTTGAAAAATTTCATCTCTATGTTCATCTTTTCAAACTTTTGATTCTAAATGGCTATTTTTTGGGGTTCAAACTTGATGTTTACATGTATATCCCACTCTACAAGTTTAACTTTGGAAGTTTATATCTTGAGATAGAGAACTCATCAAGATACAAAATTTTCAAAGGACCCTCTTGGCATGAAAATAATTATTTACTAGTGGAATTTTGTCCTTTATTGATTCCCTAAGTGTATTTATCAAATGTGCAACCAAAATGGTATGTTTGTCCCTATGTGACATGTTTATGATGGTCTGGTTCTTCTAATCTTATGCAAGAAACTGTTGTATATTTAAAAGGTTATAATGAACTTATAAGACTTTTTGAAACCTAATTCATGCCCTTGAATGCTTGAAACACCATGAGAACTTGTTGGTATTTTTCACTTTCAAATCCTAGACTTGTTTCTAAGTTTACTTCCCAAGGATCAACAAATTGCACTTTACACTTGTTTAAAGTGTTTAAAAAGTTTTGTAAAGAATATGTGATATTTGGACCACTCATTCCATCTATAATTATATTCATCTCATCCATCTAGGCAAAATATTTGTATGTAGGTCAAAATTGGCCAACATTTATTACAACATCCTAGGGTTACATGCTTGTTATGTAATAGACTAGTTACCTTGAGTAGTCCATTGGGCATGTGGAATCTCAAGTATTTCCTTCCTATCTGATATAAAGTGATACAAGACTATCCCCTTTCCATAAAACCTCCTATATTCTTTTAAAAATAGGTTCTTTATCTAAGAGGGAGATGGTGTGAGGGTGAAGAAGTTCACCTTGCTTGTAGCTTAAGAGAGTATCCTTCTAGCTAGGGACTTTAAAGGCTCTCTTTGGTGGATTTTGGGGGAGGGAGATAGAGGCATGGAACTTTTGTATGGAATGTTCATTGAGCTAAGCTAACACCTCTTTTTCTTGAACTAGTTCTTGGACTACCTTAGCTAACACTTCCTCTCTCTTATTTGTGCCTTCTTTGATTGATTTCCATAAGGGAAAATCATAAGTCTTTTCCACCTTATCCTTTTCTTGAATGGTTATGGAAGAGGGTGGTTTTATGAGAGAGGGTATGACAAAGTTAGGGTCATTGGCATAGGAGAAGATCCAAAATGGGATAATTTTATGTTCCTTAGTTGAATGGGTTTTAGTGACTTATTTAGCTCTTGATGAGGGTGAGACTTTAGAAGGTGGAATAGGGGGTTGGATTTGAGCATAAATAAGAGTAAGAGAGGGAGATTGGTTTCTAGGGTTGGATTCTCTCATTCCTAAAAGCAACTAATAGTTATTTTATTTTCTGGCTTGGTCTTACCCAACCAATAATTCTTCTTGAAACCTCAACTCCTAATCCTAAATATAAGTTTAGTGTTCAAGATTCTATTGTTTCCTATAGTACTCTTCCTCCCAATCAAACTCTCTTAATTATATTTCAAGATCAAGACATATCTCCCTAAGGCTCTTCTATGGTTGACTAGAGAGAGGAAACTTATGACAAGGTTGATACATTGAATCTTGAGGGCACTTGGGGTGAAGACATGAACATTGCTAACATGATATGAAGGATAAGGAATGAAATAACATGCATTTTGATGAAATGAGTGATGATACATACCAAATTATGGTGAATAAGCACTTGGGATACTTATATTATCTAATTTTTGTAGTGGAGCCACCATTGGTGTTTATAAATGTGCCTTCAAAGGCTGATTTCTCTAAAAGGCAACACCAAAAACCTTTTAGTGAGTTGTAAAATGTAGCAAAGTCCCACTAGGCATGTCAAAAAACTATTGTAGAATCAATTTTCACCTTTGGAGAGGGTTATTTAGGCTCTCTCCAATTGAGCTACACCACAAAAAAAACCCAAGCTATGGGTCACACATAATGGGGTTGGACCTCTAAAGAAGGCCAACTTCCTCTTGATGGATAACTTATACTAATGTTTGTATTAGGAAAAGGATTAGAGAATGAGTAAAGGTTCATTAAGAGGGATAAAATAGTGATGCACCAAATTTAAATTATAACTCAAATAATCATGAATTAAACACTAAGGAAGCATAAGATAATGCTAGCTCACACAATCTCACAAAACTAGCTAGTTGCATAAGTGTTTCATAAACTAGGTTCAAGAAGTAATGAATGAAGGCAATGAATAGTTCTGAGACTCACTAAGAGATTGCATCAATGATATAAATAACACTAACTTAGACCTACAACTAACTTGAATACACCTTATAAATGATCAAGAAATAAGGACAATGGGCATGGAAGATTCTCCTTCACAATGTTATCATGCACAAGCTTTGTTACACATAATTCAGAGGGGAGAGATAGGTAGAGAAAGTCTTTATTGCTTCCAGAGGTCTTTCATACAAATTTAGATAGAAGCTAACATTATAAAATGAGATTCTCTTCTCTTTATAATTTAGAGAGAAGATATTATCAAAAATGAAAGAGTTTACAAATGAAAAAGAATAAGAGATATAGGAAAAAGGAGAGAGAGGGGGGAGCACACCATCTAATATCATTAATTGAGATACTATCCTTATTAATTTTTGAGCCATCTTTGATCTATTTAGGAATAAAAGGATTTGAGAAGAAATAAATGATCCACTATACTCTCCATTCCTTGAATCCCTTTGCTTTGATCTTCTACGCCATCTCCACTTTCTTTTATTATAAATACAAACTCCTCATATCCATGGACTTAATAAATCCATGCTTAAATTTGATTTTAGTAGCTACAAGTACTTGCTTGTCAAGGATGTAGCCATTTTGGAAGATAAGACACTCTTCCATATCTTTTTTATATCTTCACCTACTCTATCTTGAATATAGATTTACTATAGATTGAAATCCAATCTCATTTATTAGTTCTCTTATAGCTATCATATCAATGATAACCTACAACTGTATAGTCTTGTTTTAAACTACATTAGGGTTAAAAAAATGTATTATGCCTTTGGAACATGTGGAAGCCAAGAACTCATCATATGCACAAGTCTTATTTTTAAAAGAGCAATGAGAAAACCATAGAATAATCTTGAAACCTCTAGAGAATGGGGTTGATAGGTCCTAAATTATTGACTAGAGGTCTTGCTTGAGATTTAATGGTGATGAAGCTTTGACATTAACAATTTAGAGTATATAATTATGTCTGATTGATGGTGTTTGACTAAGCTATAATGGTGACATATCTCTTTAAAGCACTTACCCTGGTTCGACTTGAGTCACACTCATTCTCCATTTGAAGCCTCTCACTTTGACCTTTAATATTGATCATCGATCTTGATCTAGGATTATCATATTTTGATAATTATTATCTCTACATTCATTTTAGGGATCTGCTATTAATCCTAGCTAGTTCTTTCACTTTCACCATGTGGCATCCTTACATTCATCCTCAAGAACATATATTCTTTGACCTTATGTGCACCATTGATCTACTTTTTCATGGCTTAAACATGCTCTATTGATTTATCTAGCAAGTAATGTGGTCATGACACTTATAAATTATTCATTTATCTTTGAGATTCACTGACTTTTTAAACTTTTTCTTGCCATCAATCTACTTTGGTATGATGGATCACATACCATCGATCAGTTTGGACCCATTGACACTATCCTCACCTATGTGCCATTAGATTTGATCTAAGCTTCTATTATCTTAACACTTTTTAGAACCACATTCATCCTTGGGAACTTTTAAATCCAAAAAACTATATTACAAGGCTTAAACTTTATGTTTGTGTGCACATCCCACTTTGCAAGTTAAACTTTGGAAGCTTATATCTTGATATAGAGAACTCATCAAGATACACAACTTTTAGGGGACCATCCTACCATGAAAATAATCATGTATATGTGGTCTTTTGGTGTTGACTAATTCCCTAAGTTTATTTATCAAATGTGAAACTAGAATGGCCTATTTTTCCCTGCATGATGTGCTTATGATGGTCTGGTTCTTTTTTACTTGTGAAAGAAAATATTGTCTCTTTAAAAGGTTATAATGAAATTTTAAGACTTTGTGTAACCTAATTCATGCCCCTAAATTCTTGAAACCATGTGAATCTGTTATTATTTTTCACTTTGCAATCCTAGACCTATTTCTAAGTCTATTTCCCAATGATCAACAAATTACATTTTACACTTTCTTTAAGCATTTCAAAAGTTTTATAAGTAATATCTGATCTTTGGACCACTCATTCCATCTAAAACTCTATTCACCTCATCCATCCAGGTAAAAGCTTTGTATTTAGGCCAAAATTGGCCAACAAGTCCCATACATTTAATGGGTATATATTTAGATATTTTTCACATATGTGGCTTGGTTGGAGAGACATATCTACTCAAATTTGGGTTGACCAAGAACCTAAAAAGAAATAAATTATTACTAAATATAATGCATTAAATGAAAAGGTAAAATTTGTTGCTTTTGACATATTCATTTATATCTCACTACCATGACTTCTAAAGATAAAAATAAACATAAAATTTAATTCATAGGGCTTGTGGACCCTAAATTTTTATGGGGACCATTAAAAACAAGGTTCAAGTGCATGCGTAATGTTTTTTGATCCCCATGGGACATAATTTCTTGTAGCCTATCATTCCATTTCACCATTAACCATATTGTGTATGAATATTTTATCTTGAGATTATAATTTTATTTGAACCATGGTGTAAATTAATTATAGATTTATCAATATCCAAGGTTGGTAGTCAATCAAGTAAGGAGTAGATTTCAATGTAAATTTTAATATTTAAGGAATTATAAATGTAAGGCTTGGAATATGATCAAGGCATTTGATGATTTCAATATAATACCTTTTCTATAGATTAAAAAAAGTTTATTCCTTGACATGCTATGCAAAAAATATTTTTAATTTGAATGAGTCAAAAGTAAGAAAAAATAATTTGAACTAATCCCATGCCCTTTTATTCTTAACATTATTGATAACTTTATATTTTTTGATGAAGATAAAGAAATATTCAATTTATGAGTAATTCGGGTGTTTTTTAATTTCAAGTTATTGATGAAAATGATAGGTAAATATTTTAATAAAATGAACTAGGAGATGTTGGGATTATTAAACCTAAATGAAAGAGGATCCAAAAAGGAATGGTTTAACTAGAAAGGATATTTAATCTATATTCACACATTAGGCATCTAGGATAATCATAATCCAATATGTAAGAGTTCACCCCTATTCATTAAGGTTTATAAAGCACCCTCAATATGTAAACATAGGACTAATCTAAAATTAAAAACAAAATGAATAATTCATATCCTTTTTCAAAAAATACAAGGATGTGATTGCTTGGTCATATAATTACTTGAATATCTTTGATCTAAGGGTCATCACTCACACTATGCCACCGAAAGAAGTAAAAACTACATTTATAAAAATAACATGTCCTATGAATCCCGTTATGAAACCATTAATTCACAAAGAGGTGTAGAATTTTTTGAATCCCTTAATTATAATCCTAATCAAACAATCAACATGGGTGGATAATTTGGTACTTGATCAAAAAAATAATAGAGAGATCATGTTATGTGTTGATTTTAGACAACATAAATAAGGCATATAATAAGGATAATTATCATTTGTCCTCTCTATATGAAGTTATTCAGAAGGTTAGTAGTTATAAAAATATGTTTATCTTATAAGGTTTATGGGGTATAACCATATTTTGGATAATAAAGAAGAAAAAATCAAACAATATTCATTATCAAGTGGGTAACGTTTTCCTATAAAAGGATTCCCTTTTGATTAATAATTCTAGTTCAACCTTATAACATGATATGGACTTCACATTTTATGGATTGGTTATTAAGTGTATTATTTTATATATGTATTATCCTACTATTTTCTTTAAAGAGAAAATTGAGCATGTGGATCACTTTTTAAAAAGGTTTTGACATGAAACAAAGTGTTAGTGTCTCATTAAATCCTAAAAAGAGTATATTTTGCATCATAGAAGGTAAGTTATTGGGAAAAGTCATTACTAAGGAAAGTATCTCCATAGAACCAGAAAGAGGTATGTCCTTTCAAATATTTTTTTTCATAATAGTAAAAAATAATTAAAATTATTATCGATAAGATAAATTTTATAAGCAAGTTTATATTAGGATTTGATGAGATTTTCAAACCATTAAATGTCATGATGAAACATGATGAAAAGATGAAATGGACATAAAAAGCTAATACTTAATTTTAGGTTATTAAAAATTCCATCACCTAGGCACCAATGTTGGTTAGTCTTTACATAAACAAGGAATTTTACCTTTATTCATTCACATCAAACCATACTATTATTGTTTTACCTATACAAAAATTAAATGATGAAGAACACCCTATAGTATTAAAGAACACTAATTTAAAGAAAATTGAGATTAAATATTATATTTTAGCCAACATGGCTTATGACTTGGTTATACAAGTGAATTAATTTAGACATTACATCATGTATAACAAGGTTTATGCAATATTCCATCACCATGTGGTAAAACTCATGCTAGCACAAAATGAATTGGGAAAATGAAGGGGGAATGGATGGAAAAACATCAATAATATGAAATACATATTATGCCAATGAAAATGGTACAAGGTTATGCCCTCACAAAATTAATGAAAAAATTCAATCCTATGATAACTATTATACAAGTGGATTAGGCACACATTACATGTCATGATTGCTATGACCAAATCATTCACTATTTGTGTGGAAGGTATTCCCTAGAATTGGATAAATAAAAAATACCTCTTAGGTTTAAGGTAGCTCATTTTATGATAAACAAACATTATTTATATTGAAAAAACTATGAATGAACCTACCTTTGATGTGTATCAAAGGAATAAGCTAAGGAGATCATGACCAATTTTCATTAAAAAAATTAGGTAGTATTCACCCCTCTAAGAATACAACAAACATATAATATCTTAAAATAAAGTTACTATTGTCAGATGATCTTTATATATTCATATAATCATGTCAAAACTTATCATGAGTGACAAACATTTACTAAAAGAGAGGTCCATCTAGCCATGCCACTTTACTACATAATTGAATTACATCCATTTTCTCAATGGGGATTGAGTTTCATTATAGTGATCAAACCCAATTATTTAGTAGGCCACAAATTTATAATTGCATATACAGATTAGTTTAAAATTTAGATTGAAGTCTTTACCACCAATAATAGTACTAAAAATGAAGTTATCAATTTTCTATAAAAAAATCTAGTCACCATGTTTAGTATGCCATTTTCATTACCTTGTAACAATGAGTTGAATTTCCAATAAAAAGAGATTATAGGATGGTCCTATGATAACAATGTCATGTTAAAATTTTCATCCAATTATTACCCATAATGGAATAGTGTGGATGAATCTACAAATTTTTATTTTGAGATGAGATTTATTGAAATAAAACCTACGTATTGGCATTCCTTATTGAAATATGCACTCTACACCAAAATAGATATGAATATATCCTTAAGAGTTCAAAATTTTTACTAGTATATAGCTAAGAACCAATATTACCACTAACACTAAGGTTTCCCATGCACCACTTGTATGTACATACTAGAATTAGCCTACAACTATCCCATCTCAATAGATCAAAACTCAAATAAGGTTAAGAGCCTATGATACATAATGTTTGGTTAGTGGATAATGGCTCTATAAATATATAAGAGGGTTTCTTATGTCAAAAATATGGAGAGGAAAGGGTTCCAAATCCTAAGCATATGGCACAAAAAAATAGATCTAACTAGAACCCTTGAAATCAAATGATTGAAAATAACAAATGTAAATAGTTATGCAAGTATATTAAATCAAACTAAGGGGGAAGGGTTAGAATGATAAAAAAGGGATAAGGTTTTATGATAAAAAATGGCATTTAAGAAACATAAAATGGGATATGGAAAGTCTAACCAATCCTACAGCTACACCAAACTATTCAGTTTAGAGAGAACCTAGATAAGGATACACACATTCATTTGCTAAGAAATGAGAAGCATCTAATCTAAGAACTAAATAAAGGAAAGAGTACGAGGGTATAAATAATTACATTGGATTGGACCCATTGAGAATCAATTTCCCCCCTTGGATAATGTTGCTTTACAAGAGATTTTTTTGGCTATGAGGATTTCAAATGGTTAATATAAGACCTAAAAATAATCCTAATTACTCCCATTAAATCTCTAAGACTTCCATAATACAAGCTTCATAAAGACAATATTTCATACCTAACTCCTCCTAATGTGACTTAAGATAGAAGTGCAACTGAAAGATAATAGACTATATGTTATGCCCTTAACCTATAGTGAATCTAGGGATATGTGTGGCTAACTTGTGGCTTACACAGCTTCATATTATCTTGTTTCTTTTCTTTATGTTCTTAATATGGTTGGCCTATGAAATAAACTTGGCTAATTAGAGTATATATAAGAGTTAGTGGTTAGTATTATATCATAATATTGGGAATATCTATTCTTATTGATTTTTTTGAGGTTCCCCCCTTGAAGTGGCTCACTCATAATATTCAAGTATTTTTCACTTTTGTTAATTGTTGTTGTGGATCTATTTATTATAATCTTAATTATATGATATATAATTCTATTATTGTGAATCATCAAAGTAATTTCACTACAAGTGCTATCAAAGCTTCAATTTGGGAAAGTTTTTGCAATGTAGTTTTTTTAGATCTAGCATCTTGAGCACTATAAAGCTGAAAAAATATAACTTGTGATATGGGAGGAATCAAAAATTTTAATTTCCACAATTGTATTCATGAGGTTTTTTACAAATAAGAAAAAAATTGAGTTAAAATATGTCTAGAGATTTTGTTACCTTGTAGAAATTATTAGTAATTGGATTCATCTCTGTGAGATGATCATAATAGTATATTCTATTGATACACTTCTTTAGGCCAAAATCTTTCACCCTTATACACATTAGTAGTCATTAGATTCATCTTAGTGAGGCAATCATAATGGTATTATCTGTTGATGCATTTTTTTGGGGCATGACCCTCCTAAGGTTTGTTCATGATAGGTCCTTACACTCATGGTCATATAAAATGGAAATAAATTCCTAAAACTCCTCACAACTATGACATGGAGTTATGAAATTTGAATTCAAGTATTTTAGAGGTAGTTCAACAAATTAAGTCAAAATTATAGGGTATGATGCAAAAATATGATCTTGATACAGTTAAAGGGGACCTCATAAGGCTAAGATGGAACTTGAATAGCTTCTGGGATTAATTTCAACAAATCATTATTCACTAGGCCAACTTTTCAACTCAACAATTGAAAAATAACCCTCCACCACTTCAGTTTAGTTTTTCTCCTCCAAACAATCACAACACCAACCATGATATAAAGTTGTTATTACTAAAAGTAGACCTACACAAGTTTAATGGTAATGATCCACTTATATGGATTAATCAAATTGAAAATTTATTTGATTTAAAATAGACTCCCTATTCACAAAATGTGGTCATGGCCTCTCTATATCTAGAACATAAACAATTTATTTGGTATCGCTAGTTATGTGCTCAAAATAAAAAGAAGGGTCTCTTAGTTTTTTTGTCTATGTTTTATAAATATCTATAACTCCACTATTGAAATAATGTTTTAGAAAAATACTTCTTCCAACTAGATAAGTTGCACCAAACTGGGACAGTAAAGGATTACATTCATCAATTTTTGAATCTTTCTTTATGTGTGGCAGACATTATTGATGGTCATTTTGGCATGACCATTAACTGTAAGTTCTTAAGGTCCTTATTAGGGTATATAAAATACTATACTAAAATTATATTTTTTATAAATATACCCAAGGTCTCTTCTACCTAGTCTAGGAACACCGATATTTATTTAGTGGCTCATTGTGACCATTCCATTTTAAGGGGCATGTGCTGGTATTATAGTATCTTAGACATATCATTGTGAATGTGGATTTTTTTTTTCATAATCAATCAAAAAATATATTTAAAATGAAAACATATCTGATTTAAAATATGTGTTTATTGCATATATGATTCAACAATGTAAGAAAAATAATAAACAAGAGCATGTAATCAAAATAAGCATATAAGTGCATATTGTAACTTAGGATCTAATTTACAAACTAAATAAACAATATTCATAAATAAATAAAAAATAAATGGAAAAGAGAGAAAAATCCTATCATTCTGAAGAAAAATCCATCCATTATGAATATAATCATCCATGAAATTGAACCCTCACTAGGCCAATGTATGCACAACCATCAATGAAGATGATGAAAGATCCTAAGGAAAGAGAAAGTGAGAAGAAATAATAACACCACCACCATATTATATGTGTAGATAATGATAAAAAATATCCAAAAATTCCATTAATTTATAATATATTGAGTAGTACAATGTTGGAATGACTATAACCTTCAATTTTAAATTTCACTTGCATACTAGCAGGGGAAAAAAGAGAGGGAGAGATTACACTACAAATAGAAAGAAAATTTAACTGACTCAATATTTCTCCAAGGAGGAATGAAAAATACAATGCCTTGTGCATACAAAATGCACTAATTTATATCGCATACAATTTGAAAAATGGAAGCCTCATGGAATGTTCAAATCCAAAATTTCCTCTTCAAACACCTATTTCTTCAAGTGAATTACAACTAAGCATTATCCCATGTCACTTTTAGACCCATACCTATACTCATGTGATGGGTGAATTTTTAAATGTTCTTTGACCTATTTTGAGTCATAAATGGCCCACATTGATGGATAAATATTCTCTCCCACATGAAACCCTTATTAAATTGTATTTTTAATTTGTTTTAGGAGACACACCCACGTGGGTGGGTAGGAATATATGGGTTGAAATGGTATTTGTTAAAATTAGTAGAGAGTAGACTTTACAATATTCTCACTTACTTACATGGGTGGCTCATGCACTCTATGATTACTTTTAAGCCAAACTAAAAATAATAATTCTTTTACAAACCACTAATAAAGCTTTAAAGTGGTCAAAATCACCTATACAAGCCATTAACCCAGTGGGTTTAGGTATGGGCTCCAAAATAACATTAAAAAAAAAAATTATTATTGCTAACACTATTCAAAATGAAGACCCAAGGAAATTGTTGAAATTTTAATGTTGTAAAATGTGGGCCTCCAAAATTATGTTGACCTCATTAATATAAAGGGATGATTTGTCCATTTCCCTCAAAAATATCTCCATGTCACCTTTCAAATAACTTTATTCCTATAGCAAAAAAATAAAATCTCATTAAAATTTAGCAATTAGAAGTTATAAGACATAATTTTTAACACAAATATAAAAATTTAAAAATTGAATTTTTAATACAAAAAAATATTCAAATTTAATAATTAAATTTTTTTATTCACAACATAGCACAGGAAGTGTTTTGCATGAGATTTAAAAAGTGTAATAAAAACATAAAACAATCATTTTTAGACCAAGTGTAAAATATAAAAAATTCTTACACAAACATGGTCTACCAAATGGAGGTGTATATAGGAAATAAATTTATAAAAAATAGGTTCCATGGTTTCATTGATAAAACTAGGGCATGTTATGTAAGAAACAATAAATAAAGACTCTACTGGAAGATATTCCTAATTATCTTAGGAATATATAATGTTAGTCTTTCATACCCATATTATTTTAGTGACTCAAGACAAAATCAAAACATGAAGGTAAAAAAATTTTCTTCAACATGTGACATATCTAACTTCATTCCTGTCAAATACCATCTATGTGTGTGATCAAGTGATTAATGCATTTTTTTTGCATACACACATAATATTTCTTATTTGTATAAATGATTATAACTTTTGAAGGGAAATATTTAGCTATTTCTCATGGGTGAATGGCATGGGCATTTCTATGATATCAGATAATCATCTATATCCCTAATAAAGATACATCTGGTTCTGATCAAGGCCTTATTCCACTATTAGCCATTTCGAAAAGCCTACATGGAAGTTGCCCGAATCACCCTTTCAAGGAAAACTCATAATTTTACATTTATTTTCAGTTTATTTTGATTTTTTTTTTTTCATTTTTACATAATATTTTCAAGTTTAATCTATTTCAGGTTGAGAATTAAGCCATGCGTAAAATGAAATTCAAAAAATTCATGATCGTTTAAGACAAATATAAATAATTTAGTGCTTCATCAACTTTAGATATTATTAAGTGAATTTGATGGATTTAGACAAGAAAAAAAATGTTTCTAAAATCCAAATGTTCCATTTAGAATCATAGGCCTTCAAAATTATGAAGATGTAAAAGAATCATAGTAGTTTATGCAAGTATTCAATCAAGATTATTATGTTAATCTCTTAGAATGCCATTTATGTTACTCTACAAGAATTTATTAATCATTCATTGACAAATAGGGGAACCTCAAGGCAAAAAGTGAAGGACCAAACAAAATAAAGCTAGAAAGGGAAACTAAACTAACAACAAGGGATAGGAAGGAAAAAATAAAAAAGAAAACAAGAAAGGAAAGGAGAAGAGTATTTATAGGAATGTTCAAGTGATTACATGGTTTAATTAGTTATACACCCGATTTCTCAAGATTTTGAGAAAGGCAAAGAAAACATCTATGTTATCCTTTAATATGGAAAAAACTATCCCATAGTGATTTATCAATATTCTTTTCATGTAATAGAAATAAAATTAAATTGTAAAATTTAGAAAAGTGTTTACATCTAATTTATTGAAAGCACAAAGGATAGGGAGTGAGAAATACTTCTTCCTAAATGTTAAATTATGGTAAAGAGTAGGGTTAGTCAATGATACATACCATAATGTCTTGCATATCCAACATAGTAGGGGTATCCTCCTTATTTCAACCAATAGATAAATCAATTATGAGCTACTCTTGGATTGTAATGGATACATTAGTATCATCCTCTTGGTTTTCTTAGTTATCAAGAAGGTATGGGAATGGTTCTTCACATACTAAATACCTCTTAGATTTGTCATCAATGGTTAAAGTGTGTGGAGAGATAGGTTGAATCAAATAATCTTCAACTTGTATTTCCCTTGACATGACTTCTTCATTCAGGTCATGATGTTGTTGTTCTTCCCCTTTGACTACCTATACTACTGAAAGGATCACATAGTTGTATTAATTGATTTGTTGATCACCTTAAACTAGATTTAAAAATGTAGGAGTAGGAGCATAAGATATGAATGTTTTAGATGAATATTCTTCAATTTCCTCATACAATTATT